>QNGE01000253.1:188533-222797 GCA_008508345.1 Paragonimus westermani
TATGCTGACGACAAGGTGTTGCTGTTTGACAACTTCCAAGCAGCACAAGCAACGCTAGACGCAATTTCGCGTTCTGCTAAATACTTCGGAATGCGCTTTGCAGCCTCAAAATGTAAAGTGCTTCTGCAGGATTGCTGTGACTACGTAGATTTGATGTTAGATAATGCAGTCATGGAGGTTGTTGACCGGTTTGTATACCTGGGAAGCTGCATCAGCAGCGGTGGAGGTGTAGGGAATGAAATAGAAGCGCGTATCTCTAAAGCTAGGGCGGTATTCGATAATTTGATGCATCTCTGGCGACAGAAGGGTATTGTTCTGAAGCTAAAAGGTCGCGTATATAAGACAACGGTGAAGGCCGTATAAATTTACGGCAGCGAAACCTGGCCGCTCAGGGTAGAAGACGTGAACAGTCTTCAAGAATTTAACCACCGATATCTGCGTTCAATCGCTCGTGTCGGGTGGCATCAGCGTGCAAGTAACAAGGTTAGGAAGCGGGTGTTTGGTAGTGATTGCCAAACGAGTTCTTTTGTCCAGTCTCCACGTTTGCACAGGCTTAGATGGTTAGGTCATGTACGAAGGATGCCAGCTAGTTGTCTTCCACACCGAGCACTGTTCGCTGACACTGCGACCGACTAGTGTAAGGTGGACAGATAATGACCTGGCGTAGGAGTTGGCCACTGTGGGTCGTGTTCGTCTCCCGGGCTGAGGCCCTCGCGACTCACAGAGTCGGTGGTTGGAGACTCTAAGTGAGATAGCGGCTAATCGAGCTCAGTGGCATGAACGTTGTCGTTGTTGTCCGAGTTGTCTGTGAAGTGAGTGCATTTAATGACGCGGGGCAGTGAAAGTCCTAAGGAAGCTGTGTCGCTGATGACGCCTTATTCTCACTTGCAGCTCGGTTGTTTGTTTGCAAGGTGTAGGCACCTTGATGCTGAATGTTTGGATATGGACGTAGTCATTTTCAGTAGTCAGGTCCCTTCCCGTCCCTCTGTTTTTTTCCTCTTTTGCTATATAGGTTTTGCTTTTTCTTCATGGTTGTGTGGCAGTTAAGAATTAGTGTGAACCATTGATGTATAGCTGTCTATGATGATGATGAAGCCATTGTGATGGGATAGAATGTTGGCTCTTCGGTGAACAGCATTGACTAAAGACATCCTCCACGTGGTAACCAGGAACAAACTACCTGTCGCCGATCAATGCCATTCAAAGAAACCTCCCACAGCATGGTCAAAAATCATTTCCGTAGAATTATGTAGACAGCAATGCGTAAGGCATCGCATTATCACACGAGCCGATCAAAGCTTTCATTGGGACTGTTTTGTGTTGTATGCTCAGCTTTTCCAATTTTTCACGTGCATATTGCCGTTTCCCGGAACAATGCCTGGTTCGGAAATAAATACACTCGTTTAGGAACACATCTCCTAATTACACACCATGTGACATTCCATTTCCGAATGGGTTCGCTTGTGACTTCACTAAACACAAATAAATCGCCACCAATTCGATTATCACTACCTTGGCTTTAAAACTGTATCACGACTGTCGTCTAACTGCCGCTGACACACCCATCGAAACCAGTAGAATGACTGTGTCCGCTCAACAGAGTCACATTAAACATCAGCCTTCCGAACCACTGATCAGACGCAAATCACGTTCTGATTGCGCTGCACGTGCTCCACACATCCGCGGTGATAAGAAATCACAGAAAAAACGAACGAACAAATTTAAAATCAAGAATTGTTGTTTACTCTTTCTCTACGCTGCGATACCGTAACGGTAATGGACGGGATGCAGACGGTAATGAAAACATATCTAGGCTCAGAAAATGGTCCGATACAGAAGTAAGCAAGTGAGCTGTTTAACAAGAAGTACAACAGCGGAAGAACAGAATAGACTAGCCTTCACGCAGGCCGCGCGTCCTTCTCGAGCTGGGTTGGGAAACGAAGAAAACAAAGGGGCGAAATGGGGGTTATAAAAAAAGAGAAAAGAGGCAGCACAGTACAACACACACACATTAACCAGAGTCATAATTGTGGTTAAAAGTACATCCAGTTCGATCTACCTGAAGAGACTGGGATATTCATTGCATGGTTGTGTCCGTGTGTGTGACAGTTGGGTACATTGTGAAAAGCTGAATGGAAAGAAGAAATACAGTGAGAAACAATCGAGGAACAGTTCGGAAAGGGTCAGGGTAAAAGGCAACATTGGCCCATACGAATAGACAAAGACATACACAGACACTGACAATCCACGGCTTAGAGACCGAGGTTGTGCGCGTCAACTATCAGCTGGCTAACAACGTCTGTGGCCGATGCAGATTTCGACTGAGCACGGAGCGTACATCGCTCACAAACCGGAGGGCATCCAACACAGGCAGCAAACATAGTAAGGCAGTATCATGTGCATCAGAGAACCAGGAGCGAATGGGTATGGCGTTGTCTGTTCTCGAGAGGGAGAGGGTGAACAAACAAGAAGAACAAAGAGAGCAGATGTGATTTGGGCAACTTCTAACCAATCGAATCACCGAGTGTTTAAAGCCTTCCAAATCTCATAGGCAACAATATGCACTCATCTGTAGCCAATGCAATGTGACAACTCAGCCGAAAATTTCTGGTAGCAAAACAATCGTAAAAATACTGAGACTACATAGATTTTCAAAATAATCCGGTGAGCTGCGCAAAAATCACGGGAAATTGCGCCCAAAACCTCCGGTGATATGACTCCGCTTTGTCAAGTCAAGCAAGGCTGATGCAGAACCATGTCGAGCTCTAAACGACATTTGACTAAGATATCCGCGAAGTCGTCTTGACTAAACCATGTGATTCATAAACCAAACAACCGGCCATTGCAGCCTGTCGATCGAGTGCACACATCCATCACACTTACGGACTACCTTCCTTTTGATGTATCAAGACGTACATTGTCAAACAACCCTAATCGAACTGATTGAATGACATGTGTCCACATTTTCACGTCACCTTACGTCCCACAATATGAGCGTATCACACGAAAGTAGATCTTTCGTGGTTGCTTCTGGTCTTGACGTCTTTGTCTACAAAACCTGTCTAACAATACACGGCAACTCTAAGACAATGGCTTACCAACCAGTGAGTTGAAAGTTTAGTTAAAAAAAAGGTGTTCAAAATCTTCCGAATTTCCTGGAAATGCATCTCGCTCACTTCTCTACAGCTCGGACTCCTACATAATCTATGTTCGGTTTGTGAATATCGGTCGCCTATGGAAGCGTTTCATTTTCCCTGTCATGAGTGAGGCGAATTACTGGCCTGCATGTCAGACAAGATAACTAGTGATAAGTCAGCCTTAACATATGACGAACGGGAAGAGTTCCACTCTGCTGTTTGAACAAATGCACGTCAATTGGGGGAGGACAACAAATAATGTGGGTTTTAACATGGAAGTATACGTATTACACGATGTCCATTATGAAAAACCTTGAATGACGCGGCTGTTGAGCAACAGTCAAAGTTCCATTTGACAGTTCAAAGCGGCAAAACTGCGAAGCACCAGCAATCGTTATTTAGGTTTGCAATGGACTGACCATTAAACTGATCTGTCCATTGGAAAGAGCAAAATTGTACCTAGGAATGATAGCAAGTTGTCCTTTTCTACCTAGACAGTGGACTTAATGGCCCGAGGCGTACAACACAAAACGATCAGGTCATCAATATTTTTAATGGAACACGGTATGTAGCCAAAGTGGTGCTTACAGAGTCAGTTGAGTTTTCTTTACATCAGACAGAGTCAGTTATGAGCCGATCGGTTCCGGTAAGCACCGTGTTGTTGTCACCCTTGAGACTCATCAAAGTGGTGACTGGACACTTAAGGTAAGGTGACAGCTAATAGGACTCAGTAATGTGAATGCTGACGTTGTTTGACCTAGTTGTCCGTTAAGTCGGTGCATCTGACGGCACTAGGCGGTGGAAACCACGAAGAAGCTATCTTGTGGATCAGCTGTTTAGTTTCAACGTGCAGTTAACTTTATGTTGACATTATGAGCACACAGTGGCTTTTAGCAGTTAGGTTAATGTCATCCCCTTTCTATTCTTCTTGACCTTAACAGTATTGTGTTCAAGAAGACCATAGTAACAGTGAATAACCGGACGTGAATGTCGGATGCACATAAAAAGCGACAACTTTCACCTTGTACACATTCTTTTGCCTTCTGAAACACCAGGCTGTTGATCGTATTTGATTACCGTATCCGGTTTTGTTAACAAACAGAGCTACTTTGGTTCACTGATCTGATTTCGTAAACAGAATATTCGGTTTGGTTTGCAATGGTTTGTCCAATCGTAGACAGCCAATCAAATAGTCCGAACATACATTCTCAAAAGTAGTTACCATAAAATCATCAACAGCAGTACATCATTGACGGTTAACTGTCAGACAATTATAGGTAAGTAAAAAAAGCTTTGATAAAACAAGATACGATTTTAATGCAGAAAAACCTTAAGTTTACACAGTATCAAGGTGTTTAAACATCGAATTACCAATGAAGATGGTAGCCGTCGTGCAGATAGTATGAATGCGCCCAGTTGTTGATGAAAGCCATCAGTCAGTCAGATTGCGTTCTCATAATGTGGTAAAACGTCTTCAATACAGTAAGTAGTAAAACGTCTTCAATACAGTAAGTTTCAAGGTTAAGGTGACGAAAACAGGGAACAAACTCAACAAGGGGAGGATCAAATAGCACGTGACAGAAGATGTTAGCTTCGAGGGGTGCTCAGACAAATAACTTACCGGGATATGATCGATAGGCACCAGGTGAATTGTCCAGAATGAAAATGGAAGCCAAATCGGAAGTGATTAGTGAAAGATTTTTGGAGTAGCTGCCGTTATCATATGTACAATGCTGTGCGATCAAGGGAATGGAAAAAAGATTAGAAAACCGGCTGAAACTTCTAAACATGAGCAAGTATATGGTAGTACAACGAGAGAAATTTACAAATCGTTCACACACTTTGTTTTTCAGTCAATTATGGTGGCAACGGAACCGATGGTAGATGAGCAAAGACAGCAATACAAGCATTTGGCTTCAAGAATAACCAACACGGTTGTAACTGGTGAGAACAGCGGTGGCTTTGATAAAATACTCTCGCAAACTGCTCAATTTCCAGTTAACTATGACTTACTTTTGGGTTGAGTCGATCTACCGCAAATGGGGACGAGGCATACAGGTCAACCGAAAGGACAAACAAGGTCCCATTCTACTTTATGGAAAGACATGACAACAAAGTTAACCGTGACACCTTTCACTAACCCATAATTATCGTTATCACCATTATAAACTTTCAGCAGTACCCCTGTGTACAAAGGTATGAGTTGTCGTTGGCCTTGACAGTGATCCACCAAATTGCATAGTAATAAGTGCGAGTGTACAGCTGAGAAAGGAAAAAAACGGCCAAGTTTCACGGAATTAAATACAAGCGTAGCACTGACCGCGACACGGTGTTATATCAGAGAATGTTTCCAACCAACGGTGTGGATGGTCACGAACTCCGAAGCCAGATAGACGCCACCTACCAACCCTGCTCGGCGGAATGGTCCAGACTTTCACAGTTCTCAAGCATATAATTCCTTGGCTATCTTGAAGTTTCCTCTGGCCATCAACAGCGTACGGTGGGAAAAACGTGCAATCAGTATACGGAACACATGACCCAACCAGCAAAGACTGCATTTTCACTACTTCAGTCATCAGTCGTGAACTTGTACATGTAACAAACACGCGCCGACGAGCTGCCAAGTTGCTCACGAGGTCACCTCATTTGAAAAAGGTTAATTGATGGAGGCAACGGTAATCAAATACCGAAAGACTATATACATCTTCCGCAAGAATGAACTAGGTCTCTGGTTCATAGAACAAAAATGAAGACACGTATTGTAAATTCTGCTTCTATTCGACAAGTGGGCCTTTGCGATGCTACAAGTGACGGAGGTTAACTAATGTATTATGTGATTCTGCTACTCTCGTGAACACGCCGTCAGCAATACTACAAGCTGAAGAGATGAGATTAGCCAGATGGGTGATGGGATCGACAGTCTCTAGTGGCCTGCCTGCAATACCAAAGAGAGAGTCAATGTTAAGCCAATCTTATGACAATACCACAACTTGAGGATGCAAAGTGCATACCACATAAACCAACCATATCCTTCAACCGATTCAGCATAGTCTGCAAGCTGCCTGCAGGAAAACCAAATAAAGCAATGTGGTTCGTATATACGATATCAATCAGCTTACTAACCGGTGAAAGTTCCACTTCGAGAACCTTGAAAACTCCGAGTACATTTTCCGGAACATCGGTCATCACAACGTTAGGAAGAGAGAGACCGGGAATCCGCGTTAAACGCCACTTAAAGTGAAGGACGCTCGAGATGCTTGTCCATGAATACACACCACAGTCAGAGCGCGCATAGAACAGCTTCAACAAACTGGCATACTTTTGGTATTGATATGTTCGCCGAGCTTGGCATTTCGGTTGCAAACGTTTCATCACCAAGCGAGGTGACATCATCAGTGCGTGAGTGTTTCAGCGTATAATTTTGAATGTGGCGTTTGGTGAAGTTGGATCGATGCCTGCTCTTATACAGCAGAGTGGGTTGACCTACTGACCTGAATTCTGGTTGGTCGCTTTTTGTCGTGTTTGGCCTGACCACGTCTCCCGTTTTGTCTGGCTGTCTCCCAAGCCAACCAGAATTCAGGTCAGTAGGTCAACCCACTCTGCTGTATAAGAGCAGGCATCGATCCAACTTCACCAAACGCCACATTCAAAATTATACGCCGAAACACTCACGCACTGATGATGTCACCTCGCTTGGTGATGAAACGTTTGCAACCGAAATGCCAAGCTCGGCGAACATATCAATACCAAAACCATCAACCCGAGCTACAAACAACACCACCACTATTCCCAACCATCAGAAACTGGCATACTTCATTGAGACTCCGTTCTAACGGAGGCAGCCCCAGAGAACTAATCGAGCAACCAAATCAAGAGCAGTCTTTAGGTCCAAAAATAACACGACCGTTGGAGGGCAGAAAGGAAGTGCTGATGCTCTACTGTCTGTCGCAAATTGAAGATATGATCAATACACCCTGTGACCAGATCGAAAACTTGCCCTTTAACAAACCGCCGTATTATGGATCCCATGAGCACCTCGAATGTGATACAAATTAGACTTATGTCTTTGCAGGTGTCAAATGATGTCATAGGACCGGTTCGGAAAATGGGAGTAACCGTTGGTAAGCACAAGCCATAAGGAACCTTTAAAATTTCCTATATGGAACGGAGGAGTGTGGTCAGTTCAGACAACCTTTCACAACCATCTTCGAAGAGTGCTGGAAGAAGAAGGTTCGGATCTTGGGCTTTATTACACTTTAATGATTTTACCTCCGAAACCACTTCATCTCCCGATCGAGGATCGTCCAGAATGTCAAAACTGACCACAGAATCCCCACCATTAACAGCTGAATGAGCCGGATCAGGCCATTTGAGCTGTTTTTAAAAGTGCTCAGCCCATCCCTTTGGTCGCATGACAGGCCGTAAGTCCGTGAGCCATCCTTTTCAAATATAACTCTCACTGACATCTTGTCGACGGCCAGTGAAACCATGAATCATGGGAAACAGCACCCAGCTATTCACTGACAACAATGCATCCTCTACTTCTTTGGCTTGATCGAAGAAGTAAGCCACATGGCCCTTACGCGGACTCTTCGTAAATTTGGGTTTCAGTCCACGGTGGTCATTGTCGTATTCAGAGGTTCTGCCGAATCATCAGAAATCCATTTCCGTCGTATCTGTGGTGCTCATTCTTTTGAAATATACCTCTTCATAAAAGTTTCACATAGCTGTTGAGAATTTTGCTCACTGCACGTTTGGGTCACCCTACTGTTGTGACCCGGGCAGTTTAACTATCGGTGATGTTTGATGGGCGTTTCACACATCTTCATCGCTCAATTTCCAACAGAGCACTTTGTTTGTGAGCAGATAATCTTTGAGTGAACGTTAAAAAAGAAGTGGACACAAACAACAGCATGATCCGAATGAAGGTGATTGTTCTAAAAATGATCGACAATCTTTAACGGAGTGATGGCACAATTAGCTGACAATGATATGATTAATTTGAGCCCATGGTTACTCTGCACAGGGGGATCTCAATCTGACGCGGTGGTGCCGTTTGTCCTGAAATGCGCTGCTTGGTATGTAGAGTCCGTGAGATGTGCAGTAGTTTAGTAGCCGACAGCCGCTGTCAGTGAGTTGCTTACGGAGAAGGAACATATACCTCAGCCGTTTCTCGTTTGGAATAAGCAGACCAATTTGTGCGTTTACATTGCCAGTAAGTATAACGATGTTCGAGTGACTAGTTTGTCTCTGAAGATAAAATGGGGATATCGCAGAAGGCGCTCTTGGTAGAATCCGAATCATGATCTGTTGGAACATATGCAGATGTGTGAAACAAACGTCATTCCGGTCTTTCGAAAGACTCTGAGTGAAGTAAATCTGACGGCACGCAGATGAGTATTCATTGGAATCCAGTGCAGCACGTTATGATGCGCCTTAGAACTCGATGCAATTCGCACCCTCAGCCTGACCGCGATATTCAGCTTTCTTGACACCAGAGGGCCTGGCAAAAAACGCTGACCCATAGCATTATCTAAGAGCAAATTCATGCGCAGGATAATTCTAAGATCGTGAAGACGCGCTTCAGAGACATAGCATGCATCAATTTCTGGACTCGAGAGTATGCTCGCCAGAGTAGCTTGTTGACATAGTTGTCAAAGAGTACAGACATCGGAAGCGCCAATTTTTACCACTTAGCATGATGAAGGGGGAATTGCGAGCAAAGGGAGAGGAAAGTGGAAATTGGTGAACTGGTCAGTCAAGATGACATTTCCCGGGTTTTTAGGAGGCGAAAGGAGGTTGATTTGAGCATACCCACCCCGAGTCTCTAACTCAAAAGTCTGACCTACGGAGCAATAGGAGATTGGGTTTTCACGAGGAACCCTACCCGGAGCCAATGATTCAATAGTCTGACTCGCTTGGTAGTAAGAAGCTGGCTCAGCCAGAGGGCGCAGCGAATAAGACATTGATGTCTGATTCTGAACACTTCTGTGTGCATTGAATGCATTCAAAGCTATGGTAGGCTGTCGAATGACACTGAAAAATCTACCGTCGTATCAGACAATATACCGGCGATCACGGTCAACAGATGGGTAATCGTAGTGCTCTTGAGTTGAAAGTACCTTTTCCAACTCTTCTTCCTTAAGAGGAAGACAACAGTGGCACAAATATAAAAAATAACTCGGCCGCATACGAATAAGACCATGTTTCACTAACTAAACACTAACGCGGTCAGTATTACAACATACACCTGCTTTTCGGCGGACTGCTCCCTTTTAGTCCGTCAGACACGAGTGAACTTGGAAGGACCGAAGTCCAAGTCTGCATATTCTTCTGAATCGACACAGTGTGCACAGGCATGGCCATCACATCAGAGTAATCGAAAACGTCAGGGGGTGATCAACGAGCCGAGAATTGTCCTGCTTGGCTGATGAGCCGCTGTGACGAGCAACCCGCGTCCAAATGTTTATCCTATCGCCTTTTATGACGTTAGTCTGTTAAGAATTGTCACTGAATATCCCTTCGAGCAAATCCACTCGTTAAAAACTTGACCATTTTAACTGATAAACTAAATTAGTGTCTGGCAACCGGGAGCGCTGTGTAATCTAAGTATGTTTTTAAAAAAACTAAACTGATCAAAACTGTGAGTCCACGGATACAAGACCGCGTGAACGTTCGTGAAAACGGTGAAGAAGAGTTCGGCGCAGCTGCAGAATCTTACTGACTAAACAAATTATCTGATTACGTTAACGTATTGGGAGTAAACATAAAACAAGAGAATCAGCAGTCAAAAAGTCAATGGGTGGAATTTGATGGGGAAAAGACAAATAAATTTAAACTGAAGCAGTTCCTGTGGCCATTTATTTGTACTGACTCCCTTAAATAATTTCCACACCATTTTTGGTACAAACTGGCCAACAGCGGTCTACGCATGATATATTCACTCTTGAGGAGAAAACTGTGATGGCTGTCAATGGAGTGAGACGTTACAAAGTAATGTGAACTGTATTACAAGCCAGCCGATACGTTTCATCAGCTGATATGTTAAAAAGGCCTTAACCAGGTGGCCCGTAACCTGGCAACTATACTGAATAACCGCACATACTGAAATATGGGCCGGCTAAAAGAGATAACGTTTCGTACAATAGCCTCGAACGTAACCCAGATCTACCATAGCTTTGGGTACGTCAGTCCACCAAGATCCGCCTGACTTCAATGCAATGTAGTGACCGACGGTGCTTGAGTAAATGTTTCGAGGGCGGCCATGCTACGTGTGAACATTTATGCCATACTCAGGTGATAATACGTGTGCTGTGATATAGATAGACCTCATGGCGTCGGCCACATCCGTATCACACTTGTACCGACTACAAGTAGCCAATCAACCCGTCTGGTACTTGAAAGACAAAATTTATGAGCAGATAATAAGGAGGTAACAAAATGAGTCGCTCAACCGGAAACGGTAAAGCAAAAACCGCAAAATTCATGTTTTAAAACACCTCACACTCATATCGGTTGGGACGACGAATGACCACGATCAGCAAACAGAGTAAAAAACTTTGAAACATTAATGTTACCATCGACCACAAATCTACGACCTACAGGGAAAGGATCAAATGTTTCGTCTAATCAGTTTTACCGATTTGTTTTTAACTTCGTCCAATCAGGAACATATCATAGGCATACGGTTTGTCTAATTTTAATCCACCTCCAACAAAAAACACCTTACTCAGTTTTAGCTACGAACATATGCCCAATGAACACCCGAAGCTATTCCATTCAACTGTAGAAAACTGTTGTGTATGAAACAAAACCTATTAATCTTCGTACAAATTAAGAGTAGTAGCCGACAGAAGTAGCCGGCAGAAATTGAAACGTGTGGGGAGTAGCACAAAATGTGATCTGTCTATTTCGGTAGGAACAAGTTTGTTAATACAAGAGTGACATTAACGGTACTGCAAACCCCAGACAAGCGGTTTCAAACACTAAAGGTAAGTAGTATAGGGGATTTTGGTTATAACAAAATGAACGCAGCTTTCTGATTCCCACAGACTTTTCAGCCAGTCCCTGTCTAGGAAAGAGGGTATACATAAATCTTACATTAACCAAAATATTGCCGAACAAGGCTACTGATTTCAGTGATTTCCACTTGAAGAGACGTTCCAATTATGAGTCACTGATTGGAGGGCAGGATAGTCTTATGATTGGATAGTTGGAGCACTGCTTACAAACGAATTTGACTGAGCGTTTGCGCATGGTAATTCAGTCGCGCCTAATTCAAATTCGATGACGGATTGGTTGGCACTTGTGCCCCAGGAAAGCGTGGTCGGGGATAAAGCCCCAGCATTGGTGGATATACGTCACCGACGAACTCCAACGAGAGCCAAATTCGAGCAAATCTCTTTCTTCAGAAGTGGCTGGATGGAAAATCCGCGGAAAATCACAAAGTTCGATTAGTGGATGGTGATGTTCAATTTGTGTAAAGTACAGAGGAAAGGTTTTGCAGTTACGGTGGGCACTATCGTGGGCAAACGTACTAAACTGCGGCAGGAACTTCGATGAGAGAACCACTGATCTAACTGAAGGTGGAGACACCAGGCTAAGGAGAAGATAGCACAACACTACAAGTTTACTTCAGGGCTGGGACCTTGGCGCAAATACACCGACGAACTGTTTTAACACATGCCAAGCCGAGAAAGTTGGAATTAATTTCGATCTGAAGATTACAAAACTGGCGATGATTAAACTCGTGAGATAGAGTAAATCTGTGTCAAAACAACAGGCTTTATAATATAACCACATACTTTCTACATAAAACTTAATGAGGTACAGTACAATGCAAAAAACGAGGTTTGAGAAGCTGCCAACCCTACGAGATCTGGAAAGTCCCCCAACCACACCATCCCCTAAAGTCAGGCATGATATATTCCATCAACTGTTATGCATTGTTGCCAACTCCACTTCAGATTACATTTTAACACTGTTCTTTCCACTTCTTCAACGTCGTCCTCTCTACTCACCATATTGTGTATGATGTACAATGAAACTAACTGCATGAATGATTACTGTGTTCCATTTTTTAATGGACGGACGCCACTCACTGTTCGCTTTTCACTCCGCTGTCCCCCCCTCACAACTGTGAAAAGTAACCTGACCCTCGCTGAGAGTTACACCTTTAGTGGTTCAAACACTGAGCAAAAGAAACTAGAAAACCACAAGATGTACGAGGTATAAAATAAAGATCGTGAGATAAGTCAACCAAACGGTGACGTGAAGGGAGGAACACTGCGCAGTTAAAGATCGGGGAAATGAAAGTGGCTCACAGGATAGACTGGGTTCACGATATGACTGATCAACAGGCTTGCTGATTAGTGTTTCAGCAAGTGTAAGCGAGTGGGTGAGCGATTGTGAGTCCAGACAGGCTGACCAATCAGCGGTCGATCGGAACGGTCAAGAATGGTTGAAATGAGAAAGGGTTCTAATCAGTTATGTTGCCCATGGAAGGCAAAACGTTGCAAATAAATGACTTCCACAGAATTTCATTGGCCTCTTTATTTAAGTCAACAGCTGTTACATGCATATGATTAACTATCAAGAAAATCTGCGTCTCGGGGATTGCCACCAGTAAATTTAGAAGGCAAACTCCAAGCGACGTAGATTTATTGTGACATTCCAACTTCACACTATCTTTTAGAAGACACCAGAACTAATTCACATATATATATATATATCGAGACAATTAATGCACGGAATTAGCTCAAAAGGTTCTTCCAACAGACGGATAACCAACTTTTGGGAGACAGGTGTTAATGTGTCAACCAACCATTTGGCTAGCTCACAGTACGGATAACAACACACTACAAAAATGGATCTTATCGGAATTTCCACACTGTAAAGTTTAAACGAGTCGCAGAAACTTGATTCTTACAAGTTTTAACTTGAAACGTTGTTTGAGGAGGATAAAAATACGTGATAAAAGTGTTCACAACCCACGGTATACACCTGTCTTCTGTTCACAACATGTTCAGTGCTTAGGACTGAGTGAAGTTCTGTCACACTCCCGGCAGTTCATAAGTAAGACATCGGTTCCCCTGTTAGGTTCCAGCCTAACCATATCGTTATTCGTCTTCAGTCGATCGAACGTATACACGTGCCTAACAAATGGACCGCACCTTTGCCGGCGGTCAACTATCTTGGTCTGTAGCTAACTGACACCCATGGCAGACGTGGGAACCAATCGGTATAAAAGATTGTACATATTTTCAAACTGGATGCCAATCAGCGCTTCATTTATATGCATGATCCCGATGGGTCGAGATGTTTCCTTTTTCACTCAAAAACTTGATTTATTTCCACACTTGTCCACACGTTTACCACTATCGAGTTTGTGTGTGAAACAAATTCCGAAGGTAATTTGTGTCCCATTCAAACAGACGAAACCAGTAAAAGACCAAATCGGCCTCGTGATTAGCGAAACTGATCACATCCACAAAACTACCTGGTGCACAGATCTGTTGCGTCAATTTAGATGTACCACACAAAAAAAGAAGGCGAATATGTGGGTATTATTGCAAGTTAATGCAAGAGTATTACCACAACAGTCAAATTTCGTCGCATTTGCATGAACACTTCGGCCAGGTCACTCCAAAACAAAGCACTACACAATTTTACATTATAATGTAACGTTCTCTTGTTCATTTTTTGTTCATGGTCATCTGCTACGCCCGACTTTCCCTGGTTAAAGCTCGTGATCACCGATCTCTAGACAGTTTCTATCACACTTGAACAGTAGTTATCGGTTAAATGAGAATATCAACATCGATTGTGAGTTTGGGCTAGCGATATGAAGCAGGTGCAGGTCTTGTTAATGTGATTTACATTACAACACTCCTGAGGAAGGCCACTCGAGGTGGTTGAAACGTAGGGTATTATAACTTGCTCGTAAAATTGTGTTATTCCCAATCTGTTTATCAATAACATGGTAAACACGACGCCCAAACTGGTGCGGATATTTTACACACTGGAGGCACCGCTACAAAATCCGACAGACCACTGTCATCACTGTGGGAGGTCAGACAGGTTAGTTTATTGCGCATGTGTCCAAATCCAACGCGTCGTACTCGATTTATGCATTACAGTCAATTAGCCCGAAAGGCAAAACAAACACCAGCAGTCCACGTGAGCCAGTGTGGAAATAATGAGAACCGGATAAAAACAAACAACACAGACTAGAAACTATCAACACAGGATAAAAACGGTGGCATTGGGTTGAAAAAATAATCAGAAAAGATCAAATAACAATGGAAAAAACCAGTATAAACAAGTTTCATTTGTTGACCAGTAGTGCTGATCCAATTCGCGTAATGATTCAAACTAATGGCTTCGTGTTTGCGAGGCAACCGCTTTCATGGCTATCCCGATGACTTTAAAATTCGGCACCAATGAGTATCATTCATTAGCGGATACGGTTAAACGTTTCAATGAGGCGATTCGGCATAACATACTACGAACTAAACGGAATAGTGTACGGCATGCCAGTCTCACAAACACGAGAATTAGGGTATGCTTTATCCATGAGTTCTGCGAAGGGACAAAATTTGACAGAGTAGCTCTTGGGTAGGAAATATGCAACAAACGGTTAATAGTGTTTAGAGTGCAACTAGAATAAATTTCCTAACTTGATAATTTGGTTAAGTAAATAAATGTATCGTTTCCAGCGATTAAAGTAGAAGAGAGCAAGAAAAAGATGATCTACTGACGGATAGATGCTCTGGGTGGTTCACTCTGAAAAGTTCCGAGTTTCCTACGTGTTGGAGCTGAAAAGGTAAGGTATATTCTTGAGGGGGGCAAACATCCGAACACGCGTTGGTCACGATTCTAATGGTTCCAGAGCAAGGATGATTGGCGTACAGCTGCAGTAGCCTTTGTTACTAGAGTTCAGGAGACACGACCCTCTTGAGACGTGACGATTTGGTCATGTCCAGTGAGGTCCATAAGGTGATGGAAAACACTCTTCACCAGCAGGATGATAGAAGCGTAACTCTCAGATTGGTCGGTGATTTGTATTACAGATAGATTCTACTCAATCATCAAGTTCAGTGCTATATTTCACGTGTCAGTCGAGCTTCATCAATAGCCCACAACCAAACATGCCCCAAAGTGTTCCACTAGAACCAATCAATGAGATCGTGCAAATCACACAACGGGTATATATTCTTCACCACATTGCGAACCGCATAGCCAGTTAACTAATCTTTAAGACTCCTCTGGACGTTATTTTGTTGCCGAGCGCATACACGGAGAACGGCAGGGGTAAGAAATTACAAAAATCCGGATAGTACAATTAACACGACGGTTTCAGGGTCTTTATTCCAACAGTTTAGGCGACACTAAAAATGCCAGTCTATCACGAGGTCAATAAAGAGTTGAGATAAGTCAGGACAATCAATTGACCGTTTGGTGTGTTTGGTGTACGACCGTAAATTTGGATCTTGTTCATAGCAATCGTTTTCTCAACCAACAAAAGCGTTAACCGCCATGGAAACATGAAAAACCAATGAATGATATATTACCAGCTGTTTGTTACACATATGACATAAACGTCAATGAGAAACGAGGCTTGAGCTTATTTTGTGAAAAATGCGTGTGCACGTTATTGTTGTGCAACGATAAACGACCAAATTGAAGACAATTTACAAGTAATACCCACCAAAAAATTAGCCTAAACAGACAACACGAAAGTGTTTGCTGTCTGATGATGCACTGTATCAGACATGAATTGAATAAAACCCACTTGAACACTCTGAAGTGTCATGACAACACCCTTGTATGTTATGACATCACGCTTCTCTGACTGGATGTTAGCTACAGTTGGCCTAAGGGGTTCCTACGGTAACGACCAATAATCGTACGGTTTGCACTAACGCAATGTGGCACGGAGTGGAAACATAAACACTACATTATGGTCCACTGTACATGAGCTTGTAACAGCAGGCTCTTTAACTGAGACAGGATAGCAAGCAACGGTGAACTACGGTGATCAACATAGTCTCGGACAACGGACGGGACGCCGACACGGGTAGAACCCTACCTGGACAAAAGTAGCCATGCTTCAGTAGTTTACAGTTAGCGTGCGTTGATCAGACTCGAGTAGGACACTTGTTAGTGTAGACCCCGCAATACACAAAATTACGCTATACCCTACTGTGCTAGTGCGATTCACTTAGTTTGGATCGGTTTGAGGGTATACAGTAACACCTGGGAAACTGGAAATTTCATAGGGTTGAATGACTAAGGAAGTTAATTTTGGACTCCTCAATACTGACTGCTGAAGCGCGAGAACTGAAATTGTAGATCAGACACAACCATTAACAAGTTTGGCATTAAAAAGAATCGCACTACAGCTGAAGAAGTCCGATTTACGTGACTGTGAACCCCAGACCCTCATACGTGTTAGGATCGTTGATCGTCGACGTTTGCACTTAATCGCACTTGTTGATTAGCCTTAACGAGTAAACAACGAAGAGATAGGAACATAGGTTTCTGGCAGTAAGGGTCAAATAGGTAAGTTCACCGAAACCCTGAAATGTGCACATTCACACAAGTTTTTATGTGACAACAAAACACACCTACCGTCTACCGCATCGTACACTGTTTGCTGAGCTCAAGATGTGCGGTGATCAACCGGTACTTTGGCAAACGCTTAAAATCAACATGTTTTCGAATTACAAACAGTGCTTTTGATCCTTTGTGTTCCAACCGCTTACCTGTCGATAGAACCGTCGCTGAAGAATACGACGTCCGTTGTCTAATTGTTCCGTGACACCGGCTCCATATATCTCCAGGCTGGCTGTGTAAATGACCAATTCGTACCATTGGCTTATCTGTTTTTATAGATAAAGTGTTGGTAGAGAATGTGTTCAGAAAATGGAGTATACAGAGACAGGTAGGAATGAAGATAAGAACATATAACACGTAGCGAAACACTGACGGTAAAAGTTCTCTTCTCAACCGTTAATGTTCAGGGCGAAGAATATTGATAAACTATTCCACAGAGTTGGAAACAGTTAGCAGGAAACAACAATCCATCCAATCCTAAGATGGGAAAGGAGATACTGGTGGATATACAGATACACTTGCTATCGTAAGTAAAGTCCGATTATCAGGAACACATGGGTTCCAGATAGTTTAGCGACAAATATGCCGAGAACCAGGGATCAAGTACCAGTAACTTCGACTGCTTCTGTTGTGTAAGTTCTGCCAGCTTGACAATATGGATAATATGTCCGACACATTCGTCGCATAGTGACAACCATCTTGAGATGTAAAAGCGAATGCTGGTTTCTTTCCCTAGGTTAAACCGAGCGTGACTACATTAGAGCTGGTTTCATTGGTGCAAACCAATTACGGAGGTTTCAAAGGATAAATGCAGTGGGTTCCAGCCGCTTCGATTTCAGGCAACCAAATGTGCCCGCCGTTCGATAAAACATCATAGACCACAGAGATAACACTACTGTGATTTTTACAACATATAGCGGCATCAGCTATGCGTTTAACCGCAGTTCCATCACAGAAAGTAACCAAACCTTAGTTAGGCGATGTGTGTACTTCATGGTTGATCCAGTCTATCTTGTCACTATTAATCGTCGTTAAGCTCTCGAACGGTAATCACACATCCGATCTTTCGTGGTTGTCCTCAGCAGACACATCGGAATAGGCCTCAACAGGTCTCTGATTCCCGTACCTATTCCTAAATCTGTCAGATACACACCTTAGGTTAGTGATATGCTAAAACAGCAAGAAGTGATCGGAACGGCAGAGGGATTAGCCAGAATCTTCGGTCTGCGATCTTGTCACCTGCATCCACGTGACCTTGGAGATGGATTGAATGGATTCGTCTAAGATATCCACCATTCTCACTAAACTAGCTGTTGACACACATACACAAGTACAGTAGATAACCTGATTACCAGTGGCCGTATATCTTAAAATAGCGAGCTAACAGTCCGAATGGGTTATGTGCAATCACGTTATAAAGTAACGCGCGTGATGCCTGTGTTAATGTGTGCATCTTCTAGTGAGTTCATTTCCTCTGCTCGATGGATGCAAACATACTTGGTTGCATTAACTGCCTTAACTATTACCCAATAAGCTGTTGAATCGAAATGCTGGTCTGGACAACCAGGACAAACAAAGTCGCCTGATCGTATTATTTACGGCCCACAGAACGATCATATTTACATCTAACAAACGAAGACGACTAGGGTAACACATCGAACCATCGGTATACAAGTAGCCATATTTCAATCGAATCAATCACTCGTTGATACTCAGCAAGCTCAATGTGTGCAGGTTGGATATGCGATCGTGCTGTATATATGTCCACCTGCCCCAGGAGCTTACAAACTAAGAAAAACCGTACACGTCAAATTATCTCCGTGGGAAATTTCGTTTAAATGAACCATCTCATCAACAGGCCAGAAGGCTCACGTGACGTGACAACACTCACTCTCTCAAACACACATTTTCAAGCTGAACTGTAAAAACGTGATGATTCTTCTAATAGTCGGAGCAGGAGTAACTGTGAGAAGTTGAACGACCCCAGTTGGTTCATGCATGACGAGCCGATTGAGGAAAAACAGAATAGACCACCAACCAAGTGCAGCAAATCTTGTTGCATTTTTGTTGGGTGGTAAACAAAAGTATATTTCAAATAACTGGTCGTACAGTGGATTGAGTTTTACTGTAAGTGATAAATAACGTTGACTTTCGCGTCAACTATTCACCTCGTAGATCTCACAAATGTTGCGGGATTTCCAACTGGGAAGCATATACACAATTAGCACAGTCTGGGGCACATTGTGTTCCAGACAAAAGAGAATTTCTACCCGTGAGTAACCGAAAACTCTCCGGACCGCGTCGCATACGATTCTTTTAATCACACGGAAATTTGAAAGAGCAGTGAAAGAATGGAACTCTGCTTTATACACTGGAGTGCCATATAAGAGGATGAGGTGATGCTCCTAGCGTTAGAGACTTACTAACAATAAGATCGAACCGAAAGAAGCAATTAAGTGGTGGGAATTTACATCAAAAGGGATTAGCGAATACATCGTGTTGTGATTACTCGGGAGTCATACTGAACAACCAAGAATGAAGGTTACAGAAGAATTTCATTTGGAGGCAAGTTTTAAGCCGAGAAGAAAGGGATGAATAAACATTTTCAAGACTGTTGTCTCTTATAATAACTACACGAATAATTCATTCAGTGGTCAGGTGCACTCAGATGTATCAACAACGGAAGAGGGCAAACAAAAGCAACTGAGCGCGTGTATGGCCAAGGAAAATTGAGTAAAGAATCCAATAGAATTGCAAAATTCCATTACAAATGAATAGGGCTGGTCATACGTAAATGATCAGGCTGAAGGCGGAAAAGCGACGACAGACAAGACAATCGATGACAAGTGATGAACGTCTCACGACTCAGAACAAAAGAGTAAACCCTACAGTTATTGCAAAAGAGGTTTGGCCTTAACATCTCTCTGAAAAAAGATATTCATCACTAGAAAGAAGCTTCGTTTGACTTGAGATGATCTAACTGGCGTCCCCTTCCTTTTGGGCCATCTTCTGGATTATATCTTTTTGGGTAGTGTATATGGAGTTGAGCCGGATGGAGATGCCGTTGGTAGGTTGAAAGTGTCCATCAGTATATGGGGTGAAGTGAGCGATGACTCGATGGTACCTGCTTCAGTGGCATTTGCCTTTCGGAGCCGTATTCGGCTGACGTATCAAATCTATCGTTTGGTGCACACTTTGAATTAGAGTCGAACTTGGGACTTCCGGTTACTGATTATTCCAGCTAGCCAGTTTGGATGCCCGCTTCTGTAGTCTCGGACGGATACATACTCCCGGCTGTGAACAAGCGTTCTTTAACGTTGCCGGCGTTTGAAGGTTTCTTCCACACGTGTTTCATTTAGGATCCTCCGGCTCACCAGACCAGAATGGAGCGAAGACGGTGCGCAGCCGTTTATCAAACATCGCAGCAAACAATGCCAAACTATCAGTACCATTTGAAAAGCGCGCATCTACACATGATACAGTGGAGAACGGACGTGCTCAACGCTGTACAAAGCATAAAAACGTTTACAACGCACAGATTTGAATTGTCTATTGTTACCGAATAAGAGTGTATCAATAAATCTGAATTTTTGGAACAATAGTTTAAAGACTGAAATGATGTTGGTGGTTGTTTTATGTTCCATCAGGAATATTTCCGGTCATTCAGAGCGAGTGACAACCACAATTAGATAACTGATTCCGGTGATTAAGTCAGCAAAATCGGCCTATATATGACAAAATGGACGCGTCGGATAAACGGGACTCTTAGCGGACTGTACACAGCGAGAGCAACTCTTAACCACTGACTTCACAGCTCTAACGACTATAGACTGATAGGAGCGGTGGCCTATGGTCTAGGAGTAGCGTGAACAACCTCTGGTCAAGCAGTTTATGGAACTTTTTCACGACGAATGTAATCGCCAAGCCTTTCTCTTCTTTCTCTTCTACCTGTTCATAATTGTCATTGGCTGGTGTGAGCGTTCGTGTAGCGTTGTGTATGGTTTTTTTTTCAGAACTGCCAGGAAAAACGTGAAAATCGAAGGCACCCACACAATAACTTCATCGTCCTCCTCATCATCATCACCATCATCACACAGCAATAAATCACTGGTTACTACTGATGGTTAACTGCCACACAATTATGAAAAAGGCAAACGCTGTACAAGAGGAGGGAAGAAAAAAGAGGCGGACGGGAAGGAATTTAATTACGACTAACAATTGTCTACATTCAAACATTCAGTACCAAGGTGTCTACAATGTGTAAACAAACAACTAAGCTGTAGGTGAAAGCGAAGCGTCATTAGCCTTCTTCACCCAGCATCAGTAAATGCACTCATTTCACAGAGAACTCGGTCACACAACTGCCCACCGACTATCGAGCCTGCAAGACTAGCCCGATCTACAATGCCCAACCTCTTCGTGAACGATTTCAACTGTACAGGCCAGGTGGCCAGTCAGCCTCAGAGTCGGCGAAGAGTGCTTGGTTTGCACGTGACTAGCTGGCAGCCTTAATACATGACTTGACCATCTGAGTCTGTGCAAATGTAGTGAGTGAGCGAGAGAACTCGTTTGAAAACTAGTGCCACGCACACGTTTCTGAACCTCTTCCTTACTTACCCATTGGTGCCAACAGTGAATATCGCCTTAGCCTTAGATATACGCGCTTCCATTTCATTCCCTACAACTCCGAGGCCGCCGATACAGCTCCCCAAGTACACAAACCGGTCAACAACCTCCACGACTTCATTGTCCAACAGTAAATTTACGTAATCACAGTAATCTTACAGAACCATCTTGCAAAGCGCATTCCGAAGCACTTAGTAGAACGCGAAAAAGTATCCAACATTGTTTGTGCTGCTTGCATCTTGTCAAACAACAAATTCTCATCATCAGCATATTCAAGATCAGTCAGCCTCACACCAGGTAGGAGGTCAACACCGGCATCTTGTGAGTGCCGGAGACAGTCCCCCATTACTTCGTCTGACAGGATGAAACAAAAATGGCGGAAATAGAGGGTCTTCATGTACGCCGCTCATGGTGCTGAAACTGTCAGACAGTTCATCGCGAACCCAAACCTGAGCTGAAGTATGCGAATAAAGCGCCGACAGTATGTCCACATACTTGGTCGGCACAGTCCTGTGTTTACGCGATTCTGAAAGTGTAAATCGAACCACTCAATCAAACGCACCTTTACGGTCGAGCAATACTGTGATTGTTGGCCAGTGCTACACGTGACGTTGCTCCAGAATTCCACGAGGAGTAAAAACGTGATCTACACATCCCCGCCCAGGGCGAAACCCTGTTTGCTCTTCCCTAATGTTTACCGTCACGGTGAGACTGGACCTTGACGTGGTGTGACGGCTTGCGCATCTCTATGACCTTTTGGGCTAAACTGGACAGAGTTACTCATACCAGGCAGGCCAACAGGTAGAGGTCTGACAAACTACAGTCTCCTGGTCCTCCAGGTTGGGGGTTGGAAGATGGTTGGCATCTCTTCCNGCGGCTGCCAGAAAGAATGTTCCGTCTGGCTTCTAACAACTCCATGGATTTCTCCAAGATACAATGTCTGTTCAATCCATGTAATCCCATGCCGCATGCTACGGAACCTTTTTTACAAATTGTCTCTAAAATTTCGTTCCAACAGCTGTTAGGACCTTCGAAGTGATAACTACTAAGGCAACTTCCTAAGACGGTTTGGTACTTATGTTTTACCTATGGTATAGCCAGTTTCTTAACAGCCAGTCGTTGCTGTCGGTGGCGTCTTTGACCAACAAAGGAACAAAATGGCAATGTGCCAACGCAAGATTCGAATCTAAGTACGTGTTTCAATAAGAACGACAGTCCTGAATGGAATCTCGCCACCTATAACCAACAGCTGTGGTCTATCTGACGTCAGGCCTGATTTGGAGGAGGTCGCCAAGCATATCAATGACGCGCACGATGTCTAAAGCTAGTGCTGGCTAAAAATAGCTTGTAATCACCGCACATCTTCAACAGTCACCCGTCATTATCCGAGCGACGTGATGCTATACCGAACCTGCCACCTAAACAAGACTCGGCCTCACCAAAACGGTCGACCAGGGCATTCACAGCTCCGGCCACAACGACCATGTCGGAACGATGAGTTGACCGAAGGAGAGCGGCCAGATCCGAATAAAAGGCATTCCTGAAGCCGATGTTACTAAAGTCAGTTGGAGCACAAGCAGACGCAATTAAAGGATTTCTGGGAGTTTCGCGGAGCGGACAGCATAGTCTACCGTTAACAGGAATCTAATCCACTAATGCGGCCGCAGCAGTCGTGCTGAGGACTACACCTGTCCCCGTTTGACCGGTGATGGCAGCCGTGGGATCAACCTAAGTGTATATCCAGTAGCTAGTAAATAGTGCAGGCACTGGTAGTTCCGTACGTTGACTACTGTCCTGGATCCTAGTCTCCAAAATACAGCAGACATCGACATTCAACGAGTTCAACGCTCGTGCGAGAGCGGCTTGTTGACCTATCTGTTTTAGAGTGCGAACGTTGAAAGCACGTATTGATTAGCATTCAAAGTCTAGGCAAGGGAAGAGTAAGGTCTGAGGCTGAGTTGTAAGAGATGGGACTTAGTGGCACAGTGTTGCCATGATTAGTTACATCTCTTGTGGGACCCACACGGTAATTACCAGAAATGGGGGTTAAGAGGGGCTGAGAGCCAAATTTGATAAAACAGTGGGGAGGGGTCAGCGATAGCACGTTTTCGCCTATCCAGTTTGTTGTGTGCAGCAGATAGGGCGACCTGGTTTATGATGCGAGATGGTCGATCTAGAATGGTATTAACAGTGTTGCGAATACTCATGGTTGTACGTGGGCTAAAATACTGTCAGGACACCTGGACCTAGGCATGAGAACGATTGGGGTTCTCAACCAAAGCCTTTGGTTCGAAAGCCTGCAGCGCAAGGCAGCGGGTGACTGGCATTGTACCAGAACTGGTACTTTTTCCGGTAAAAGATGCCAACGTTTTTCTAATCCCCAACCTGGAGGACCACGAGATTGTGGTTTGTCAGACCTCTATCAATTGGTCTGCCTGGTATGAGTGACTCTATTGGTGTGCTGGCCACACTGTCCAGTTTAGCCCAACAGGTCATCAAGATGCGCAAGCAGTCACACCCCATCAAGGTCCAGCCTCGTTGTGACGGCCATAACTTGATGCATCTGCTGAAATTACGATTTTCAGTTTCAGATGAAAATGAGTAGAGAGAAGATAAGAAGTGAGCACTGATTGGATTTTTTCATATGCTCCGTAACATACTTGTGATCGATGTTGCAAGTGGTATGCACTGTCAAGAACCTGTTGGATGATGCGCGAACTTCGTGCACGGCAGTCTGGAATACGCTGTAATGACTCAGTAGACCCAGGAAGGACTAGAGTTGTTAGAATGGTAGGCGCTGGCATATTCTGACTGACAATAATGCCAGAATAATCAGAACGCTTACTGCTCTAATCGATTGAACACAAAATTCACAAGTATCTGGACGCAAATAAAACCCATAACCGTGTGTTCTCTGCAACACAGAATTCAGTTTGTCAAACAATGCATCCACAGTCCCACTGATCACCAGTATGTTGTTTAAGTATACTGTTGCACCCAGAACGCCAGTCAGCACTGTATCAATTACTTGCTAAAAGGTTGTCGAGCTGTCTTAACAAGAAATGTTGAACGACCGTAGCGGAACAGACCAAGATGAGCATTACCAATTAAAAGCTGTTCTCGTCAACCTCGATCTGGAGCTAAGCGTCAGACAAGTTCAACCTAGTAAAGCTCTTTCCATAGCTCGGAATTGTGAAGAAATCGTCCGGTAACAGTAGTGGATACTGATGTGCTTCCAAGATAGAGTTTAAACCAGTGGGGTGTTCAGAACAAGTTCGTACTGGACCGGTGGCTTTTCACCACTAAGATTGAAGCCGCCTGTGATGAATAATCAGTTGGCATGATGACTCCTTTAGTTTCTAACCTTTGCATCTCCTGAATTATCTATGGTGATGCTGTGTATGATTTTGGATTTTTAGGACGGAATACAGGCTTCAAACCAGATCAAAAGTGTACTTTAGCTTGAATTTGAGTGTAGCAAACACTTCTACGTCATTTCTGTAAATCTTCAGTAATCTCTATTGTTCGTGACTGTGGACTACAGCCACAAGCGTGAGTTTGAGGATCGCACACACTATTACAAATACCGTTGAGAAGTAAGTTGAATAATCCTCATTTCTTTATGCGACCAAGTCCGAGAAGATTGAGATGGGCATTCCACAGGCAGCATTTACTCTTGATTGGTGTTCCGGTGAAGAATATAATCCATCCAAGTTGTGACACTAATTCGAGCAACCCATCTGAAGCGCCATGAGCCACATGAGTCGGTGGTTTGTACACAGGTTTTCCCACTGAGTACCATAATTTACGGATGATCAACGTAACATCTGACGGAGTGTCGGATTGCAGATGATGATGACCATTAATCGACAATAATACAAACCTTCTACGAGGTTTGCCATGTATATTTAAAGTACGCAATTATCCATGGGAACGCCTCATCAGCTTCTCGGGTATCGAACGAACAAAATGTCTATTTCCCGTTTGTTTGCGCGGACAGTGGTTTTATGGCCTACCTTGCGGCATATTGTGCATCGAAATCTTTTGAAATGTCTTTCACCACATCGCAAAGCCAACAAGCAGTTAGAGGCTGTTTGGTGAGTTGGGGGACGCCGAACTACGTCTAACTGCATTGACGTTGCTTAAATTTTGCCGGTCTCAATGCTGAGTCATTGGAGTATTACGTTTCGGGTTGACAAGTTGTTGGCACTCACCTATGATCAACTGAAGACCAACGTTTGGTTCATGCTCGAATTTGGTTAACAAATGAGTTTAGATATCTGCATCAGTCCACAACTGTAAGCCGGTGACAAAACCAAACATTCAAATTGACCCTCCATAACAGAACGTAGTTTGAAACATTTCGTGGTTGAAACTGCGCGCACACGTGAAGAAATCACCACATTCTTTTTTTTATCATGTTGGAGCACTGATAGCGGATACAGAAGAGTCAGGCATAGACATCAAATATTAAGTGAAAGTTTAAACCGTTTCAATGAATTTAAAATCGCGTGGGCGTTTTGGAAGGACGAAGTTAATACCTCCCATATGTTTTACAGTACCCAGCCGCCGCAGCACTGAACGGACATTCAATGAATCGACTCGGATAGGGAAATCCATTCCAGAAATGTCCTCAATGCGTTTTTACCACGTCTCGAAGGTAACATTAGTTGCAGAGTGGGGTAAGAAGTATGTGATGCTGTTTACCATTGTTCACGCTATAGTATTGTTAGATATAGAGAGAGCTTTTGTGGTCGAATAGATTGAAAACCTCGCCGACAATAGCTCCATCAGCTTGAGCTGCTGTTATAACGGTCTTCTAAGGACATCGTCATCGTTGAATATACCATGTCTTATAATGGCTACGCGAATATTTCACCTAATGATCAAGTGCACTTAGTTCGAACCTCTAAATACACCAACAACGGTAGACAGCAAACATAGGCAGTCCATCAGATGAATGGTTAAAACAAGGTGATTACAGGGCCTAATAACAGAATGAAACCCAACAACAGATGGATAGTGTTGGTTATACGCGAATAATCAATTAGGCGGCAAAGCAATGACAGACAAAACTGTTGTATAACAGGCAGTTTCGTTGTGAGTAGTATACTACTTACAAGCAATATATTACCTATAGGTGACATTCAGGAACAAAAGGGCAAGCTCCGAACGCTAGAAAAACGATGGACAAGAAGAGACTACCGGAATAGTGTATACGTGCTGTGTGAGAATGACAACGAATGACAACGTACTGCCACCCAATGTATGTGAGTGCATGTCTGCCGTGCAAATGAGTGTACGCATTTGTGGTTCAATTTTTGACGACCTGTACGGCAGTTTGCGCAATAAACGACTTTGCGGGTCAAGCGTCTTTTACGGTCACAACAGCTGTCAATACGGCAACAGGAGACGATGGATGTCTTACAAGTCACAACAACATGGCTAGCACCAGGGACTTCGAAAAGGAGATTGGCACTAACGAAGACAGATCCCTCTGGGCTGATCACATTGTCATTCAGCTTCGATTTACAGCATGATCCTACGCAAACAACGGCCATCCAGAGCTCGCATTATCAGCTTGGGTAAACAGCCAGGTGCAATGAGATGATGGTTTTTGTTTCATACATACGTGTACGCCACCGTCGTCAAAACCGTCGTGTGAACCGAAAATACGAAGTTAATCTTACCGATCCAGTTGTGGATATCTCTTATCACAAGCACTGTCAACAGCCGAACAGCAGCGTGGCTGTTTAACTATCAAACAACCACCAGAAGACGGTAAGAACACCCATTGTTTACAGATAGAGGAGGAGGGAGAGGTGTGATTGTGCTCCTAAAAAATTTCATGCCAAAACTAAAATAACCAACATAAAAAAGAAAGACGATATCCACAAGCTAGTATTGTTATCCTTACTTCACACAAAACGTTTACGTCATCTGTCAAGGAAAGATGACAGTGTTCAAGACAGAGTTTAGGTGTTTAACTTCAGTGAGTATCTTGAAGGTGTAAGGCAGAGATGGGATAAGCAGTTGGTGAACTTATGAAGAGAGGTTGGGAGTCAGGGTAGCATCATCCACAAAGAAAACACAACCCAAAGTGTATTGCAAACTGTTGTAAATGATAATACTGAAGAATGAAATAGTTCAGTCAGACGAAACTTCTATCTATTACCGAAAACAACGGCAACTCGAAAAGTAGCATCCAAGGTGAACGACAAAAGCTGACAATGATAAAAAATGATGCTGTGTGACATATGGCCCAATTTCTAGCAAGGCTTCCCTGTCTAAAGTGAAACATTTAACATCAAGGTGCCCGCAGTTTACGAACTGCATGGCAGAATCACTTAAACCTACGCATAAGTAAAGGCTGAACAAACGAAGTTGATCGCTTGTAAAGGCGCCGTTTTGACAGACTCTTCACACTAATCACATGCGTTCTGCTTCCAGTACAAACATCCAAACTGCCACCTCACCAAGTTCTGTAAACATACCATGGTGATGAAAATAGGGCATCGAATGATCGAAAGCGTAAATAGTAATGCGATTGTGAACTCTCTAAGTTAACTCTGAAAAGATTCACATACAGGTTAGACGACAAGACCTTACGCAGCCAGCGTTCGAGACATCTGCTTGAGAAGATCGATTAGCCAACAAGAAAACGATTAAACAAAGGGGACTACAGTCAATGCAAGACCCCTGGCCAGGAAACCTGAACTAGACTGACTGAACAGTGCCCAACGCGAAAGTCGAGTTGAGTTAAACACTTCTGAACGAACCGCGAACACGCGCTCTGCTCTCTGACATGCACTGTATGTCAAGCGACTGCGCCACCCATCAAATATTCTTATATTCAACCAACCATGTGAAAACCTGCCTAGGTGAATGAACCATTCATATCACCAAAAAAGACAATGGATAGGTCTACGAACTAGCATTTCGAACATATTGTGCTGCTTGAGCAAACTGTTTTCGGTGGCAAAAAGTGCCTTAGGCATATGAGCAGGTTAGTATATTATGTGCTATATTACTATATACCACAGCCTGTCCATTGCACCATGGGTCGTTGTTCGTATTGTCGTTTTCTAGAAGCCCGTAAGTTATTGTTGCAGAGGGATGAAAAACAATGGTTTTTGAGCGACCAATCGAGAATACAAACATACCATACCATACAACTATTTCTGTCAGAAGTATTTCAGTTATACCGCTGTCAGCCCGAAAGAAAACCACTTGATCTATCCGTTCGTTCGGTATTGCTTTATTGATCATTAACAGGGATACTACGCTTGAGCGTAAACTCAAATGAGACGATTTTTCATCATTTTACAGAAAAAGCTTTATACATGAGAACAGATAAAAAAATTCGGCCACAGTAAGTTCCCAGATGGTTCACCCATAGTTCAAGACAGATTCGTTCTCCTCACCAATGATCGGTTTCAACCTGGAACGCATCGGCCACCTCAACA
Organism: Paragonimus westermani; assembly: GCA_008508345.1. NCBI lineage: Eukaryota > Metazoa > Platyhelminthes > Trematoda > Plagiorchiida > Troglotrematidae > Paragonimus > Paragonimus westermani. Next base: position 217,380 of record QNGE01000253.1, read on the forward strand.
CAGGCCTTGCCTATAACTCTTTAAGACTCGTAATGTTCGATGGCTGGATCCAGTACACTATTAGGCTTAGACTCTCCATAAGGTGAAACCCAAGGGATCGAGATCGGCGGATCTTGGAGGTCATTTACCAGACCATTTAGCCCAAACCATTTGAACTGTAAAATTTCAGTTAAAGAAGTGTGGATGGCTCTGTTACTATGTGGTGGCGCCTTCATCATGCAGACAGCAAATGTATCAGAACAAATGATGGAAACGATTTGAAGCAAATCGCACTGTCCGTTGCAAGCAAAAGCACAGCCAAAAAGGCGGTGGGTCGAGTAGTCTGCTTATGTGAAGTGCAGGCAAAACGTTGCATTTACATTGCTGCTCCGCAGCAGTTCTGACGAGCAAACTCAAACCTTTAATACTCCAGAACTTGCCGCCATTTAGTTTTTGTACGACGTGTGCACTGTGCAAAGGCATCAGGCCCTACTAGGCAAATAATCATCAGTTTGCTTTCTCTCAGAGCGTATTCCATGGAACGCCCTGAATGTCTCTCGCAAAATTTGTCTTCAGAAAATAGCCTTGTGAACAGTGCCATCTCTTAGACCGGCTATAGCGCTGTCAAAGGGGGGCGAGAAATATTCCGTGGATCACAAAATAGTGTCATTTACATCGCGAAAAAGTCCGGCTGAACACAAACACGGTGACAACAACCCAGCCATGCAACAGGCTCGATACATTACCCGGCTGATAAACTCGTGACATTGTAAAAAATACGGCCGCCACACAAAAATTTTAGAAGATAACAACTCCAACCTGTCACTTGTTTGTCCACAGGTTGGTCCGTGTATGTAGACAATATTTTAGTACACTGAAAGTAACGCAGTGTTCTAAAGCGGGTTGAACCTCCGCATAACGAACAGAGAGAGGGAAGAGATCGAACATTTTTAGGAGGTATGGTCTCAGATGAGCGGCAGTCAACAGCAAAAACGATACGAATCAAAACGATCTCGAAAAAGAAAAGGTCTTCATTGCACTGCGCCGAATGATACTTCAAACGTACTAGACAGCTGGCTTCCGAAATTCATATAACATGAAAATTACGTGAATAACATGACAACAACCATAACTAAAGAAGGACAGAGTATACGGCTCACCACATTGAGGAAAAAGTCTACATGAGGTCGTTTGTGAACCGAGAATCGAACCGGGTGATGATCGATATCAACCTTGAGCACAAAATCCGGCGGTGTACCTGGTCGCACAGTGGGCCGTAATATGCCGTCGTGTACCGAATGGATTAAAGTCTCATCCAGGTCAAGTACCATCACCTTACGCCGAAGTGTGCCTGATTTGTAAGAGAGAAAGGGGAGGAACGAAAAACAGCAGATGACTAGGAAAATCAGATACAGACACTGCCACCAGATGAGATGTTAAGACAAGATGTGGTCATATGATGCCTGTTGTCGACCAGTGGCCTCCCTAAAAGTAATAGTGTACGACTAGGAAATCAGATTGGTTAGAAAACAATATGCCAGCAAGCAGTCGGGACCAAAAAAAATCTGCTGACTAATTACGGTGGTCTCGTCGAAACACAGGTTTCGTTGATTCAAACACATCTTAGGAATGTAAGCTTATCACATACGAAATCTTTCCGTTTGCGTGTTCTTCACAGCAGTTTTAAAAAAACCGTTAAGTGCTCTCTCCGTATTTTCTCTGTAACACCTTTAGCTTTTCAGTTTTTCATTATACCAGAGTTCTCGGAGCAGTGAGATCAATAACTTGTTACTCGTTGTACTAAATATTATACACACCTAATCTGCTGTCAGCAGTGCTCACAAAGCGTTCACTGGCATTACCGGAGACAATAACTTAGAAGTAATACATCAGCATTGATAAGTAACTGTTACATCAGCACAAAACACGGAACAACCCTTAGCTGAGAAATGAGAAGCATAAAGGACCTAAGCACGAAAAAATAATCACATCAAACCCAAACATTCAACATCAAATAAACAAACGGTATCGGCAATGCATATTCCTCACGGCTTTCACCGTCCAGCGTCATTAAGTGCAACAACAACAACAACAACAAACAACATTCAAACCACTGACCCTGATTGCCCGCTACCCCATCTAAATTCTCCAGCCACTGATCCTGTGCACAGATCTCAAGGGCTTCAGTTCGGGAGACGAATCTCATCTACAATGACCAACCATTTGCTGAACGATTTTCTTTTTCTACGCAGCGCCATCACCTATCCATCGCACACCTCCTGCAAGTCGATCGCGGCATCCGTATGAAGTGCTCGGTGCGCCACAGAAGTGGCTGGCATCATCGGTGCATAGCCTAACCATATACGTTCGTGTATACCTAAAGACGGAACAGGAGAACTAGTTTAGTTCACATTACAACACACGCCGAGAACAGGAGCTACGGTTGAACAAACACTGGCTGGCTACAGGCAGATCAGAATGTTGATAACGTTAGCAACAGAGACCCTAGCTAAGTTAGAAACAAACATTTGTTACCGACGGAAAATCGAAACCACACGATTTGGGGGTGTCATGTTTTGGAACGGATTTGAAGTGTGCTAAACACAGCACACATGTGATCAACCTATAAGTACGTGTAAAATCAAACGGTTAGGCTATACCAGCTAGTCGTATGACACAACAAACTTTTTGTCTATGTCTTGGCCGACCATCATAAGGTGACAGACAAATGCGGAAAGGCATGAAGTCAAATACCAAAAAGGTTAACCATTCATTGATCAGGCTTGCCCCCTGAACCAGAGCCCTCGTGATTCACAGATTCAGTGGCTAGAGCCGTTTGGAGAGATGGCGGCCGACCGGAGTAAGTTGGAGTGAATGTTGCCGGTGTACGGACGAGTTGTCTGCAAGGTGCCATTAGTGAGGCAGGGTAGTGAAGGCCAGCAAGAAGTCGTTTTGTTGATTACGTTGTACTTTAAGTTGCAGATCGGTTATTTTTTTTGCAGAATGTATGCATTCTGTCGTTGTACGAAAGATATTAGAGGCAAACGCTTTTTTGTCGGTAAATCATATCCCCTCACCCCATTATATCACCTACGAGGGCTCGCTCCGTCTTCGATGGTCACACGGTAGGTACGCGACGGTCTGAAACACCGACTTGTTGCTGCCTGTTAGGGAAGAAAGCCGTAACTGTTCAAATTAACACCACCCAAACACCGAGACGAACCTTGTGAACTGCGAAATTCTTTTAAGATTCCACGTAAAAGGAAAGCGCCCAATGACAACCAATCCTCACCATATCGAAGAGTCTCCTATGAACCTGCATCAACAGTCTCGGTAGTCTTAAAGGGAGCGTACGGGCTCCCGGCGTCCGTCTGGTGTAGAGTCAAGCTTAGTGCTACACGTTCAATCTCCCTCAGCCGCTTCACTATGCACGTACAATGTGCGCCCGTCCATAGACGTTGCGGCTCAAACCACTGGCCAAGCCGGCGTTGGAAGTGCCCTAAGCGCATACTCAGAGAAGGCTCTGCGTGGCTGGATTCACGTCCTCAGCCGCCTATGCGTTTCCAGACTCGAAGGTACGGTGAGAGCACTGAGAGGCACCCTATCGCGAACGCTCTGTTTGTTGTTGCCGCAAATGTCGCCAGACACAGTCAAGGATGATTTTATCACCAGTCCACCAACCTTCTACACACCACGCAACACACGGACACTAGTAGTCGCTGGAGACATGAACGCTCAAATAGGCAGGCTAAGCGCTGACAAACGTGACTTAGATGGCCCTCACCCTTACAGTGCTCGTCGAACGGACAGCGGTGAACGTTTGTTGCAACTCTGTGCTGATAACGGTTTCTGGTGAATGCTAAGTTTCGATTTTCCAGACATCGATACGTCAGCTGGTGAACTACATCGCCGAGCCAGTCGTAGGCACAGACTAACCACATGGTCGTCAGTCATCGGTGACGTGTTTGTTTTCAAGATTGAAAGTCAATATGGAGCACCTGTTTGGATTCCAGTCATGCTCTGTTATGCGCCAAGTTCGCATTGCGATTTGATCGGAGGCCATTTGATCATCAATCACACATTGACGTATCTGATCTAGCAGGACCACAGGCGATCTTGCGTTTACAATTGCGCGCTTGCCTCTAGTCTAGATCCCCACCCACCAGGCGAAATGAGAGCACACTGGACACATGTACGGTGTGCAATGCATAAGTACGTTACTGCCTGGTATGATACTACTGCCCGTTCAGCTGCCCAACCACTGGGTCTCTATGCGACCACTGGAACTTCTCGATGCCTGCCGGAATATTCCACCCAACAGTGAGTACAAATCGACCCGCAAGACTGCTCGCCCGCAGCTCCAGAGACAACTACGAGGGGATCGCAAGGCTTGGTGGACACAACGTGTTATTGACATGGAACTAGCTGCTGCTATCTGAAACTCTTTGGAGCTTTTCCACCTCATCCGATCAACCGGTGGCAGGAAACCAGGTGTGAGCGAGGTAATCTGCGAAGTCAATGGTGAGCCAAATCATAATCTCTAACCACGCTGGAATGAGAATTTCCAACTGCAGTTCCACGGACCACCCGCACCACTGCTTGTGTTCACTGATCCGTTAATGGCTCTCCGCCCTCGGAAACACATCACACTTGAAGTCAAGCTGCTGAAACGTCACAAGGCGCCCAGCGTATATGAACTTCTTCTTGCCCTTTTTACAGATGGAGGTCCAGCTCTAGTTAAAGAGCTGACGAGTTTGCTCCAGAAACTCTGTGAAGTCAGTGAAGTTGTTTCCAATGACTGGGGTTTGGCTAACATCGTTTCCATTTTCGAAAAGAACTCATACAATTTGTGTGTAAATCACCGAGAGATTAGCCTTATTCCTATCACGTCAAAGCTGCATAGCCGCTGTCTTCGTAGACTACGCAAAACGCATGAGAAATATATCCGCGAGGAGCAAGCTGGGTTTCGCCACTCTACATTTCTTCCTCTCCGTCAACTCATGCATTACTTTTTTAATTCTCATGTTTACGTTTAAACTAACCAGTCTTTAGTTTGAGATCGGAGACTGAAGAGCAGCGCAGATCAGCAACCACACTGGCCTGAAGAAAAAAAACCTCAGGTGATGGGACATTATGACATCCACACACCTGAGGTTTTTCTTCTTAAGGCCAGTGTAAAGCAGGTACTGTGGCATGCGGCACGGGGGTACCTGGGATGAACAAACATTGGATCTCGGAGATATCTCTGGAGTTGTTAGAAGCCAGGCGGAACATCCCTCCTGGCAGTTCATATAACAAGTGTAGAAGAGATGTCCGTAGGAAACTGAAACGTAGCTTAAAGACTGATCGTGAGGCTTGGTTATTGGGAAAAGTTAAGGAGATGGAGACTGCTTTTGCCTCAGGAAACACTGGCAAACTGTTTAAGCTTATCCGTGCCAC
>QNGE01000253.1:224048-300436 GCA_008508345.1 Paragonimus westermani
CTCGCTGATGACGCCTTACTCTCACTTGCAGCTCGGTTGTGTTGTTTGCAAGGTGTAGGCACCTTGATGCTGAATGTTTGAATAGGGACGTAGTCTTTTTCAGTAGTTAGGTCCCTTCCCGTCCCCTTCTTTTTCCTTCTCGGTCTTTCTATATAGGGTTTGCTGTTTCTTCATGGTTGTGTGGCAGTTAAGCACTAGTGTTAACCACTGATGTATTGCTGTCTATGATGATGATGATGATGATGATGATGATGATGATGATGATGATGATGATGATGATGATGATGATGATGATGATGATGATGATGATGATGATGATGACATCCACACAGGTTTTGTTCCGATCGCCTCCAAGATATTCCGCATGGTTACAATGTGATGGCCTCCAAAGCAAAGACAGAGCCGAAGGCAATAGTTACAAGCAGATTCATGACTTAGTCGTGGATGAACTGAGGTGTTTTTGCGACAATCAGTCCTTTCTCAGTCAATCCCCGAGGTATTTTTGGGACTAAAGGCTATTTTGTGACACGCCCACCAGTCGTATTCTTCAAGGCCGCTTCTTGGTAAGGATTTTACGATTGAATGTAGTAACGCATTGAACGTATTTCCGAGTTTCCCGCGACCTTATCCAATATCCAAGAGAGTTTATGACTTCGCAAACGATGAAGATTCGTGAGTAGTTAATGCCTTTAAATCCTTCAGTAATGTAACAAACTGACAATATTCTGCGTCAGTACAAATTAAATACCTCCACCAACTGATCGCAATACTTGTATTTCTAGAGGCTTTCTAGCCAGCCCATTACTTACAAGTGACATTCAGTATGATGGAGATATCAAGTTTCAAGCAGCTTGCCTCGAAAACAAGGCTAGGATCAACACAACCTCGAAACAACAATGCAGTGTGAAGGCGCGAAAAACACCTGATGAAAACCAGTCCAACTCAAAATGATCTGCATGTTGTCCACAGGAGAACTAAGTGAGATGATAACGTCCACAGACCCAATATTGGTCGACTTACTAGTTGGCAGAAACTACAATCAGAGAACATACGAACCTCCGAATGCCTCATCCAGAACATCACCTATCATATAGTTGAACAAGACGAGAGGGGGGATATCCTTACAGAACGCCAGCTGAAGTGGAAAACGCCCAAAATAGCTGATCACAAATGTGCGCCATAAACGCAGAGCCAGATGGTGATGAACACAACAGCAGCAGAATTACCGACAGCAACAACCATAACACTACAAAGGATCAGTGGCAACCCGGAATAAACCACTCATATATACAACTCAAGCCTGAAGTATATATGTAAGAGGGTAATGCTCGATCAGCTTTTTAAGCATGCTCGCAAGAAGGGTCACTGTCAGATTTTGATGTCTATGATCGGATGGTGAGTTTCAGCAGACACACCTGCTGACGAAATATTTCCCCCAGAGTTTTACAGAACATTTCAACACAATCGAATGCGATATATCGGTCATCGGCGCAGAAGCTCAACAGTCACTCAGCCGGTCCACGGGGAACTTCGTTGAATCCCAACTTGTACTGGTGTATTGCACTAACAGTCAAGTGAAACATACAGACCCCCAACAAGTTCACAAACTGGATCACGTGGCATCAATTGATAACATTGGTTCTGAGAGAGTGAGCGTACCCAGAGAATTGCAGACATACCCCCACGAGGATATTGCTTTAAACATGATCTATTCAAATTAGAAAATCATTAGGTAACCACAGCTTTATTTCACATTCACTTACGATAAGTCCGTCTGTGCGCCTTCTCTACCGAGGGTGCGGGTAAGACCAACCCCATTAATATAATTGGTGGACATGGTTAGATAAGGTGTTTCAATTGATTACTATGCCAGCACACCGGTGGTCTAAACCCCCACCCATACGAAATAAGGACGTGATTCTACATTGTCACAGTACTCATGTTGAAACCGGTGGCAATAGGCAGTGGGTCGATACCTATTTCCAATTGTCATACGACCATGAAAAGACGAGTCATGATTACGTCAAACCAGTGTATTTGAACGATCAACATCAAAATTCCCACACTTTGTAATTAAAGAACAAGGCTGCCAATTACAGTAAAGCGGTATCCACAAGATGGCTCCTCTAAATACTTCAATGTCCCACTTCACAAAAGTACTTCACCAGAAATCCACACAAACAATGGCGATATTCATTCCATTGCACTCAATCGAATGTTACCCCACCCCCGAATTACTTAGCCACAGACGGTGTAATTCGCACCACCCGGTAAACGGGTTAGCTAGCTAAAGGCTACCGGGAGCGCCTCCAGATTACGGATCGAATGATGCCCCCGACCATGAAGGTTAATCAAAATAGTCAGGCTCACTCAGAGACAAAACAGCCGTGGACAGTGGGCGGTATCATTACAACAGCGTGACAGATTCATGATTGGTAGCCGAGTTGTCCATAAAACGCTGTAAAAACACGATGGCGGTGCTGATACACGATGCATGTTACCCCATCACAAAAATGGTTTCATGTGCCTCAAAAGAAACACATGGGATCCAGCACAGCTTGACAATCACGTGACGAGCTGTCTGTAAGGTGTGTAGACATATGTGAACTTTGCCAATGTTGCCGAACACTCAAACATGGGTTGGAACGTCAGCCACGGAGAATATCCTACTGGCAGCTGTTTTGCCTTCGTTATCATTTGTTAATACGGCTCCGTAAGCCAGATGATCGTGAATCCGACTTTCCAAACAACTAGTCAATATCCTTGTCGCTTCAGGAAGGAGTCTTGCCAATACAGATGATCCGGAATCGCACTAGCTCTGAAAATGTATGGATATCTCATTTTTATACCCGACCGTTGTTGATGTAACCACCTGAATGGACGAACAAGTCAATAGCCACTGAAAGTGCACTGTGCGACAGCACACTTGCGTGACCATCGCAGCGTTGAAAAAGCACTGGGACCGCACAATGAGTACCTCGTGGAATGCAAATTATTGTCACCCTTGGCCAAACGTCAGTGTTAATAGGATATTTGCATATTCTGTATCTCAGAGTTTTGGAACACTGAGGTTTGCTCATCCGGATGGAAAATAACAGTTACACCCATCTTGAAAATGGTGCACTAAATGAGGAAGAAATTAATTCAATTTCAGTTGAAACTGAGCCGTTGCTGTGTTAGACTCCGTAAGTTATCCAAAAAGCGTGAAAAACAATGACGAAAGAAACAAGCTAGATCCCACACATAACGTGGATGCACTGACCAAGCCTACACTCTCCGTTAGCTGCCGAAACTAGCACAGGTCAACAGCAGTCGTGTTTCCGGACATCGATTACGTCAACTGCGTTGTTAAAGATTAAGGGGTGGTTGACAAGTAAGTGTTCATTCTAATGGTGTGTTGTCAGAATTCGTTGTCAGACTTCGTCACACTTTTTTCGCTCCCAACAGAGAACAGTACGTTTTTCAAACCTATCATTTTCCTTTTAAATTTGTAACTAACAGTGTTCTACACCAAACCTTGGCCAATCTCAAACTTTAGTGTGTAGGTTCTTCCTGGAAACAAAACCATAGACTTAAGTCATACCCATAGTAACACCTGACTTAACGACAATGCACATACAGTTCAAGACGCCCTGGACCGCTTGATGATTGAGGTATCAAGTTATAGTGAGCCCCGCGCCATCTAAGTGCAAATTATTTCAATAGGACCAGCAGGGGCTTGTGTGTAAGACCCCAAGAATGATGAAGGGCTGGGTTTAGTCGGGAGTTTATTAACCTGAGAAGTGTATCAGATAAGACTGGAAAGGAGCTCTGCTTACTTATTGCTAAAACCCGGTTAGCAGTTACCAATATGAAACACCTCTAGCACCGGCATCGAACCGCGAGGGTTCGGACGTGCAATTCGACCGCTCATGTGGTACAGTCTTGTAATTACGAAATCCGGCTGCTTCACATCAACAGGATATCTATTTTGGCAATCGTTGCTTATGGAACACCGTCAACGTGTGATGGTAGCACTGAATGAGCAATAGTAGGGTACAAAGACACGTACTGGGAACCAACAGCTTCACTTTACTCGACGTAGTCTTACTCTATCGACTAGGATGACTAGGACGTCCTACATACACTTGTCAAGCACCTACTGTACATATTGCTTGTGCTCGCCGGATGAGGTAGGAAAACGGTATGATCGGTGATCGTGCCCTAGCAAAAGCGTGAAAAGAAACTTGCATCAATCTTGGTATGGTGGGCTTCACCTGACTACAACAAAGATCCATAGAATCATCATTGTTATCATAGACGGCAATACGGTGGCAGCTGTCGCTGGTGATCAACAGTCATACGAGCAAAGGGAAAAATACACAGAATTCTCTTACTAAAGTACAAGCTGAAAAGAAGTTGTGGCGAACTAAGACTGGCCAAACATTTTTCTTGATATCATAGTGCGCTTTATCTTCGGTCCATCTTTTTTATCCGTCCATCTATTTTTCTTATAAACCGTGCATTGCATTCCATGATACTGAACTGAGGTTCGAGACGCTTTCATATTTGAATAATGATACAACCTAATACTTCGTCGTCAACTAGTTGACATATTTCAGTACTTTTTAGTTACAACCTTGGTCTAGATTATGCTAGTTTCGGCGTTACCTTCTCAGAGGTAATGGTGCGAGTGAAGTTAAGACAGACAACAAACAAACAAGCGAAGAATGTGTGATGACTGATAAACAGGCAGTACTGACGAAAATGCTGTCCGTAATAAGTCAAACAAATGAGCCCAACGAACACTGATAACAAATCACAGCGGCCATGATAATTTTATCCCCATGATTTTCGTGTGGCAACTATTTCATACTCGGTCTATTCATAAAACACAGCCTAATGCTATATATGTCTATCAGTGTTTATTAACGTACTATACATGAAGTAAAGAACAACGTTCCTGTTGATTTGAACTGCCGAATTCATAATTTACCTCACATACGTAAAGATGTCGACAGAAAGCTTGTGAACTGAACAAAGGCAGATGTTGCTTTTTCTAGCGCCCACAAGCGTCAGGCTAACCAAACCTCTGAGAGTCTTATCGCACCTAATGAATCCAGATAGACCGAAAATTCGCATTAAATTTGTCACCTGTCAATTATATCATACTATTCTTCGAGTAAGTAAGCGACACGTTAGAGACATTATACACGTGTCCAGAAGTGGTGCACTCACCTGACGCTTACTATCGGCCTGTAAGTGAGAGACAAGGCTTACAGTGAACCAGTTTCTAGAAAGAAAATCCTTCGCAAAAGATGGTAATTTCGCGCCGTTACCGCCGATTACGATCGAAGTATTTTTTTTATCAGCGGACCATGATCTAATGGAACGCACAAACAGTTCCAAGGACAAAAAGCTCTCGATTAGCCGGGTCAAAACAGGCAAACTATCTGAAACTAGCTAAGAAACAATATTTTACGTTTAGAAGACACAATTTACCACTACGATAGAAGATTTCATTTATACAACAAAATCCAATTCTTCCTTGATGGATGGTTCAAAGTGAGTGACGATTTAGATATCGTTTGCTAGTTCTGAGATAGTGGTAGACATTCGTGTTCTACGTGTTTTACTAAGGATTCTGCATGTAGGGTTTGCGGAATAGTGAACCAGTTTTTGGATGGTCAGCAAATTCTCCAAGCACAATAGTGACCCAAGTATTTCGCTGTCTGCTACAACTGCTATTGTAGAGGGAAATTTGGCACGCCCTGTTACTGAAATAAAAGAAACAGAGTGATTTAATAGACTTAAGTCTTCGGTTCTGTAGTGAACTGTATTGTTTCGATGTCGTTGTTGGTGCTCCATTATTCCGTTTTTTGACATGTATCAACTATTCCTCTTTATCTTTTGATCTGCAAACCTGATTCTAAGATGGATGAAGCTCTTTGGGCGAGTCCCACATATTCTCAGTCCCACTGCAACCGAGTCATAGTGTTCGTTCAATCATATTACGACTTATGCGTCTTGGAAGTCCATCGGGACGGAACGATAGGATCGATTCGATGCCGACCCGAGTTCCGTGACAGTCTTAGAACAATGTTTTCATTGGTATAGGACGTTTATAAACTTCCTTGCGGTAATGGACGTACTCGAAATAAAACCTTAAATAACCTACTTAACAACATATCGTTGTCCGTTTACGAGTACGTTGCCGAGTGCCGCAACTTTGGATCAGATATATCAACCCTCGAAGCGATCCATGAAAAAAGCTGGGAACGAAGTCTTCTCGCGTCATCTCCGAGCAACGTACAACTAACAGACCGGCCACTTTCGAGAAAAATACCATCAAAAACCGAAATTATTAGCGGCGGAATACAATCACAAATCCGCTTTTGTTGGGGAGTACCGTGAGGCCGCTATCAGGAACACATTTACCAGCGGTTTACAGTATAAAAACAACAGCAATTCTTAGATCTGGAACCGAGTTATAATCAAGCTCACAGCAGATAATGGTTAACCAGCAATAAAAAACATACTGCCACTTCAAGTGTTACAGTGTCAAATGAGGAACCTAGACGGCTCTGTTCATTCGCTCCTATCATTAGGAAACAAATATGTTAGCGGAAAGAGTAAGCGTAATATATGTGATAACGACGAACAACTACGAGTGTAGTGTCCAGTAGATGATTCAGACTGCAAAAGTGGAAGGATAGGCCATTTTCAGACAGTTTTACGATGTAAAACGTACTGAAAACGAAAAATTACTACGGAATTCTTTACTCCTCCGGTTACTGCTAAAGCGTTGCGAAACTGTTTGACTAATGCTGTTGTGGATAACACGACAAACAGTATCCCAATGCAAGCATTCGTAAACACTGGAAGTACTGATAGCTACAACTCTATTGCAGTAGTGAGAGCACATATGGCTTCTGCCTCTTAGACAGTCACATCCAAGCTTATTGTCTTGTCAACATTCGGGATAAGAATTATTGCTATCTTGGACATAAACTAACAGTCCTTCCCGACCACTGAGCAGACGTTTTGTTGCGACAAGACTTTTTCAAGTGGGATCCGAAGGTTGTGATACCGTCTTAAGATGAAGACCCCCGGTTTTCTCTGTGGCCTGTTGGCTATTCAGATAGAAGTGCCTTCTCCGCCTGAGAACTTCGCACTCAACTGTAGACTGATTGCAACAAGACCTTTAGGGGCACTCACCGAACGACGAAAGCTTTAATCGATCGAAAATTCAAACATTGTTGAAGGACAGAATAATTCAGCCTTCCGTTTCTCCGTGGTGTTCCCATGTATTAGCTGCTACAAACGACAATCACAAAAAGGGGATAGTTGCTGACTACAGCCAAACCACCAAAAGATACATTTGTTTTGATGGCTAATCACACCAAAGTTCCATTAAATGAACGGAAAAATACCAAACAATGCTGTGTACAGTGCGCACGACTTGTGGGGTACATATAACCAAGCGTCCATCAGAGGAAAGTAGCAAGTGTGCAGTTCTTTTGAAGCATGTGGAAACGTATATCACGTTTGTCGCATCCTATTCGGAGTAACCGACGGAAACTGATAGTATCATGGAAAAAACAACTGGTAACGAATTTCGCGTGTGTCGGTAACATCAGAGTACGTGGAGAGAACGAGAAAACTCACGACTGAAACCTCGCCAAATTAGTTGAAGCGGCTCAAAAGTGTCGAATCGCCTTTACTAAAGACAACAACGTTACATCCACTAGGAAAATCAAAATCCTGTATTGTGAAGTTTACAAAGTGATCTCCAGACAGGACCCTGACCGTTCACAGTCTTTTCAGAATTTGCCAACTCCTGATAATCTAAAGTGCTAACAACGTTCCGTTGATTTGTTTGCCTATTGCTCCCAGGGTATTTCCCGTTTCTCGGATAACATCTGTCCCCGCCACCCACACACACAAGGAACAAATATTCCCTTTAGCGAAAGAAAAACTGGAAGACCAGTTGTTTCATCTTCCAGAACCCTTTCACAAATTGAACATCATTCTACCGCATGGGAGGAAGCTTATGTCATAGCTGAAGATATTCATACGTGGAAACTACTTGCTGGGCACTCACTTTCTAGTGATTACTGATCAGAAGCTCGTTGTCTTCATAAACCATATGAATCATGCAAGAGAAACCAAAAATGATAAATATCAACGATAGCAGACCGGGATTTCAATACACAGCTTCAATGTTGGGTATCTCCAAGGGAGAAAAATCATGGAAATTGCACTATCCAGTAACCACTGTTGTGCACTCCTGAACATGTCCCTCGAAAAATCTCCGCATTCTGTGTCATCACGACGACATTTGGAGGATTCAATTTTTCATATTTCAAAAAATTTGTTACCCCTTGTTGAGTAAATAAAATGACGTAATATTGTTCCGTTTTGTGCGGAACTTGAATTCCGGTTTTATATACCACCTGGAGGGAACTTAACCCACGCAATTCAACCGTTTAAACGGCTCAGTGTCGACTTCAAAAGGCTCCTTCCTTCCATCGCCCCGGTATATTTTCACAACGACAGACGAATATCCCATACTCTTGTAGGCATTTGGTTGTTCCGATATGACTCTTTCCACGGCGAACCAATGCTCTTGTCACCTGTTCTTATTGTCCAGCACACCATATTACGTACAGCCCAGGTCGAATCGCCTATTACGTGTTTAGGCAGTTGAAAAGTTTTTCACACTAAAGGAATAGTCACCAGCAAGACTACCACCTAAAGCGTTCAAATTTACGAACAAGCTGAAAACCTTATGGGAAGTAATCAAGCCTGCAACAGATCAAGGGATCTGCCTCTAAGTCACTAAGATAAAGTACTCTTTGGTGTTTTGAATTCATTCTGTTCCCGTTTATGCACTGCAACAAACGCTGCACTTCATGAACAGTTGTTTGCCTGTAATCGTAAATCCACCTCAGGTGTGTTATTGCAAACATCGTCTTCTTCCCGAAATAGTGCTTCTGCGGCGGAAAACGAGGTAGTCCCTGTTGGACGAAGTGAATCTTATTGAGTGCAACTCAAAGTACGCCCATGTATGATGGAAATGAACAGGCTATTTCACTCAGGTATCTGGTTCCAACGGATGTAAATAAGTTCCAATTTCCAACGGTTCCGAAGAGACTTCAGATCCATCAATGTGACAGTGAGCAATTAGAGCACGCGTGGTAACGTAGACGTGTTTCATGCAAACACAGCTAAGATTCCCAATCATGAACCTACAATACACCAAGCTTTCGATTCTTTAGACAACAATATAGATAAACGAGAGAAGCTATTCAAACCAGAACTACAACGAAGAGCAATACGTTACATTTGCAGAAACAAAGTGTCACATTTGTTCCTTTCTTGAACTGCACGACTTTCGATCGACGAAATATGAGTGAAGAAAAATGCGGTGAACGGTTCTGTCGCAACACCATTGTTGTTGCTGATGCATTATTCCGTGCTGTGACCCACGGCAGCTATTTCTTTTCTTTTCAGCTGTCAGTCGAATGGTAGGACGAATAAAATACCCTATAAAACTGACACCTTAATCTCCGTGAAATTGATGCAATGTATGCTCATGTATATTGATCAACCGCATAAAGCCCTTTCACAGTGACATTCACTATCCCACCTAGTAAAACACAGAGTAGCCTTTATGTATCCATAAGATACTGTGTTCTTCTCAATCTATGAGTAAAACTGGTCACAAAACTCTGTACAGAAGTCCTTCTGGGTCAAAATTTCGTTAATCTAAAAAAGGGTTAATCTGTTGCCCGGAGGCAAACCGCTATTTTCAAGTCGCAAACTGGTGGCTGCCTATATGAAAACGCCAGCTTCCCTAGAAGTTTAAATCCACGTTGTAAGCCTGCCGTTATCAAACAGAGATGTCAGTCACTTGCAGATAAGCCCTCTATGCACTGTGAAATCGAACTGTTTTTGAGGGAAAGAAAAAAACCGATCACTCAGATCTCTAAGAAACCAGCTGTTGGATAAAACAATTGGTCGATAGAAAGAAGAACCGTGCGTAACAGCTGGACTATAAACCGTTTCACCTAGTTCGATGATTATCCGTCCCTCCTCCCGAAACCCGAATAGCACCCACTACTCCGGATCTTCGAAATGTCGATCATCGAGCACCCACTCCAGAGACGGAAGGAAATTGTTTTCGAGGTCCGCAGAAAACCTCTACAAACTGCGCAGAATTCCCTTGAATGATAGACGATAGAAGCGAACAATCTGACTAACACGGTTCGCCCGTATTGAAAATCTGTGACAAAAACTGGAAACTGATGAGAAGCTACAAATTGGTATTGGTATAGCGCGAAAATGAAACAACACGTAATGAAAGTAGGAGCATTTCTTCGGTAAGAGAAGTAAATCTGTGTGGTAGCTAATTCTCGAACAGGACATCCTAATCTAAACTTGCACGGTTTAAACCACTACACAGCTGTTTAAAGCCTCAAGAACGGACATTCCAAATATCTCCGTACTAAGTATACTGTACCTTACAAGTCTGCAACAACCGTCACCTGGCAAACAGCGTCCTTCGTGATCAATACTTCTATAAGGTCATTCGAAAACCCAAACAGGCAATCGGAAAGTGTTGTCAGCACTGTAGATCAAGGAACTCCACTAGCAGTCGAAACGGAGGTCTCAGACACCGGAAATGCGGGGACCAACGATCAAAATCGAGGTTTAGCGACACCTTTTTAAGAATGAGATCACCGACCGAAAGAAGTCACGGATTAAAAAAGGGGCGCATAACCTTAAAGTCCGCAAGGAAGTGGGAACAACAGTTATTTATAGCTGATCACAGACTGATGTTCAACTGCATCACGGAGAGATGACAAACGATAAAGTACAGCTCTGGAGAGTGTAGATTTCGTCTTTATATCATAATGCTTACCGCCCCAGACGCCGTGTCACTAAAATGTTGCTGTTTGGCTACAAGCAAACTGGACAGAAAATAGCTAAACGAGTCATTGTACTATTTCGATATTGTGTAAACTGCGCAAGTCGTAGGCAGTGGAAATCTCCCGTCATTGCAGAAAAGATGCACCGTCGCCTAACGTGTTACAAGTACGTAAATTGAGCTGACTGTTCATACATGTTGACTTGACTAAAACCTCACAGCGTTTAACAAATACATTGCTTCTTTCCTCCATGATTCGCAATCAATACCCGTTTGGCATTACGGACTAGTGTTTCTTTTCGAGGTTAATGGCTTTCATTGTGATCAACTGTAATCGGTCATGTTTTAGATGTTTGGTATTCCTGGCAGAAACAGCAAAAGGCTTCCCTACATTAAAGGGTATAGCTACCGGTCATATTACTTTCTGAAATCCATGAAGGAATGTCCGGTGTCTTAAGAACACAATGTGAAAACCGATCATCAGCTAAGCATTGCTCTCTTAATGCTCATTGAGAATCTGTTCTCCTGTATGCGTTGTACTCACTCAGATTATCTACATACACGGTACCAACCCCACTTTGTATGGAAGAATGCTTCCGGACAACCAAAAGTCTATCTCGGACGTGTCACTGTCCAGCTGGCACTCGACTCCTGGTTTTCGTCAGTCTAGAAATGACCTTATAGTAAAGATGGTGTGTTCATAGAGTAAGTCGTAATGCCCATATAAGCTCCGCAATGCAGAGAAGCAGTTTTCCTCCAGCACCTAATTCTGAGTGTAAGTATCACCACGGTGATCTGCATAATGAACTATTCAACAACCCGATGGCTGTCTAAATTAAATCGAGTACCGTAAAAGATTTTGAGAGCACAGAGCCATACCTGATCCCGATTACCACATTATGAAGACCTCCGGCTCATTAGATGAACGCCAACCTAAACCACAAGCTAAATATTACGAACGCGACGACACATATCACCATATAACATAAGTAATCGCGAAGCGTAGTTCTTTTATTCGGACTACACAGTCAACACGCTCCACTTTATGCTTCTTCAGCAAAATTCCTGAAACGATGTTAATCGACTTCTTCGTTCCACAAAACGTAGCTGAACATGTACTGGAAGAACATTTCGGACGATAAACAGTTGTATTCACTCGCGTTATGCACCACATGCTTCAATCTTGGTGCACCTACGGATAATAACGCTTGTGCTGTTTTTCAGCGAATGCTTCGGTTCGTAAAATAGGGCCTTCAGACCAAGTAGGTTGTTTTAAATTAGACTTGTGAATTCACAGCAAATGCAACTGTGACCGAAGTGAACACGTTACGTTAGGTTTGTAAACAAACGTCGAGAACTTAACCGCGAGCTGATTAAGTGCTTAGGCAAAGACCGCGAGCACTATTGAATTGAACGAAGAGATGGAACCAACTCTTCCATGCGGGACAGCGGCAGTTGTATTAATTGTTAACTTGGTGGTTAGAAAAGCCATACGTGAAATAACTGGCCTACCTAACACTAAACGGTCACACCGGCCCGACGGGTGAGGTTCAGATGGCCCGAGTCGAAGTTTGTGGAGGACGGGACCAGGAAGGCCAACTATTGCATTTAGACTGGCCTCTGTTGGAAGAAGCGGCTCTAAAGCTTAAATTATTGTAGCGCAACAAGGCCTCAAATTCTCATCTCTTCCCATCTTCTCTTTTCACAGATGGTGAGGAACTGAGCAGAACTGACGACACTTTCTACAAGTACACGAAATTGTGGACACCCAGTGGTTGAGCACGACAGTTACTCCTGCCATTAAATAGTGAACAGAAGTATGTGGGACAATCACAGCAGCATCAGGCTTCTTTCTGATGTCACTGACTGTAGCGTACAGTCATGTCGAGAGCGTCTTTCATCAGCAGCGCAGACGATTAAGAGCTACCCTGGCAGGAGCCACCTGTCAACCCATGCTCAGCGTGGTAACCAAGAGTTCCACTGCCCGCGACCACACCATCACTTGACCGCCAAATGGTTACTCGTTAGCATAATATTGTATGAATTCACGAAGCCCAGGAAAACCCGGATCAGCGAAGAGCATGCAAGATTTCAACGGGTTGTAGATGTGCTGATCACAGTTTTGCCATGTGACTAGCTTAGGAGCATCGACAATGTTACGGGAAACTAACGGCCACAATGTTTTAAGATCTGGAGGTTGTCTTCAATTTGATTGCTAATAGTGTTCTACAGCAGACATTCCGCAGAGAGGTTTCTGATGTACACGTAAACTTGAGATGATAAAACAATTTCTCTACAAGCACGATGAGAAGTTATGTACAACCAGCCCACTTACGCACTCTTAATGGTGCTTGCTAGGGTTACCAGACTTCTCAATATATGTCAAGTACGGTAGCCAAGGAGACGCCTCAGATGGCTGCCGAGATCCTGGTGCGGAGTCTCTTTCAATCATTGGGGTGACCGACATACAATATGCGGAGAGCACTGTTTACATTAGCCTCTCTCAATGATTAGGCAAATTCGTACAAACTGCGTGTCGCACCCACAAAACTCGAAGCGTGATTTCAAAAATGAGTCGGTACCACATCAACCTTATTTCAGGTAGTTCCCTTGATGCTGTGGGCCACTTTACACATTGAAGTAGGCCGGTCCAGTCACCTCATAATGTTGCAGACAAAGTACCGGCGGGAATAAAATAGACAAGTGTATCATCTGTATCAGTTAAAACAGGGTCGGGGCATCGAAAACTCCTCAGAGAAGTATCGAAACGAAATTGTCTGGCCCCACTAATTTAGGTCATTGTGAAGTAATTGAAGACCCAAATTGGGTGGTTCAAACTCGTTGATCAGGGCAAAATATTACGAACACGTGGCGGTAACACAATAGTATTGTTCCCTTCAGAGACTCAACTTTCTTCAAGATTAATGGATTTTACCTGCCTACCTACCTACCTGTGGTATGGATCAGCGTGTAATAAGCTAGCGTTCTTTAACGCAAAAGTGGTTCACATTCCGTTAACTTTCACAGCTAAGTCCCTCGATCAGCGAACAGGCCATATTGGAACTCCCCACGGATAACTCCCGATAACCTCCGGGATGTAGTAAGGAATACTCAGTCTAAGGTCTTATAGCCTGAAAAAAACTAAAAACGTTTTGCGTTGGACGGAGAAGTTGGTATGGTCGGCCGGACCATGGGTCACGGAAGCGTTTGGGCGGTTGTGATATGCACACTGAGTCAGTCCAAAGCAGCTAGGTGGGGATGTGTTGCACGTCGGTGCAGACTATGGGTGCCCGGTTCAAACCCCGATCAAAGTGGAAGGCTAGCTAAATAATTAATCCGACCAACTAAGCGAGTCGAACTCGATTCTTACCATGCACTGATAAACGGCAGAGGACCGTATAGGTGACCCGACACACACGAACGCGTCATCCCATCTGATCGGGTAGGATCACGAACCTCAGCACCCATTTGCGCCCGACCATGCAGACAGTGTAGCAGAGATAGTTGTTAATGTAGTTCGCTCCCAAGAAATCCATCACAAACATTACAAGTGATGGAACATGGCATAACTTTCGGAACTACAGCGCTGCATGTCAGGTCAGGGGACAGCATCAGAGGGGTCTGGAAGGTTTGCATCATTAAATCTGGGTTTCAAAGTAGTTTGTTACATGTGATTTATCACATGACTGGCAAGTCTCTAATCGACTGCTGAATACAGACCGTAATACAGCGAAGTCAAGGACAAAATGACAGTGCAGCAAGCGCACCGTAAGGATCATGACGCGGGCTGAAGTAGGGATGACAGAACTGCACAAAGCCAAATTTATTTGACGAGATCTGGCCCGCAGAAAGACCGCAGCATATGAAACAAGGACGCGCTTGGCGCAAAGCTACAACGGTCAACCACCACAATCAGAACGCTGTGAATTTGGTCCCAGTTTTACCGTAAGAGTGGTTGTTATATTTTGTGCTATTTGTCTCATCCTTGGGTTGGTAATCTATTTACGCTTTTCCTTTCAGCTATCATACGCCAATCGTTAGATGGATAAGTCCCATAACACGGGCCTCTTACTCTTCTGATTTTGATGAGAAATCGTTGTTTTGCATTATCGAATCTGACTGTTTGCAACAAGTTAATCGTCTAACAACTATGTGACGGAGTGGATCCTACGTCCTGAGAGCTTGGACGTCGATCCCAACGCTGTCAACGTTTCTGGAGAGTGGAATCACTGATTCTGCACATTCACTAGTCTTTTTTCATTCCTTGACAGTCAACCTCAACAAACTGACCACACTGATCAACCACATCTCGTCTTCGATCTATGAATATATCTCCAAATGCGACACAATCTCCGTGCTATGAGACCTCTATGTGAAGTCGAATGATAAAATATTCGCTAGTCACCTGGTAGCGATTTGTAGACAATAAGATGGACAGACAATGGACCAGTTTGCCCAAAGACTGAAGTCGCTTGCGAAAAACTGTAAATTTAAAGCCACTACAGCCGAACAGAACCCAGACGACGCAGTCCGAGATGCTTTCATAAGCTAGATCCGACAGAGACTGCTGGAACAGAAAGCGTTAAACTTTCAAAATCCTTTCGATGAAGACAGGTCGCTTGAAGCGGCAGTCCCAATCACCAGTATGCTTCCACTAACACCTACTCGGCTGCAACAGGGGTCTCGGAAAATTCGCCCAGCCCTCTGAAAGTGCCTGATGTGGCAGTCTCCAGCATATTGACTGACAAATGCTTCTTCTGTGAGTATGACAAACATCCCCGTTCGAAGTGCCCTGTTCGAGACGCGTCATGCAATAGATGTGGAAAGGAGGGGCATTTCCAAACGGTTTGCCTGATGTCCCGGAACCGAGAGCCCTCCTCCTCTATCATCCATCCGTCCATTTCGACCATCACGGCAGTGGCCGTACCAGACCGTCTTTCAAATGCTGTGGTTGACCTCTAAGTTAACGAAACTCGCTTACAAGCTCCGACAAACACTCGCAGTTCTGAAAGTTGTAACGTCTCCCGTAGTGCTGCAGAACGACTGAAAAGTTCAGACCTCACAGCAAGATAACAGTGTCCTTTACTGCCGTGTCCAGTGACACGCGAGGTCATGTCCTGGCATCGATCCGGTATAAAGATGCCGTATATGAGTGGGGTTAATCGTCGGTTTTACTCCATTTATGTGAAGAAGTTCTTTTTGGTCATGACTTTCTTGGACTTCACAAAGGTGTTGGAATTCCAGTTGGTGGGACAAAACCATAGTTTTCATTCTGTTCACTGACCTTCTCGTCTTTGTTAGAACCTGGTGCGAAACTGAGAGCTAATCACGACAAAATCCAGGAGGCACAGTCCAATCGGTGAAAGGTTTATGCACGCCGTCTGCCTGCCGAAAGAGTCGTCAAGCCTTCCTCTTCTCCTTGGAGAGCTTAATTCTTTATAGTCGCTGACGACGGGAGGAAAAGAAGAATGTTCGTTGACTATAGTCAAACGATCAACAAATACGCCCTTTTGGATGCCTACTCCCTCCCAAAAGTTGACGAGATGATCGAACGCATCGCCACGTACACCTATAGCACTTTGGATCTAATGAGTACTTATTATCAAGGAAGAGAGAAAGCCCTCTACGGCCTTTGAGGTCTGCGGACGTTTTGTAACAGTTTCCTCAGATTCCACCTGGTGTGAAGAACGGCGTCGCGTGCTTTCAACGGACTACTGACGAGATAATGACCTACAAACGGTTGGAATACATTTTTATTTAGGCTGACAACGTTAGGGTATATAGAAGCAACTCTGCTGAACATGACTTCAATTTTCGGAAATACAAGTTGACTTTCAATGAATCAAAAGGCACCTTTGCCACGAAACAAGTCAAACTCCTGAGTTATGAAGTATCCATGAACAGCACCAAACCGGATCCCCATTGCCTGTACCAGAATTAGCCTTCCTCATAACCTGAAGTCTCAGCAACGAGTAGTAGGGTTATTAGCTTACTATTTACTTCTCTGGTATAATCCACACTTGTGCAGAATAACACATTTCCTCTACCCAGTGGAGTCAGATAGTCCCTTGAGGCTGTAAAAGACGAGCTGTCCCAAGCCGTAATATCCAGGACACTCCTTTGGTTGCGGGGACAAAAGCATCTATTGTGTCAATCGCAGGCAATCCGAAACAAAATGGTCGGTCGGTAGACATTTTCTCGCGTAGTCTGTTATGAACGTAACCATTCCGCCGTAGAAAAGAAAGCGTATGCTGCCGTGGAATCCATACGTAAATGGAGACATTTTCTACTTCGCAACCACTTTAAACTTGATACGTTCTGTCGCTTTCAACTAGGACAATCAGCGCATCAGCAACCCACAATCGTTACCCATCGGCAATTATCGGTAAATATTCTCGCTTTTCTTTTGATTTTCCATGTTCCGACCAAACTAGCGAGACCGCCACTAAATGTTTTTGTCAGTTGTTCTCGTTGTGTGGCACTCTGGCCTTTCATTCTGATCGTAGATCGTCACTTATGTCGACTAGTGTTCAAGTTTCTTCACGAAAGGGAAGTAGCGACAAATACGAAGACACTATACAGCCTCCAGAGTAATGGTCAAATGGAGCGTTTAAACAGGACGGTGTGAAAAACCGAGTTGCTCGCCTTGAACTCCTGTGACTTGGCAATCAATCAATGAGAATTCGCTCTTCTAGGTGCATTACACTTCCTCAGATCACTCCTGTATATTGCAACTAATGCTACATCAAATGAGAGCTCGCCCCTCCATAACCGGAGACCGACCTCCAGAACTCTCACAAAATAGCTCATCAAACCTGGACGGGTGTTGTTTAAAACGAACGTCAAACAGTTTAATTATGACCCACTCATCGGAGAAGTAGAATTACTTCATTACAGCTCACAGTACGCGTATATCCGCTTTCCTAATGACAGGGAGGAAAGTTTATGTTCATCCACTGGCCACTTGTATCGACAACTCCGGTCGAACGGGCTACGTCTGTACCCTCTAGTCGCATCCCGATCACGGAGCAGCGTAGCAATATTCCTTCAGTTGGCATACACCACAGTGAAGCATCTTCTGATCACCCAAATAACGACCACTCACGTAATATTGAAACGTTAACCATATAACAATAAACTCATCCATACAGTCTGAGAAAGAGAGACGCATAAACCTACTGTACATTGACGCTCACTACCAAATATTGCTTTTCCTACCGGTGTACACGTACTCAATCATTTCCCTCTAACCTATCGCTTAGTGTCTATGCACATTTATTGGTGGCGGAGAATGTTATACTATCCTACAGCATTTGTTTCATCCTTCAGTTGGTAGTCTGCTTACGCTTTCCACTTCGGGTGCCACGCGCCAATTTTTAAACGAACGAAACCCGTCATAAGGGCCTCTTACTCTTCTGCTTCTGTCGCGAAATCTGATTGTTTGCAATAGGTTAACCATCACCCAGTAAACCAGCATGGGCATTCATGACTTCAGCCAAAGTGGCCACATTACAATGACGTTAACCTCAAAAGTCAGCCACGGTATAACAAAAGGAGCCCCAAAGTGACGTCATTACAGCCAAGAACAGCACAGATAGGCACAATGAAAATATTACAGAGTGGCGTCCAGACATGGCCCTAGCACAGATTCCAAATAGTACGACACAGAACCCATTATTACCGGGAACGCAAACTAACAAAGCAGCCATGGTCGGCATTTCTGAGCCAAACTTCATATGACCTGAACGATGGAGGTTACCTGGGGATCAGTTGCAATCATCACCATCATCGCAACCATCATAGAAAGCAATACATGGTTCTCACTCATGTTTAACTATCGCACAACCATGAAGAAAAAACAAACCCTCGCCAGAAATTAAAAAAAAAATAGAAGGCGGAATGGGCCTAGGTACTAAAAATAGCTGTCTATATTCAATCATTAAGCATCCATGTGCCTAGACCTTGAGAACTAACAGCCGAACTATGGGTTAAAGTAAGGCGGAAAACAGCAACACGGCTTCATTACGGTTTCACCAAAACCGCATCACCGTATGCACTTACTTCAAAGACAACTCGGCCAAGCAACAACCACCACGCCACTGACCCCAGTTACCCATCATCTCACCCAACGCCTCTGTGAGTCGCGAGGTCCCCGACCTTGGAGATGAACCCGACCTACAGCGAACAACCCTCAGGTGAACGATTTAATTTCTCTACGCCAGGTGACTATCTGTCCAACTCACACCTTACGCCCGTCGGCCGCGGCATTGGCAACGATTGCTCAGTGTGGCAGACGATTAGCTGGCATCCTGAATACATGGCCTAACAACCTAAATCTGTGTAAACGTAAGGACAATAAAAAAAATCGCGTGGCAGTTACCACCGGATATCTGCTTCCTAAACTCTTCGTTGTTTAGTCCTCAGTGCCACCCAATGCAAGCGACCGAACGCATACATCGATGGTCAAACATCTGAAGACCGTTCACATCCATCCTGCGAGGCCTCTCTGTCGTCAGGGATGTCTTAGGTTAACGAAGATCGCCTAAGCCTTAGATATACGCGCTTCTACTTCATTCCCTACAACTCCGAGGCCGCCGATACAGCTACCCAAGTACACAAACCGGTCAACAACCTCCACGACTTCATTATCCAACAGTAAATTTACGTAATCACAGTAATCTTACAGAACCATCTTGCATAGCGCATTCCGAAGCACTTAGTAGAACGCGAAAAAGTATCCAACATTGTTTGTGCTGCTTGCATCTTGTCAAACAACAAATTCTCATCATCAGCATATTCAAGATCAGTCAGCCTCACACCAGGTAGGAGGTCAACACCGGCATCTTGTGAGTGCCGGAGACAGTCCCCCATTACTTCGTCTGACAGGATGAAACAAAAATGGCGGAAATAGAGGGTCTTCATGTACGCCGCTCATGGTGCTGAAACTGTCAGACAGTTCATCGCGAACCCAAACCTGAACTGAAGTATGCGAATAAAGTGCGAACAGTATGTACTTGGTCGGACCAGTCGTGCGTTTACGCGATTCTGAAAGTGTAAATCGATCCACTCAATCAAACGCACCTTTGTGGTCGAGAAATAGTGTGATTGTCGAAGATACACGTGATGCTGCTCCAGAATTTCAGGAGTAAAAATGTGACCTATTTTGATCCCGGACGTCTAGTGGTTGTTCGAGCAACACTTAGTGTACTCGCAACCTCTGTCGACAAGCTGGACCAAGGATGGTCGCGTCTATAAGCAACCAGCGTCTATAACTTCTAAGCCCGTCAAACAAATGATTCGGATCCAAAAGGGAAGACGGTCGTAGTGACGAGTTTCTTATTAATAAGAAACTGCTCGATAGTGAATCAAACAAACATACAGGTTCCGATATTAACGGCTCACGTAAATATGATCAAGTGCACCAGTCGCGTAACGGCGAGGCGATCAAGCGTAAGTGAAACCAGGGTATATATGAGACTTAGCTCCTCTTCCTTTAGACACATTTCTTTTTCAATGAGGCTGCTGTCCATCACCAAATGTCGCTCAAGTGAACACCGAATTATAGCTGGGGCAAGGTTAGGAAGTTTGGACACACACTCCGTGTTCTGCGGTGGAGCTGCCATCGTCCCTACAGCTATCCCTGGGTATGGTCCCTGCTTACCTCTGGGGGCCCCAAGCGTACCACAATCACATGAAACAGCAGACAACCCAACATACCTAGACACGTCCCTGTGAAGGTTATGAAAATCAGTAGAATAGAAATGCACAGACAAGGGATGAACCGAAGCAGCAATAGTGGAAACGTTTAAAGACGTTTTGATATCATCATCAATGTGCGTCACCGGAGGATCACCGCTCAGTTGTTGGAGATAGGAAATAGGACTATTCTCCGCACACAGATGCATAGCAGGCAAGCCCAACGATACGGTTGTCCTCGGGGAAGCTTCGGCCGATTGTTGGCCAGGAGAACGCCTCTGTGCATCACACGTGTCAACTTGGATCAGCTCAGCCGTTGTAGATAAGAACCGATAACCTACAACCAGTTGGCAAATAAACTTGGTCTACACCAACACGGTTGAAGGTTATCGGTTATCTACAATGGCCGAGTGGATCTAAGTTGACACGTGTGATGGACTATCTCCAACAATAAATCCCAACCTTCTTTGAAAAGTGCAGACACGAGATCATCTGAATCAGCAGTCTTACTACGCTTGACAGCCGCAATGCAATTGCGGACCTCAGGCTCCGTGTGCGGCTCCAAATCTGCCGACCAGGGTGCTACATTACAATTTTGTGGCGGCAACACAGCGGAAGTAGGAGGCCAGCTAAATTGGTCGTCGAAGTGTTTTGCCCACTGCTATAACCTTTTGGACTTATTATATACCAGTGTGTCATCTGCCTTGCTGATACCTTCACTGACAGACGGTCGCCCGAGACCAGTAGCATGGATCAACTTAAAGAGCCTGCTAACGTTCCCTCAAGCAAAAGAAGCATCCATCTCCTTAACTTTATCCATCAACCAAGACTCACGATAAGACATAAGGCTACCTTTCATTTCTCCACGGATACCTCTCATAAACTTACATGAGCTGTAAGGAGGAATAATCCGTCTAGCTCCCAACAACTCCAGGAGTTTTTCTAAAATCCAATTTCCGTTTAAATCGCGAACCACCGTGTCGCATGCCACATCACCTGCTTCGTGAATGGCCAATGGGACTTGGGTACAACAGGTCGTAGCACCTTCTGGGTAGGTGTTAAGCTTGCTTCATAGAACAGCTTTACCGACGGCATGACCAGTTTCCAAACAGCCAGCCGCTGCTGTCAGTGGGGTCTTTGTTCAGCAAAAGTAAGAACAAAACGGCAACGTCCCAACGCATGATCTGAACAAGACTGATTAACCAACACCGAGCACAAACATTCGGTTATCACCTAGCAAATAACGCTCACAGGCTGAAAACATCACCCATGGATCATAGTTCTGGCTAATTAAATGTTACAAAACAAGACGACAAAATACCACCCATAAAAAATTCGCCACAGGAACTGCAACGGCATCACTTATGTACAAACATAAATCAGAAGTAGGCGACAAGTTCAATTACTCCAAACTTACACAAACGATATTTAGAAAGAGGAGAGAGTGGAACTATGTCGTATCGTACGCTTTGGTATTTTACCACCTTGATGGTTGTTTTATGGTAGCAAACGAGACATACGGCCTGAGTCTGTTTTCTGAAGAGATAACACATAATGCTCCACAATCGAGCTATAAAAAGTAACAATTGACGCTTGTATAGCATAAACGTCCATCTCATCCCGGAATCTGCGGGTTAGCAATTAGCGCATGAACCACTTTGAAAATTCGCCAGTAAATATATACTCACACAAACCAATTTTAGGTACCACACAAATACCGTCAAGAAGACTGTCACGGAATCCGAAAATGAACAAATATCTAGCCGTTCGTGAATGTTTGCTGAATTTTTTCACAATGGATTTTTGTGATTAGTTCACTTAATTTTGGGTTCCAGGACGATGACTCCTGTGTCAGAGTTTTCATTCATTTCAGCCATTATTGTACACGCGCTACAGACCACCAATGCAAAGCACCCGGATCGAGTCAGGTTACTCTATTCTTTATCAAACTGGCGTCTGCTTATTTGAAAGCTAATCACTGGAGAAAGTTCACAGCAATTTTTACTGAGAAAACATGCGACAGTAGTGTAGTGACAAAGATCGTGTAGTTTATCTAAGGATTCCGTCAACATCCGTTTTTTATCGCCTGTCTCTTCTGTACGCGTGGTTGTACGCATGCCTCTTATAGGAGGCCTGATGTCAACTCTGTCACTTTTTCGAATCGTGCAGCTAATTACTCGCCGCGAGTGTTTGCCCCTTTCCAAAAACTCACTTATTATTCTATCCGTCTAGATCGTTTTACGTGCACTACTCAGGATGTCCTTTGACGCACCCGAATTTTCTGTGCAGTTTTTGCCTGGAATGCCTTGGACTGCCGCTGGATGGGCTGGAGCTCGCCTCATACACTTTTCCTCTCACCTCTCAATGTTGCCATTGGTCCCAGACTAGGCAAGAACCTACTGCTTACCATATTTACACACGTTAGTGGAAATGTGCGTTTTATCCGGAGATCGCTGTTTTTCCGGTACGATTCCTGTTGAGACGAAGTTCTGTCTACATTTCAAGAAGGATGTTCTAAATTGTTAGTAGACCAGTGTCAAGAGCCACGGTGTGAAAAGTGACAGAAATCTCTACCCCAGCGACATCAGTGACCAGTACACGGAACAGTTCTGCATCACAAAGGAGCCTGCAGGAGTGTTTGGTTCTATGGCGTAACCGCTGATATATTCAAGTTTGAAATTTCAAATCCAGAACTTGGTGAAGGCCAGCGCCTGTTGACGTCCTGATGCTTGATTGGAGTGATCCGGAGATTGACCAGACTGCGTTTTCCGTTGATGTGTTCAGTGGTGGTCTGAGGGTAGGGACAGAAGAAGGGGAGTATCAAAACCTGGCTGGTCTAAACAGCGGAAACCAATCATACTTCGGTCAGTACAAAGTAGGAAAAAGGTGGTTCCAACATTTGCCTAGTTCTCCTTTAAATATGTCTACGTTCGCGGCCTCACTGATCATTGCAGGCAACTTGTTCCACGAGTTGACTATCTCGTTTGTGAAGGAGTTATATCGGACAGCTAATCGTGATCTTTTCTCTTGACGGGGAACCTATGATCCCTTAAATCTCTGTTCTGACGCATCTCGAACAACTCTGCCATGGGGCTTGTTCCAGTGTGGTGGGTAATTTTGCACGTTTCATTAAAGTCTCCTCTTACCCGCCTGCGTTCGAGCGAAAATAATCTCAACTAACTTAGTCGGTCTTGGTAGCTTAGAAACTTCATACCCCATACCATACGTGTAGCGAGCTTTTGTACGTTCTTGAGGGCGGCTATGCCCTTTTGGAGATATGGTGCCCAAGCTTGGAAACAATATTCCAAGTGGGAGCGAGCTATAGCCCAGTACTGTGTAATGAAGACCGCTGGACAGCGGTTAGCGATCGCCGGTTTCAGTTGATATAACACCCGCCGCGCCTTTGTCGCGGATGTGGTACACCGAGCAGATGGAGTGAACGCACTAGTGATTCGAATGCCCAAGTCTCTTGTTTGCTGCTTAGTTGTTAGTTCAAGTGTCTGTCCATATACATCCTTTAAATACCTGGGAGTTTACTTGAGAGCTTTGACGAGGATATGACTCTTAAGAACGTTCAGCGGTAGATCCCACTTTAATGTCCACTCGCAAATTTTGAGAATGTCCCTTTGGAGAGCAGTCGAGTCCGACGAACTCTCGACCAGCTTTATATCGTCTGCATACAGATAACATGGGCGGACTGAGTCGTTGGTCAAGTCGATCATGCATACCAGTAAGAGCAGAGGGGAGAGGATTGATCCCTGAGGAACTCCACTTAACGGAGAATCTTCGTCCGACAATACCCCTCTTACTGTCACCCTATATGACCTTCCAACTAGAAACGCCTGCATCCTTCTGCAGATTCTAGTAAAGATTCCAGCTTGTCGGAGTTTCCAGCATAAAAGCCTGTGGTTGACAGAATCAAAGGCTTTATAAAAGTCCAGGTAACACATCTCGACCACTTCTCCTTTTTCCAGTTTCTCTGGGACAGTGTCTAAAGAGTTGGTAAATTGGTACGACAAGTTCTCCCCCTCAGGAAGCTGTGTTGAGGAGCTCTGAAAAATTTCTGTTCACAGAGAAACTCACAGATACTACCTCGTAATAATCGTTCGAAAATTTTGCTGACAACACTCGTCAAGCTTGCTGGTCGGTAATTTCCAACCTCCGATTGGTTGCCATCTTTGAAAATGGGAATTACAATGACTTCTCTCCTGTCTCTCACCACTATCCCTGTTTCTAATGTGAGGTTGAACAGTTGGGCGAATGGTGACGCCAACAATTTGGCCAGAGATTTTAGGACTGCCGGATGGACGTCATCACGTGCTGCGGACTGTGTGCTATTTAGCTTGGATATCGCTTGCTCAACTTCATGGGGCGTACTGACCTGGTCCACCATAGGCACCCACATGGCATTAGGCCGAGTCTCCGGTGCTTCGTTGCCTGAGCGATAAACCCTTTGAAACTGTGCCATGAACGCGTCCGTTATGCCCCTGTCAGTCGACATGATATCCCGGTTTCAGAGAGTATGGTCCCAATTTCCTCTCTCAGATAAGACTCGGACTAAGCATAACTATAAAGCCTCCTGGGGTTATGCCTAATATCTCCTGTTAGTTCGAGCTCATGGACTAGACGAGCATTTTTCGTTACCTTGATTGCTGCATTTCGGACCGTTTTGTAAATCATGAAGCTTTTAAACCTCTTACGTTGCATATACGCATTCCAAGCCATGTACTCATGTTGAAAAGCTCTCTTGACCCTGGGACGAACCCATGGCCTCCGACCTCTTCCCCCGACTTGTTTCTGAAGGGCGTTCTTATCCGTGAGAACCCGGAGGTTATCGACGTAGATCGACCACAGACTGTAGACGTCCTCTACGGAGACCGTTGGGTTCCAGGCCATCTTACCAGCTTTCAATATTACCTTCTTGTTGTCTATTCGGTGAAACTGTTGAGCCTTGTGTGTCTGCTTCAATAACAGGGAGCGAAAAATAAATCGTCACGTGAACACTCTCTCCCAGTGGTGCTGCTGGCAATACGTTTGTGACGTCCGTGTTGTGCCGAGTTAGAATCGGGTCTAGCACTGAGGCCATCTGTCCGGGTCGGGACCTCGTAGCTACTCTCACATGCTGTGTTAGTGTGAATCTGTCAACTAGGTCGAACAGCTTGTGGGCAAACCCTCTGCCACTAACAGATCCCAATGACCAGTTAATTTTAGGAGCATTAAAATCTCCCGAAACGAGAAGGCGATGGCCTGATTGACAAGCCAACTGAAATGATTCTAATAGTACTTCGTCTTCCTCTAATGTTGTACCCTCTTGTTAAGCATGCTGCATAATTCACTTGCAGGCATTTTAGCTCTGACGATCTGGCCTTCTGCCTACTCCGCCAATTGGTCGTATCTAATCCCTCGGAGGAAAACTTCGAAGGATGGATCCGCTTTTTGGATATGGGGATAAGAACCAGCCCGATGTAAACCATTTTCTTCTTCGGTGTTTTGCTCTCCAAGGCTGTGGCATCGTCGTCTTTTTCTCTTGGCGCTGCGTTTTGCTTCCTGACCCAGGTTTAAGCCAAGTCGCTCATCTATGATTCTTGATGCAGCTGACATCACCACCTATGGGTCAGCTTTGCCTTCCGTGGCTGTGTCTCATCTGACTTTTATGCTTGGTATCCTTTGTGCTATCTTATCAGCTTTGGATAGTACCAGATTCCGAATGTTGAGGCCTCGAAATTAAACTAGGGGTGGTCTGTGGCTGTTCGTTTGCGTGTTAGATGTGATCCACCTACCGAGTCTGTGCGCTCCGCGCCATTTTGTCGCTGCAAGTAGTTCAGCGTTTCGCAAAACACTTAAAATTAGTTGTCTTTCCGAAGACCTCCTATGTTTAGGATCTGATATGACCGGTTCGGGGACTTGAACAATTCTGTTCCTGACCCTTTCAGGGTAACCTCATAGGGATTTTGTAACTGTATTAACCTGATTATTTAGAGTGGCCGTGACATTACGTAGATGGGCCTCGTATTGCGCGATCCGTGCGAGAACCGCATCAAGGTTTGTCGGGTTATTGGGACTGTGGTGCACATGGTGATTTATGGGCGTGCTGCTACCTTCCTTGGTGTCGACGCTATTGTTTTCTCAGGTCTCGTAACTGTGCTATTAGTTGACATTTTTTGTTCCCTGAGCAACTTCATTGCCGTTTTGAAATTTTGGTGAAACCGAGGTGTTGTTCTTAGGGTGCAAAGCTGTTGATCTAAGTGGTGTTGAGCGCACAAATAGGCTACCTCCCGGTGTGGGTTGCACGGACTGCTTGCAGAAGTCCGATGGAGTGCTCTCAACTTTCATCGAGTTTCCGTAATGATTAACCTTTGATTCGCTGCTGCTGCTGCGGCGGCGGCGGAGGCGGCAGCGGAGTTCCGAGACTGAGTGATGTTATGACTTGGGAAACAGGTGCCGGAGGTCGATATGTGTGAATCTTCTATTACCGATTCCGATCTCTCTGAGAGATTAAGCAACTTTCTCGCTCTGGCTTTGTATTCTAGATAGACCCCGCACAGGTCAGTGTATCTGCCGTGCAGTTTATGTAGCTCAGTGCTTATGCATGCACATGGTGACACCATCTATCGCATATGCCACACTGGATACCGACCACCACCTTTCTCCCACACTGCTTGTTAAGGCACGTTTAAGAGACACGGGGCATATTACCAGCAGGACGATTATATGCCTAATTTATACCTAATTAATATGGCAGAAAAAGAAAACGTTCCGTACAACAGGGGCAACTTATCTTCGAATTCGAATCGCGCGGTGATGATAGACACGTAGGCCAGGTGACGCAAGAACTTCAGATGGTAGTGTAAGCCAGGACATCGGATCACTTTGCTTCCTAGAAGCAACCATAAATTAACACCAGGTTGTTACGGATGAACCAAAGTGCGCAGATCTCTCTGTCTAAATGGCTGACTGCTCCTGTTCCCACTGTTGTCCTGAGTTTGAAAAACCGGCCAACTTTTGGAGCCCAACTTTGATTTTGTTGAGGTCTGTCGTACTGTTATTGGGACATTTGTGCTTGGTTTGATCGTTGTTGGAAAGTGACCCAATGGTTTAATGTCTTGCTTTAATTGATTGTATTAGTTTAGTCATCCTTATTCTTACCTCACCTACTGCTACCGTTTTCCTTGTCGTTACTCAATCTAAGTCCCACAAATTTCTGTGCACAAATTAGGCACGTTCCATCTACCTTTTTCCGGAGTAACTTATAGTTCTTATCACTTCCAAGGTGCGAACAGTCATTTCGCGCTGACTCAAACAGCAACCATCCGTTTGAGTGAACTTCACTCCTTTATCGCCTCCGATGATGAGCGTTGCTCGCCAATAATTTCGTTGTACAGGCACATTCCTTCTTCAAGTTCCGAGGAGCTTTCAAATTTGAGGTGAGAGGTTTTTTCCCTAAGTTTATTCATTTAGTGCCTTATTAAATCCAGTCTTTACAAGCGCCTCCTCTAGTAGCATGGCTGTTTACTGAGTGCTCTCAGCGTTCCCCGAGTGAATTCTGAGTGTTCTGAGGTGACACCTTGGAAGCACTCAAGAACCAGTGGAGGGAACTGCACGCTGCTCTAGGAAGCGACCCTATCACAAACAGCACAATTCCTGTTTGCATACGGAACTCAGATGCGTCGAACGGAAACCCATTCACGTACATTTAGTACAACCCATTGTTCAAATTCAGTAGGGGGGAATGAATAGGCACACAAATATGTGCATTTTATACTTGACAAAGTATTTAAAATACCGCCATCAACACTAAGACAAATAGCACAACGTCCCGAACACAATTTAACAATATCGATATTTGAGCCGTCAGCACCTTCGGTGGCCCTTGACCCGGCCTCACAACCACATTTTTGAATGACTCGCTCAGAGCTCACACGCATTATGCCGGGAAACATCTCTTGCACGACGAATTTTGCATGGGAGAAGCGATAGTCTGTTGTTAATGTACATACCGACAACGCCAGCGGCCAAAGGTAAAGAGGCAACTGATAGATGACTATTCACTCCCCTCCTGCTGATGGTCATTACTCCCTGTTAGTGATTACGTGTCTTTTCGTAAAAACGGATGTGATTATTCAAGCAACGCGCGCAACATATCATTTCACCCACGAGCGTTGATCTTGATGTACTACTAAACCTCGACATCATTTACTTGTGGAAACTTGTTCTCGCGCAGTTTTTCTTCCACACTTCTCACTGTTGGGTCCTCGTTTGTGCGAAACCTGGTTTTGTTTGGCGCTTGATCGCTCCAATATTGCGAGACTGTTGAGGTTGGTCGTATTCACATGGATTCCTAGTTTCGAGACTTGCACATTTGGTAGATCCAATATCGAGGTTCCGCTGTCATCTTCTTCCACTTAGTTTACGGTCATTTTCTTGTACCTTAACACCTTAGTAATAGAAGACTCACCTTTACGACCGTCTTCATTTCTGAACCCGAACCGGTTGCTCAGTGTGTTTGGAATTTATTGACGATCCCCGCATCACAGACGCCAATATGTTAGATCTAGCTTGTCAACTGACGTTGCGATTAGACTGAGCGTTGTTCGGAAAACTTCTAGCCGTCTGGGTTTAGTACGCATCACCCTACGGTCACATCAACCCAGTGACGCAGCATTAGCACTGGTCAGAGGGGCTACCTGGCTAATTTGAACTAGGAAGTTTGAACGCACCGCCTGCTTGCACACTTCAGCAACCTCTTTCTTTCTGTTAAGCAGCTGCATTTTCTCTTAAGCTTGCATCTGAAGGCGCACCCGGAGCAATGCTGGTGTTGACAGACCGGCAGATGAGCGTTGTGATCGCAGCGTATAGACTTCCAACCGTATAGTGTGCAATTATTCACACATTCTGATGTGCTGCAGAGCGAATTTTTCTACCACACCTAGTGAGGGAAGTTGAGAAATTTTATATAAACTTACGTATCAACTCTTCGAGTTCTTTCTTAACAATAGCATGTATTTTGTCATCACTGTAGGTGTGACCGCCGGAAGTGTAGACTGCAGAGCAGAGTCTGAGGATCTTGGTTCCGTGAACAAACATTACTTGCCAGTTTCCATGAAATATGGAACGGTTCTAAGAGAACTTTCGTCTGAATTTTTTATTAAATATTACAATGGTTACTCTCATGTGTAACGCTGCAGGACGGAAGGAACAGTTTCCACCCCCTCCACAACAGTAGCTGCGTGTCCTAGAGTTGCCCTAGAACTTCCTGAGGAGCAAATTCAATCAAACGATAAACATGAGCACGCAAGCAACCTTCCGGCTTTTGAACAACCCTATGTTTTATTTTCCATGTAACAAAGGAAAAAAGATGATTGAATTAATTCACTAGGTGCCTTCGCCATTATCACCCGCTGACCCAATCGAAGAGAGTTGGCATGAGCGGCATAGGTGCACGTACACGTTTTTGAACCGGAGAACAGCTTATGTAGTATTGTTACCGCTTGTGCTCGCCAACTGACACACGAAAAAGGTAACTACCGCACTCCGGTTAGTGATCCAGAATGGACACTTAAAGGTCACTCAGTGAACAGCTACGTTCTAGTGTGTTACTAGGGTTTTGGGGAATGACCATCTTCTCTGCCGCAAGGCTTGAGGAGAGCATCCGTTGAACAGCCAGATTGCGTGTAATCCGGTGTTAAATTAAATCGTTAGCAAACGTCTCAATTGTTGAATTTGAGGACCCTCGTCATCCAGTTTGTCTGTTCCACAATCCAGCAGGCCTCCGTTGATTTGAGGGATGATGACTGGAAACAGAGTATAGCAGCACCCTTTGGCATTGAGTGCACCGAGAAAAGAGCAAAATTGTGGGTCAAACAGGGTTGTAGGTAAGCAGGAATCAAGTGACGTATCCAAACGATAGTGTGTGGCAGGGGGCTCTTCCAAAAATCTTCTAACCCAATGTTTAGTAACCGTGTGTAGGGGCTTGCGACGTGAGAGATCTCTATGTATTCATTAATTGTGTTCAGTAAACTGCAGGAGCGATCCTGCGAAGTAACCAGAATATTTCAGAGCTGGGTCCCGTTTCATACTGCATGTTTCGTCCTACAAAGACTACTTGGTTTCCACACCATCCAAAGTCATTAAACTCCTGATTGTGTATCCGCTTAACAATATGCATGTATTGTGAGGTCGTTATCACGTTATTTCTTTTGCTGGTTTCGGGTAACCACTGAATCAGACCTCACTGCACATACTTCACTGAAACAGCAAAAGGTGAACGCAACACGCATTTCGAGAAAATCGGGCTACGCGCACTTCGGTTTCTCCTATAAAGCCAGTGAATGACGGCCGTCTGCAATACCCCATTGTTAGAGTGTATTTCGGTTGCATTGTTTTGCATCAACGACTTCCCTTGGAAATTTTTCAGTGCTCCAGTTATAATGAAGGTTTCACGAACATCGTCTACTTCTTACGAGATCGGTCCTTGACCACACGCGCTACTTTCTAACGAAGTGTATTGTTGTCAACCCTCACAGCGCATATGAGTTAAGAGAATCAAGTCGACTTACGTGCATGAACGCTCTCACGTTCTCTGTAGGTATCGAAGGACAAATGTTCACGCTCAAACACGACATGTGACTTAGTCTTTGTGGTGATAGGACGCTTTTTACCATTGTGCAAATAAAAGGCAGGCCCATTAAATAGCTCGCCCGTTTCATGTCCGAACCCGCTTTCTCCACTGACAGCCAATTATCCCGTGTGTTTTTGTTTCTTTCACATTTTTATTTTTTAGTTTCGTGTAACCGTTAGACTTTCATCCGATCGAATGAAAGAAGTGCACTCTGGGATACATTTTTCACAATCAGTCCAAATGTGCTTGAACAAATTCAACATTGTCAAACAGAATGGCGAACCTACAGATCGAACATCACCAAATCCAACACCGGACCATGAAATCCACCAAAACTCTTTTAAAACAGCCAATGGAGACCATAAGAAAAAAAGGTGATAGGACGATTGTTTACACACCAGTATTAAATTTTGTTATGACCTTCCATAAGATACAAAAACTCGATATCACCACTCGCAACACCTTGATCTTTTTCGCAACCTTTTCAGTGCTTCAGATTACTAAGCACCTGGACGAGTCACCCCGGGGCGTGATCACGTTGCAAAGAAGGACAACGCTGCCCATCTGTATATCAGACACAGCACCGAGCCACTGGTTACAAGCTTGCAGTCCAGCTGGCTATTTGCCTAGACAATGCTTTCGAAACATGCATGCAAGAGGACGAACTTATATCTAACCTTTTATGATTTCGTCATTTAGAAGGCCTGAAGTCGGCCGGAACAATAACAGATAAGTTGGTCTTCAACACCCTTGGCTTCTGAGGATGTTTGTAAATAAGTGTTAACTGGATGTTAGAGTCTAACTAATTAGCTACTGCGAAGTAGATAAGGGATGCAACCCAATTCATAAAGTGCCGGTTAGTTAAGGAGCAAAGTACCCGCCGTATGGTTTTTACCACGCTTTTCCTTGCCGCACCTTTAGGTGGGTTAAGGTGCTAACCTGTTCCGCAATTTAGCCAACGATCTACAATCTTTCCAGAATCCAGAGCGTGTAGACTCCTCTTCAGTCCCATGTCTGTCTTTTCAAATTTCACCACATCACCCCCGAATGTGGCATACAAAACGCCACGTTTACCCACAAACGACACAAGCATCGTCATGGATGAATCAGATAACAATGTGCTATCACTAAATATATAGTAAGAGCCCGGACTCAAGTAAGCACACAACGGTAGCCATTGTATTCGCCTTTAGCCTGTCTTCACTCAGAATGCACAAAACAACACACCGCAATGTCCATGGATGATCACTCCTCAGTAGTTGCCTAGTTATCGATAATGGAGCTTTCAGCTGTACACAGGACCCACCAAAGTTAATTGGCACTTACAACATGTAGTGAACACGCATGTGATAACCGCCATCCCTCCAATCACCCAAAATTGTGTCCTATCGGAAGCAATTTAGTGCACAGCTTCCACGTAAACTTTCATCACGCGCTAATGTTTAATTTCGAGCTCTGTGGCCGGACCGTGCAGTAATAAATCTACAGGATTTGTGGCATTTTTGCAAACACTCTCGCCCCTAATAAATCATCATCATCATCAGCGTTGGCCACAACGGAGGCAGATTGCCCAAGTGTTTTTTCCTTCAAAGTACCTGGCCTTGGGGCACGTCAGATCATTTCAACACCATTTTTGTGAAACGAGCAGAATCAGGTGACTAATTACCCTTTTCAGTTCGAAAGAGTGCAATGGCCCTAACTTCACGGGATCCCTTTGTTTTCCACTACCTAAACGAAGGTGTTACATTCTTATTCGAATTCAACCAGCGGTAAGCCTTACGGACAATTACAACCGTAGGGAGAACAAGTGACTTGGCAGGAGTACACGCAGTATTGTTGCATTTGCAAGCGATAGCGTCATCTTGAGTGTGTAGACGAGTGAGCCGTTGGTCGCTGAAGGCGCGGCCACTCAGATCGCAGCTTGAGTCCCGGCACGGAAGTTGGGCACACCGGCGGCTTTGCCACATATAAAACAGAGGGTAAAAAGCGAGACATTTGTGCTACCGGTTTCAGTCAAGTGGAATATGGTGATTCCAAGTGTTCCAATCTGGGACTCATCAGATGAGCATTTCACACTTTCAAAACAAGCCGAAACTCACTCGTGAACTGTTACGGTGGCAGAGAATTATACGTTGGTCGGTTGCTTTCGGAAATCGCTATAAATTATCTACCTTATATCACAGAAAGTGTGAAACCCGGTTCTAATTTCGATGAATTCTGCGCAGAAAGCAAATACCTCCACTGTCACATTGGTATGCTTCTCTATTCGCCTTATTCAGTTTTTTGCAAAAAGTATCGGACAGCGCAAAGATGCACTGCGAATACATTGCAACACTAGTATTGAAACCGTCCACGAGAATCAGCTTTCGATAAGCATTATCAGCATCTTCACAAGGATCCCCATCCGTCACGACGTGAGAACCTCCACTGTGACTCCGTGGAACCACTCATGATTTACTCAGAATGAAAGATCACTTAACTAAAGCGGGCGAAGCTATCACCTAATGTAGCCAACTGCCCTGTACCCGGCCCAGATGCGTCACAAAGTTGTGCTGCTGTCTGGCGAACCCCAAAGAGTAGCCTCATCTGATGTTGCAGACCGAGCATCCGTCGGCCAATTCTTTCGAGTAAGACAGTCGGTCTTTTGTGTTAAACTGTTACAGCCAAGACCTCGTTCACGATGGTTTTTCATCGGCCCGCGAGCTGAAAGTGGCACTGAAGCAGCTGTTTTTAAAATGTCCTCTAGAAGGTGACAAATTTACTTATACAACACCAGACATACAGCAGATCCGGAAGATGAACTTGAAACTGGAAACATTCCCCACACCGCATTCAGGGACCTTTCATAACTTTCGGACTGTGGGCCTAAGCTGACTGTTTTTCTGGTTTATCAGATAAAGGTACGTATTCAAACTGGGCAATATAAAATATTCCTTTTTGTTGGATGAAGCCCATCTTTCCGCGGGTGAATATGTGGT
Source organism: Paragonimus westermani (assembly GCA_008508345.1). Classification (NCBI taxonomy): domain Eukaryota; kingdom Metazoa; phylum Platyhelminthes; class Trematoda; order Plagiorchiida; family Troglotrematidae; genus Paragonimus; species Paragonimus westermani. The sequence goes on from QNGE01000253.1 coordinate 258,253, forward strand.
TCGTCTACGGCAGATATAGCGTACTCAATCCTCTCCATCAATAACAAGTAATCCTCCACATGAAAGATCGTTATAGTTGGTACGATTACGGAAATAAAACCCGGTTCATGACCAGCAGCTCTTGTATACGCGTCAAGGCCACCTGTATGCCCCACACCTGTGCCGGGACTCAAGCTGTGTTCTGAGTGGCCACGCCTTCAGCGTCTAACGGCTCACTCGTCTACACACTTAAAATGACGCTACCGCGTGTAAGTGCGACAAAACTGTGTGTTTTTCTACTGAGCCACGTGTTCTCTTCACGGTTGTTATTGACCGTAAAGCTTACTCCTGATTGGACCCTAATAAGGAAACTGCAGCGGCCTTCCTCTAAAGCGTGAATTTGGACATGACGGTGAGGAAGCAACACTAAGTTGACGGACGTTCAACTCGTATATGTTGGTAAATTCGTCCAAAAAGTTGAGCCTCACCATAGTATGCTTAATTCCCGCCTGTCACTTCCAGAAATCAAAACCGGCAGAATCACTTCCTCGATATGTGTCCTGCTGGCTGCTTGATGAGTGCAAAAGTGGAGGAACACTTCGACTGAATTATTGGTCGAATGGGGCTCTCACAACAGCGCACACTCAACGGACGCTCTTTGATAGGCAGCGGCACAAACGAACAACATTTCCATGCTATACGGCTTATTCGGGGTATACACTGGATGGTGTGGCAGATATCGTCTGCTTGCACGACTGACGCTCTGGAGGGAAGCATTCCATATGTTCTTTGATGAGGTAGTTTAGTGGAGCGGTTGAATACTTCGATTTTAATGCAGCACCCATGGGTAAACTTTGTGTAAGTGTGTGTGGAGGTCGCAAACACACAGTAAAATTATCAGGTGGTTGCCTGATCCATGTCTGCAGTGGCAACAGTATTTTGTAGTGAGCACACTAAAATCCGGGTAATCTTCAACCTCAACGTAGTTTTGCCATCCTCCAATGACAGAGCTCTTCTTCTGAGCTACATGCTCACTGACTGTCATCTTGTACGGGAATCTAGACCGCTCACACCAGAGATATACGTGATCGTGGCTTCTTTACATGCAACGGAAAGGTTAATAATTCAGGGTTTCTGGTTTCACAGCCCAAAATTATTTTCTGCCAAACCAGCAATCTACTTTTTAAGGGTCCTTGTGTGAATCTTATCTAGGAATATCCTACCGTATGAATTCACCTCGAGTATGAAGCTTCCAACTGCTGGTACGTTAACGACACCAGCAAACAGTGCTGTCAAAAGTCTAGCAGATGTAGGGCAGATTTCAGTTTCGGCGGCGCGCTGCCGCTGAACACTGAGCAACAGCCCGTGAATACCTAGACAACCTGTTTGGAATAGGGGGAGTCCTCTTCCGTGGTGTCGTTCAGGCACAAACTGATGACATGTTCTCTGAATCGAAACAAACTTAAGTGAAACAGTGGTTCAAACTTGCGTTTATCACGACGTTTCTTGTACATGCGTGTTGTGTTCGCCTGTATCCCATCGCGTTTACTTCGAACAATTTGAAGAGTGTACAGGCCCTTTAAATATTTGCAACTTTGTGCTTCGTAAACAAATGATAACGGCTACTAAAAAGAGGACGCATTGTGAACGTAGAAGGGGAAAACGAAAAGAAGATGAGTAGGTTGCGCTGCACAAACGAATTTCTTGCCTGTTGAATGGTGTTTTGAGGCGCATGTTTTTAACGCCCACAGAATCTTATCTTATGTGAAATAAACCAGTGCGGTTTCTGAGCCCGACCAAAGTTTCATACCTTCAAGACTTGATTGCCTGTGGTTATAGCCGGTAGCCGAAAAGATCTCATGTCAGTGGTACGTGAACTTTGTGAGCCAGTGGTAGTTTCTTGTTCACACTGTCTGCTGGGTGATTAGTGCTTGCGCTGGTTAAGTCAATTAGATAAGAAAGCTGATCACGACGCCGTCACATCGGAGAGTCAATATGCAGTATCTATGCCGACTGCCATCCCAACACACAAAATGAAACCGAGAGTCCGTTATCATAGTCAGAATGAAACGCTGAAGGCCAGTTTACATTGAGTGCATTGCGGTAACACAAAATACCTCAGAAAACTTTAATATCCCAGGAGGTTTCTCAGACTTCCTTCAAGGGCACTGTCATCAGATTTGATGCACGGGGCTGAGTAACTAGCGCCGGACGTGCGTCCCGGCCATGCATTCTTGGTCAGAGCTGCATATCAGTGTAATTTTCACAAAACTTAAACCCCTTGAAAGCCACGAGTGTCAGGACACTCTGAGCAAGGATGATAGCAATCCTTACTGTTTTTCACCGGGGTGAACATGATACCCGGAATATCTTTCGGTTCACTGTCGTTGATGTTAGCCCAAAACCAGACTCCTGTGAGTCAAGAGATGTAACAGTCAACATCACTGGTCAACTGGCTGTTTGCTGAATCAACTGAAACAGTTCGTATGCATGCATATGAGACCCAATTCTTCACTCGACCATGCGAAAAGATGGAATAGAAGATTACAAGTAACAGCTTGTAAGGGAACATGTCATTTGGGGAACGTGAACGTCAGACTGACAGTGACCGGTCTGACATGCTCAATGGCATTGAGATTCCCCTGTGTAGGTTGCGGGTGAATCCTCCATGCGCAGGTGCATGTGAGCTTCTTTATCGACCTCACAATCTAATTCTTTACGTCCCGACTCACGTTTTTCTGGTGACACATCTTCGATTTCCATCATGGCACTTTGTTGTTCCTGACTCGCAAATTCACGCGGTTGATTAGGCGGGAGGAAAGTTGGGGAAGGCATAATTCGAGCCCATCTGAAGAGTACGCTAGAGGAACCGATCACGAATGCTACCCCTTAGAGGCTGAAGTAAAATGCAGTGGTTCGTTGTAATTACAGAGTTCCAAAAGAAAATATTTCGCGGTTGGCCTCTAGGGGAGTGCGAGATTCGAAGACTTAGAAGACAGGAATGCCCACTCTCTGTCTATCTCTAAGGTTTTGCAGATGATAGACCGGCGAAAATTTCACGGACAGTATACTCTTTCGGAGACGCGAAGAAAGGAGGAAGCGGACCCCCCGAAGCAAGGCACAAGCGCGTTCGGACCAACCCATATCTTACTGTTCACTCTAACTAGTTGCGTTTCTTTGGGGGTTCGATGGGCGCCATCTCGGTACGTAGCATGTCAAGCAACAGCAAAAGTGGGTGTGGAGGACCTGAGTGGTTTTGAACTACACAGTGCGTGTGTAAACGAAGCCGGCCATGTCTAGAGGGAAGGATGCACTCATGCTGGACATGGTCTTGTCATTCTGAAGTAAAAATATAAAACCGCCCTAGGGAAATACAGTTCCTTCGCTTTGGTATTGATATGTTCGCCGAGCTTGGCATTTAGGTTGCAGACGTTTCATCACCAGGCGAGTTGACATCATCAGTGCGTAAGTGTTTCAGCAACCTAAATGCCAAGCTCGGCGAACATATCAATACCAAAACCATTTAAAATATACGCTGAAACACTTACGCACTGATGATGTCACCTCGCCTGGTGATGAAACGTTTGCAACCTAAATGCCAAGCTCGGCGAACATATCAATACCAAAACCATCAACCCGAGCTACAAACAACAGCACCATCACTGTTCCCAACCATCAGAAACAGTTCCTTCGCAATTAACTCGATCTCAAAAACATACAACTGTATCTATCTGTACCGTAGGAGACGTTACTGTCGTCCCTGTGACAGCATGTCCGGGATGGGAGAGGGCTAGGCACATTTTTAAGCAGGTCAAAGGTGCCTCAACGTCTGGCACTACAGGTCTTGTCAACCAGTGGAAGACAGTGCTGTGTTCTTTATATATGTAGCTCGTGAAATGACATTCAGAAATATCTGTCTAATTGTGGATTGTTGACCCGTGCCGTCTTAGTCACTTAACCAAGTATGCTCTGCGTGTTTTCAAGTAAACAGCTCACATAGGCGCACTCAGTATGGTGGCGGGTAAGACAAGTATGACATAGTGCGCTGTTTTGAACCAACAAACGACAACGTGAATGACTACACAAATTAGAGATTTGCGAAATGTTTACGCCACTGACATACCACAAGTCATAGTGATAGGTAGGCGGAAAACGCCAAATTATATTTGTGTCAGAATAACAGGGCCGTAGAATAACAACCGAGACGATAATTGGCGCAAGCGAAACTTTAACCGGTAATGATTAGCCATAGACTTGTATCGAGATCAATGACCTCAGCAACAGCGGAACAAGAAGTTCAGTTCAAAAAGAAATTTGGACGAAATTTTGTGTTGCTCGCGTGTAATGAGAGTCGAAACATCCTTTTGAATGATCGCCAGAACCGCAGCTATTGGCCCTAGGGTGACGCTGGCTGCAGCGTTCGATCAAACTACCGGCAAATAATTGCTGTTCGAGGAAAATTCTGGGGTGGAGCCTACAATGCTCCACATCACGACGCCGTCGAATCTTGTCACTTACCGGGAAAAAGAATTGTTGTGTGCCACATTCGTTAAGAAGAGATGTGTGAGAGATGAGATACTACAAAGCGGTCTAAAGTCAAGCGGAAGCGAGCTGAGAGTAGGAAGTCCTGGCTCAAATTCAGGTTGCCAGGGGGCCGTGGCTCCCAAATTATCTTCCTTGAGGACACAAATGAGTGCATTTCCGTGAAACGAGAGGAGAAACTGGATGAGATTAGGTGAACTCAGATCAACCAAGATCGCACTCACAAATCTAACTGCCAGCCAGCAAGGTAATGTTCGAGCAACTGACACTGCGTTTCCCAATACGAGAGCACAGTGACAATAGAATTAGGTGGAACGACACAAGAAGATTTTTGTCTTCATCTGGGAGTGTTAAAAGCTATTGACAAATTACAGCGATGGAAGTGAGCGAAGTAACCTCGCAAGCGATAAGTAGGTGGCAAACCAACGGACCATGAGCGTTAGATAAATGGAGGAGCGATAAATTGAACAACAGCAACGTTGGGCCTACATTTAAACCCCAAACCAACTAAACAAGCGATACATCCTCCGAAAGAGTATGACAGCTATTGATGACACTTTGAGGTAGACGGTCAAGTCCTAACATAGTCAAACCGCGGTCTGTACAACTTGGCAGGGTGCTAGAAACAACCTGTAGGTGTGCCAGTAAGAATATATCCAGGAGGCCGGGACAAATACCGCGGATAAATATGCGGCGGACAAAGGCCAGGCTAGCCTGCGGCCGTCCGTTGAACACTGACTATTCTGAGTATGACAGACCATTCAACTCGTGAAACGGGTGGGTGCCCACAGCAGTTATACACCGTGGTAGCACTTGGCCGCGTACCACTTAGGACGGGTTCACTCCACCCATGAATCCGAAATACGGTCTCACGATCATCGTGAATATAATGCTTACCGCCCTTCTCTTTAACCTCCCGAACAGCTCGGCGATCTCTCCAGGGGACAAGAAACTACTGGCTGGAAGTGTGACTATTGATTACTGGCCTTGAAATCAATGGAACCAGTGCAGGTGAGGTCCACCTGGGTATTCAAAACATGCAGTTCTGTTGTTACTGGTGCGAGGGTGGACGGAGCAGCAGCTGAACCGGTTGGAAACGTAATTTGAACTAGCACTTCGTTCGACTTGTCGGTGATATGGTTAAGGTGTTCTCCACGAGCTTCAGGATTCCCACGAACGAATCGGACGCCTCTAAGTTAGTTAGACATGGACGCTGTGTGAGTTTCGGTATGTCGGCTTTTTTGGCGGACTAATCGCTATGTTCGTGTTCACTCTGAAATGGCTCGCTGTGAGATCGCTATCACCAGAAAGAGTGTTATACTTAACAGCAAATACTAGGTGTGGCTTGCTGATGAGAACCAAGACGAAGAAACCAGTGCCGCCGCTTTAAATAGAAAGAGCAGTGCTGTACCTGTTGTGTTAACCTACCTCCAACTTGACATAAAAGAACACGGCATCCAGGATCCAGAATCCATCCCGTAGGTAAGGTAGGTGTATTTGTCTCGTCCCCTGAGTGACGGAGACAGTAACACACAGAGACCACAAGCAGTGCCACGATCGAAGCCGGAATGAACGGCGAAAATTAGATTGCAAGAGTTGGAAAACTATTATCACAACTGAAAACCTGCAAACAAGTGGGGGCGATTTTCGAGAAAACCTTAATTACCGCTTAGCCCGAAGGTGGAAAACCGGTGGAAAACCACCGTATTTGTAAGTATTGATTGGCCTTCAGGCTGTCACTAATGTTGATTTTGGACGTCTAGTGTGTATGTGCAACGCTCAATCTTCTTGCAACGTCTGTCGGTATGCTGGATCCACGATAGTTGCGTCTGTAAGTAATGAGCGTCTATATCTTCTGAGCCCGTCGAGCAACCGATTCGGACCCAAGAAGAAAAACGGTCGTATTGGCGACTTTCTTAATAATAAAGTGCTAATGTTCAAAAACAATATAATAAACCGAACAGTGGAAGTCAACAACAAACCTCGATATTGATTCCACCAAATATACAAGTTCCGAGGCTAACGGTTCGCGCGAATAAAGTCAAATGCAACGGTCACATAATGGCGAAGCAATCAAGCGAAAATGAAATCAGGGTACATGCTAACAAAGGTCCGTCAGGGGTAAGTGAAAAAGAAAAATACGCGGAAACAAGTTTCTACAAGCAAACGGTATCAAGATTCACTAAGAAATTCAGACCAACATTAACGGGAGAATTGATTTGTCATGCGCGTGACGTGAATGGTAGTGTCACATCGTAAGAAAAACCCCTAATCATTATAAAGAATTCCAACGTAGAAAGAAGGATCAATGAGAAGGGAATAAATAGGGTAGGGAACGTGGCCACCAACATTCTATCAACACATGACAATCATCAGACACGCATGCAAGCAGTTACTTCAACAACCAAAGCTACCAATCAAGTGCAAGCCTCGGGCTTAAAATTTATAACAGGATGACGGGCATTCTAATTGACGGGGAAAAATGCAATTTTCCCGGCAAATTCAAACAAAAGATTGAAGAACTGCCCTCTCCACGCAACTTGGAATATTGTTTCCTGGTTGTTATAATTTCGGTTTTCAAACGCAGCCTCCTAAATAACAGCAGCATGCAGAATCTGGGGTAATTTGGCTGAGGTCAACAGCCAATTACGCATTTAAATGACAGTATTTTTGCTAGAGTGAAGGCGAAGTTACTGCCAAACATGCCTGCTCCCCTAACTTCCCGTAAACTCGTCGAATTGTCACCTAGCGGCTTGTTCCTTTTCCGACGAGAACCGACACGACCACGTAGCAAATACGGAGAGCAATTAAATAGTAATTCAAACGCAAGACAACCAGCATAAGAGTGATACTGCTTTTGCGGTTTTCCTCTAGAAACTAGTGGACTGCCAACAAGACGAGCGGCTGCCTCCCTAACAATCCCGACGGAGGGTGGTCCGAAGCGTTGGCAGCTCGGTCTCACACTAACGAGCTACAAACGAGTACGATTTTGTCTGCGGAATAGACTCCAGTCGCCTCGATCACAGGGAGTGTCTCGCATTTATAAGAGCATGAAAAAGACCACTTCAGGTTCGAACAGGCTGTTAGTTGGACATTTGAAACGCATGAAAGCTGGTAGTATCTGCACATTCCAAACTATTTCTGCCAACTAAAGGTTGTTAAACTCACTTGTGACACCGGAGGCCAGCGACCCTTTCTTCCCAAGCGGGCTGAGACCCATCGCCTTGTCCTCACTGTCAGTAGGTTGTCTTCACAAGGTATTAGCCGATTGTTTAAATACACGTTTCTAACAGCCTTCTTCTCAATTCACATTCCTACAGCACCACGGTCGCACTAAGGTGACCTTACTACTACAGGCGTTTCTCCGGAACTCATTTACCACTTCCTCCAGCCGGTGTGCGACCTTTATTAATGTGTTCCAAACGCTCGGTTCAACATCGTAGTGCTTGATTATCACGTTGGTCCAAGATTTCGGTGCCTCCTACCTCTGACGCATTATCTCCGGGCGCTCCAGCTACCTTCGAACGCCCTGCCCTTCAGTCCCAGCGCTGCATCCGCCAGGGAAGCCCAATGTCGCCGCAGATAATCATTATCGAAACAGATGCGATGTTGACTCTATTTTGAAGGCAGCTTGACTCCTGGTTCCACGTAGTATTGGTTAACGTTTCCGTGCACACCAACGATCTGATCTGCCCGGCCGATTGTCCGACGAGTCTAACAAGGAAGCTTGCAACCTCAATTAGTGCTCAAGACTAGTTGCACTGGAGATCAGTGCGCGAAACACTGAACTCCGGGCTACCCGAAGTAACCATAATCACGACGCAACACCTATTGCTGATGCGTCCATTAAATTCTACTCGGACACTGTTCACTTAATAGATGCCTCTAACACAGTGAACAGTCTCGTCATCCTGTTCGCCTGAGAGAGTAAAGCGTCCACCAACCACCGACTGCAGCTTTGAACAATAATGGATGAAACTATCAAGACGCCCTTAAAGCCAGAGCGGCGTCTGTAACTTGTGAGACAGTATCTGATCTCTAGGATGAACCGTCCTTTAGTTTTGAGCCGAATTCACCGGAACACGCTTAGTCCAAAAATTCGGCACTGGCTTCCTGTTCCCGACTGCAAACCAACCAACTACACTCACACCCAAATTCTCCTTGGCGGTCTAGGTGTTACGGTTGTGTTCACTGCCAATGATGCGTGAATAGATCAGTTCCACCGCACACGCCATGGTCTTAAGCAAGTGTCTCTTGCTCCAATCCTGAATCGCCAAATCCAGGTGAAATTTTTAACAGAGTGCTCATTTGAACCACTCAGCTGCGATGTGGGCTCCCACGGCTAGCGTCTGGACTCCTTTAGCCGAAGTGGCCAATTAGTAGCCCGTCATGGCGGCTGCGGTAATCCAGGATACCTCGGTGCCATTCTTCAGTCGTACTAGATCATCCACGATGTGCGCTAGGTTCGACAAAACCGCGTAGTCAAAGACCTGACGACAACGCCTCGCCACCTCAGCTGTGCGGTCTTCTGAGAGCTATAAGTACCACCAGCGAGCCCGTTCATCAAGCCCGGAGTTTCCGAGGTTCGTAACATTGCAGCGCTCATACCGAATGTCGGTGTGTTGGACTACTGTGGGAGCCAGTTTGTTTGGCTGGGCCAGGTTGTGGATTAGGGGACCACCTATCATAATGCCCTCCACAATATGGGTTGTGACGTGGGTTCAATAAAATATCCACCTAATGATTGCTTTTTGCGCCTTCACACACCGACCTTCAGGCAATGCAACTTTTCAACTGAGACTGTTGTCTAAAGCGGCCGCCGATTTGCGCTTGTTGGTAGCTCTGGATTCCATAGAACCTACGACAATCATACGGGGGAATGGGCCTAGACCGCTGCTAGCTTCCGATAGTTGTCCCATCATGATGGAAATTTTCCCTTCCGGCTGCTTCAGCCTTGACTGTGATAGCACCACCGTGTCCTGAAGGGCTTTTGATTTCGTGAAACCCCATCTTGTTTTCTGATCTATATATTTTCAACTTATCACGCGGGTACCTCACGTATGATAACTGGAATTAATAACGTTTGCCACACTCACAGAAGGACCTCTCAGGTGTTGAGTGTTGTTACTCGTGGAGCATCCCACATTTGTTGAGCGTGCAATTTGGCTCAGGCTTACCGCAGCTGTTACTAGAGAAGACCAATTTTGTTGATACCGTGGTATTTCTGAAAAACTGAGGGTGGATTCTAAGATTTTCCACAAAAAATGGCGGTATACACAAAGGTTACGGCTGACATTTGCTAGTGCAAATGCACGGAGTGCCAAGACTCCAAGTGGAGAGTACGTAAATGCGTACAGCTGTAAGTCACGACCGGTTTTTGGGCGCATAAGCGAAAATCTGACTGGAATACCTCAATTTCACTGGAGAAAATCAGAGTCAGGTTAGTGGACCTGCTAGCTCACATATCACCCAGTTCAGGCCTGATATTTTTTATCGTCTTCAAACGCTGTCACAGTAATTTGACAGAACCGCTCGAGGCGCGTTTCAATTGCTGTTTGTCACACCGGCCGTCTACCGAAGCTTGGAAACAGTCAACAAACACGTATATCTTCAGAGGTGAGTGCAGAGACGACTCAGTAAACCGTGGACCAGTAGAGTTACTTTGGTGGTCTCTACAGTACTAGAGAACTATCAGATGACGCTCTTCTGCCGGAGTCTGAATACTAACAGCTCAGCATCAAGGGGGAACCTGGAAAGTACGCATGCGTCAAGAATCTGCTGGTTACTCGCAATATTTGGACGGGGAATATGGACAAGGGAATGACCACAGATATAGTTTGTGTTGACTTTTTCAAAGCGTCTGGCAAGAATGATCATTCCATCTTTCTACAGCAAATAGATATCCGTGATCTCAATCAGAATTCACCCACCAGCCTACAGGATTATCTGACTGAACATAGATCCAAAGTCTGGGTGAATAGAAAGGTGCCGCAATGGCTTCCAGCAAACAGCGGCGTCCTGCAAAGATCAGTTTTTGGACACATGACATTCCCTATTTCCCTCCTTTAACCGCACATTTCATTCAGAGCACGGATATTGTTCTACGCAAATGACACAAATCTCCGGCGAATTACGGAGTACTCGGAAGGTCCGGTGACCTTAAGTGACGATCTGAGCTGTCCAATTCAAAGGTCGAAAGAAAACAACACCGCTCAACATCAACCAGTGTGAAGTCATATGTGTTCGCCACCAAAATTGTGCTGACTACTGCCATGCTAGTGTCAACATACAAAAGGGATGCAGGAACCACAGAGGCAGGCAGCCGGAGTTTTTCAATGAACTTTGTTTCCACCGAAATTATACAAATAACCTTGAACCTTTTGGGTGTAATTCGGGAAACCCTCCACCGCGGAGTATTTTCGATTACGCTTGCCTCAGTATTCCACCCTTACCTGTAAAAGAATGTACAGGGCCGTCACAATTATCTTGAAGCAGATTTGGTACCCATCGAACGTGTTCGAGGATGGACCGCTAAAGTAATGGTGGGGCTCAGAAAGAAACCTTTTACCCGGAAAGACTAACAGATTTTGGTCAGCTCAATAAATTACAGAGTTCCCAGGGGTGACCTGACTGTTATCTACGAAATAATCTACAACTCGGCTTGTTCACTGGCACACCTCTCCCGACTAAACAAGAACGAGTGTTTGATAGGTCAATGGTGAAACCGAGGAACAGAACAGACAGTTAACTTTATAGACACAAATGCGCGAAAAGCCGTTGCTCACTATTGCAAGGAACTGGACTATCATACTAATAGTAGCCACGTCCTGTGAACTGAAATGAACTGCTTTACAGTTAGCGTACATTCACACCGGAACGCACTGCTCGGTCTTATGGCCGAGGTTGAATCGGTTAATGTTTTGAATTTTGCCCGATCCTCACAACAGGCTGTACATACTCGCTAACGCCAAGTCAACTGAGTACCACAGGTCATCAACAAAACATGCCTGACTAAATTTTGTTTCAGTGTTCGTAGATGAAATGATTGCAGCCGGCGGCCCAATTGAATTTACCTTCTGTCCAGTTCTATTCACTTTTTATTCATACCAGTAAACCATGCAACATTATTTTTAACCAGCCAGGACAGACAGAGGGATGCGTAATCAGAGATATTCTTAACTCCTGTGATCTGTAAACAAATGACTTTCGTGAAAATGCTAACCACGAGTAATTGGAAAAGTAATACTAAGACTCACATCTGGTTGAAAAATTATGACTGAAGTGTATGAGAAAATGCAAAGTGCTGACATCATCGGAACCAATGTGGAGGCCACAAAGCAAAGCTTTTCTACACTGAGACAAACAACAGGCAGCAACAGTCACCAAGGGAGTATATGAACCTTAAAACGTTGCAAATTAACTGCTTCACACTGATTTTGCTATTTGGTTTCAGTGAGTTGACAGTGGGTAGTTCAAAGTTAAGTACTAACTCCAATGAGACCTTACACATTAGTGTAGACGCAACCTGGCTATCAACCTGTCTGCAAAGCATCGAACTAAAACCTTCTACACAGTCACCACTGAAGTATCACAGCCTCATGGGAAAAATCGAGATTAATTTGGCCACCAGACTGTATGACAGAGGGTGAAAGCTGTCCTGTCGGATATACCATTGCGAGGGTTGAACTTTTAGTGCTAGATTCTGAATTAGTACGTCCAGAGTTTCCCCAACCTTATGCTACTGTGAATCGGAAGTTGCAGGGAGAAAACGATGAATCTGCCAACAAACTTTACTTATTGATTTACTCACCGTTCACAACAGAATTTAACGTAACAATTAGGGGGTGCTAGGGAGCTGGACGTGAGAGCACCTTGAGCACAACCGCACGGCAGACGCCAGAGTGGAAGATTGCGTCGACGGAAAATTCCAGTCGACCTTCAGAATTCAAACAAGCGTTAGACTGGTTAAGCGGCGTTCCTAACGGTATTAGCTCAACATTGTTATCCCAGTGAATGTAACCTACAGGAGTAAAGATAGTGCGAATTCATTACACAACTGAGAGCATAACTGCGATGCTTATGCCAGACCACTAATTTTGATGCTAGTGGTTTGTATTAAGTTTACATATATAAGGTAATGTGAACAGGCGCGGTGGTACTGGCAAGGCAAATCTCACGTCGCGGGAAGTTTAGAATTGTGGGAACGTCGAAGGTGGTCTCACTACAAACTAAGACATCAGTCAAACACTGCGTACTGTTGATTATCATGATGGGATCTGCTCAGACAATCGAAATATTAAGGTGACAATACGAAAAGTCTCATTAAATTATTCAAAGTTGTACAGAGTATGTAGAGAAACGAGTTCGGGTTTCCCCAGTAACCAGTATGATTAGCTCATCGCCCAAATCCTTCAGGGCCGCATAAAGAATCGAGACCGTGAGTCTCTAAAAGGGCCCAGAGGAATACATCATTCGTCAACCGCCGTCAAAACGGGAAGGGTGCATTATACGTTGGCGATCGTGATTCGCCGACGATCTGAAAGCATTTCGTCGGAGGGACGATATAAGGTTGCAAGGAGCGTTGAACGATTTGAAGGAAGCCTGATTTGCCTGTTGCCAAACCACGCGGCCAAGTACTACACAATCCGTGTACTGCGTTCACGGCTCGTATTTGGAAGATAATATCATGCTCCGAGGCACAAAGACACAGGGCTAGCGAGGCCTGAACACAACTTGAAGCAGTCAAGCTGTCGGCCACCTCTTTGCAAGGTCCATGTCAAAGAATGAAGTTTAGTTTTGGACCCATTTGTTAGGTTTGTTTTTCTACTCGTTGGGGGAAGAAAAACGAGTCTTAGTGACGGGTTGCGATGCGCCGGAGGCACATTTGGTGAAACCTTACCGGACGGGCGGCAGACGACAGCCATATGCTGAGAAGACCATTTAAAGTTAAAATCTGCAGGGCCACATGCTGCCATCGGAAAACAGCAAACCTAAAGTTTGTTGTTTGAGGGGCGTTGAGTTGAATTGTTGATTCAGTGCACGTTCGACGTATATTTTGTCAAGCATAGACTAAGTGGCTGTGGCGAACTTATCCGAGGATCACCGAACAACGCGCATCGTACAGCCCTCTGCGACATGCAATGATGGCCGGTGAAAAGCTGGCTTGCAGCGGCGGTTCGACATTGTAGGCGTTATCAACAAGGGATGGATAACTGAAAATCATCTGATATCAACAGGTAATATACCTCCGCATGACACTAGCCTGGCGCACAAATGTAAAAAGGTCACTGAGGCAAATCTGACTAATGGCTGTATATTGAGAGTTGAAATTAATAATGGTAGGTCCCTTCGTCGGTGGTACAATCCTACCACTCGGTGTGAAATCATAATGAACCTGGTAAGGTAAAAATTGTATCAGGTAGCGTAGCAAAACACAAAGAAGCCCCTTTGAACGAAGCCTTTCTGTAAGCACCAGTTCCAACCAGCAAGCTGGTGGGCGTTCCTTACGGTTTCGCAAGAGTTTAATGGCCTTGTTTTTGGACGTATAAGGAATGCTTTAACGGGCAAAGTTTCATGGAAGAGCCAGCTGAGCACTGAGCTTCCTCTGGTGGATTAGTGAATCAACGTCTGTCCCACCGGACAGGTATAGGATTATGGTTCAACCTTTCAGGGTAACCTATACACTCTTCCGTACGATAAGCTCGTTCAAGAAAGCTGGGTTCACCAAACTGTTCAATCAAATTACAGAAAGGAAGTTTCGCGCTGACTGTCATTTGACGTCATTGAACACACCTGGGGATGACTGACGTTTCACGTCTGACTTGCGCGACTCGTCCCATTTGGACGGGTTCAGCTGAGTAGAGTAGACTCTGGCGTTACTTAGGCACTGGTAGATATGCCGCCGAATGACAGGGCATCCCTGTTAAAAATCCTGAACTTAGGTGACTACAGTCACCTGAAGGTAGTTGGGGTCCTGTTGCAAGCGGCGGAAGACTGCTTTAGGGTTTACGTGTTCCGACCGAACAAGCCATTCATTCGGGGAGCCTTATTGGTCTGAATCACGTGGGTTGGGATTCACTGCTCCTCTTATTCTTTGTGTTCCAAATTTGCTCCGGTGCTCATGTGGCAAGAATTTTGCAAGGTATACGCTGTGGCAAATTGTTGAACCACAATCATATGAAAATCTGACCCAACCCAATTCCCCTAAAAATATCAATCCCTCTCATTCAACCTCCCCTCTTTCTGGACGTGAACTGGACCTTGAATTAGATGATTTTGTTTTGTCACGTCAATTTGATGGTTGTGCGAACAGCCAGTTGTCGGTCATTGTATTTTACTTGAGTGGTGCGTGCACCCCTTTTTCCAGGTTCGGCTCATCCCTAGTGCTTTGAACCTGTTGACTGCTCGGAAGAGCTCTTTTGGGTATGAATACCATATAATTTGACTATGGTTCATATTTAGCCTATTCGGCAGCAAATTGTAACCCATTATCAGGAAACGATCCGTCGATGAAAACTGTTGAAATTGACTGAATATTCATCTTGATAATTTGTTCAGCAGTACCGCGGCATTACGACCCAACCTTGTTTTGAATGTTTGGGATCATTGGTTTGCCGCTACGCGTTGCTCAACGTCTTCGTGGAAGATCGCACATACGCTACTAGAAGAGGTGTACGATAGACAACTGGAAAAGTGGGCATAGGCGTGGCGGCGATGTGCTCTGCTGTTGTACCACATCGATTCAGACCCCATGAGAAGATAACAACAAGTTCAAAGTCACACATTTTCTGACGCCTCTGAGACGGGATAGGGGCTGTCGGTCACCTCCCAGGCATCTTAGGAGATGGCAGCATATTTTGCTGCTTCTTGACAGGAAAGTCCCGGGTTGCACCCTTAAAGTCCTTACCCATCCCAAGGTCAGAACTTACAGGTGCGGCCTTGGCCACTAAACTTACGAGGTTAATGGTGAGTGAACCCAAGGTAACATTCGACATCATATTTTGAATGGAGTCCGCCATCGTGTTAGAATACGTAAGACAAATTCCTTGTCACTTTGTTTCAATGGTAGCTAGAAGCTTTCAAATAGTCCGTGAATATACCCACGGTTGCCGATGGCAACACGTTCCAGCTGAGTTGAACCCGATGGATTTAGCTTCGCGAGGAACCTGCGATGTGCGATCTCAAAAAATGCGCACGTAGCTGATTGGCCGGACCTTTCTCTGGGGGTTTTGGAATTCCTGGTCACCCATCAAGCTGCCTGAAATCTTCGGGCTGAACATCTTGAATTTAAGAAGCCGCTGACACTAATCAACGTTAGTAGCGCACAATGGTATGTGAAGCTCGTTTTACGTCACACACGCTGGTGATCTCTACTGCGTGAACACGTTTCAAGAATTATTTCACCTGTTCGACGGCTGGCCGACGGTGTTTCATTGTGCCCAGTTCCCTGCGTGCGAATCTACTGTTTGACTGGAACCGAAAGGCGCAATCGGTGAGTACTGCAAAAAATCTAAAGGCAGAAGATTGCGCTGGCCGGGTTAAACCTATCTCTAT
This sequence comes from Paragonimus westermani, assembly GCA_008508345.1. Lineage (NCBI taxonomy): Eukaryota > Metazoa > Platyhelminthes > Trematoda > Plagiorchiida > Troglotrematidae > Paragonimus > Paragonimus westermani. The sequence goes on from QNGE01000253.1 coordinate 274,327, forward strand.
AAACGGCGTCTTATCTTTTGAATGGGGGCTACAAGTGGGCCATTTCTTAATGTTTGATGAATGATATTGCCATCCATATCACGTTCATAAATGTGTTTGTCGGATGTTGCCATTAAACTGAATGTCACATATGAGTAAGCCGCGTCCTGTCCTCCATCCAAAAGGGTTTTTGGACTGTCATTGGCATGGTTAATTTGCGCCGCGTGCTGGTATGTTGCACGAAGTGCAAAATGTTTTCGTAATGTTCACGCCACTAAGTGATGTCTTTGCTTACAGTTAATAACATAGTAGTCGGTGGCACCCCGTTCATAGCGTGTGAATTGGACCAGTTTAAAAAGTCTGGGGGCTTGGTTTGAGATGAGCATATATTTGCCATTTCACTTGATTAAGGCGGGTGGTTATACGCATGGGAGTAGAACAATCGATGCCAGCAGACTCATTCTCAATCATTCTGACGAGGTTCACCGGCCGACATAGTGTTAAGGAATTCATGTACAGCGTCGACAGATCCAACTTTGTGGGCGGGGAAACAAGGCTGAGAGGAAAGTCACTTGTCTTCGATCAAGAAAAACTACATCGGACCCCAATGATCCAAGGTACCGACTGGAATTTCTGTTCTCCTAACGTTAGTCCTGGGGAAAAGAGAAGTCGGTCACGATACACATTAAACCCACCGCCACCTGAACGTTGAGAAAACATGTTGGTTTCCTGACTGGATGTTGAAGTCGGCAGACGCATGTGATGAGAGTCAAGTGTTTGGCAAACATTTGGCTATTCCGCTCCGCGGTTTTATTTATCAACTTGTTGTTGAAAGGATTCGCGAGCCTCCCCTGTGCTCCAGTTTATCGTTTTGCTAGAAGCCTTTGAATAATATTCAGTATAACAGTGGCTTTTACTTTTAGGTTGTGTTGATTTCCAAAATAGTACAACGTTGTCTTCAGATAATTTCGTTTTGATATTTCAGGGGGGCAACCAATATATATGTGCAAATTCAATTACATAGCTGTTGACACAAACTTAACAGGATTATGTAGTTCCGTTGAATCCCAAAAATACTGCTGAGATGTAGTGCAATCCAGTATTACACAAATTAATTATTCATTTTGAATACTCAACATCTAATTCGGCAACTAGTTTTTCCCAACTGCCAACGTAGTGTGGTTTGCAAAGCTGCAAACGCTGAACGCTCGGATATTTGTATTAAGTGATGAAAAATGCTCACACATGTGGTCATTTTCTAAGTGCAGTTGGGAGGAATTTCTGCTCATAGCTGCAAAAGTTTCACTTTAAACGTCTATCGAATGTCCTCCATACATTTCCTAACGACCTCAAAAGACGCATGAAAGACACTGAAAACAGGTCGTGCTGCCTGCCAGCCCTTGCATGGGACTTTAATAGGACAGTCGACTCTTCTACGTGTGTTGCGTGAGTCTCCTGCTGGGCGGTTGTAAAAGTTGTTTGGAGGCTTGATTGTTTAGTCTCTATTAAATCCTTGTAGAAGGTCAGCCGTGACAAATGCTTGTCGAAGAAAGTGAACGTCATTTGTCCCGGTACGTTTGGTTGGTTCCGTCACAACCGGATAACGCGCTGCAGGCCAGTCCAGAAACTGAACGAGTAAAGAGCCCCTTGGGTAAGTATGTCCTGAAATTATCTTTTGAAAATAGGCATATGATCAGCAGCACTTGTGAACGCGTAGAAAGCGTTACCAACAGGAATGGTCACAGTCATTGTCTTCATGAAACTCAGTTTTGTTTATGACAAAGAGCATGAAAATTTGGTGCCCGCACACAGGGAGTTGATTCACCAGTTAACAAGTTTTGGGAAAATTCATGCAAAAGAATTCGTAACTCAGTAGTTACCTAGTATTTGTATTACGTTTGTCTCAACAGGATCGTCGTTGGATCAACCACCATGTGAACCAGGTAACAGTTAAACAAGCGTTTGACCGCTATCGTACAACTCTAACAGATGCCTTAAATGCAAATCAGGATCCCCCAGAGGAAAGATTCTTTAGGGAATGCCCTCGAGGAATTGCTTCTGGAATGATGTCGAAGATACAGTCAGCATAGTACCCAGTTAACCGCATATTTTGGATCCACAGTTGCCGAAGAATATGAAAGGGTTTTGAGTGCCCCTTCCCCAGACATCATTGAGCAGGACGAATGATGAACAACAGTATGTTTATTTTGGTTTTAACAACGATCACAGTGATGTACTTCGCACTGGAAAACAGCACGACAATGTTCAAGTGTAGGTTTATTTCGTTGGGGCAAGTATGTTTGAGAGCCCTGGTATACAACTATGGCCAACCGATAAACGTTTGACAAATCGTGAAACCGCCGTGTCTGCCGTCGTGTTACTTGGTGGCCAGACAAGGGCAGCGAACATGACAAGATATTTTTATCTGCCAGGTGGAACATCACCCGGGTTACTTTTCAAGCGAGAAGTGCTGTATGCGCTGTGTTCATATGGTTGTTCACAAAAGTCTTCCGCACGGTGATTGTGCACTCGGAGTTGGTTGAAACTTCCTTGCTCGTCTCCGACTACAGTATTGGACTAGTGTGTCAACATCTGTTCACCTGCTGATTGACATGGTTTAATCTATTTTGTTGGATTGTACGCATTTTACTTGTCTTGGTGTCACGAAGAAAAAGCCCGATCTGTGGTTGTTGCGAAATCGTTCGAAAAATATTCCTTCGTTGTTGAGTCTTATTCGCTGAACCAGCCAAAGATCCATGGAAACGGACAGACAACTATGTGACTTTCAGGGGAAGTGTCTCAAGTTGGAGGATGCAGTTACGGGGAAAACATCCGTAGTTCGTCGATTTCCTCTTCAATTAGGCCCAGTGCCTTTGCTAAAAAACTTGAACGGAAGGGAATGCGAAAACTTTCTGAACCTGTCCAGCTACACTTACATTCTCATGAAGTGACAGTGGAGAACGCATTATTTTCTGTCCGTTGATTGAATGATAATCGAAATCGTTTACCACTTTGGCGTTTTGTGTGGTAAGGAAATAAAGACATTTAACGGTCGTCGGTCAAAACAAGCGGGGATGTTCACAGGCGTGACCCTCTTGATGATTTTTTAACATCCCCATTTGATTCACGCCTTTCTTGCTCAAGATGGCAAGTACAGTGTCCACCATTGCCGACTTTGTGGCTGTTTGTCAGGATCGCTAAATGTCATGACTGTTGTTACATCAAAGACAAGCCAACCATGGCAATATGCAGTGCCCTCGTCCAAAACAAATGGTGATGTAGCTGATGACACTTATTACTATGACAAATAACGCAAGAAGGCGTTTTAGTAGACTGCGCACCGACTGTCACAGGTCTCATCCATGTCGAAATGATATCACTAAGGCGTTACAACCAAGTGAGCATATTCCTCCAAAAATGCATTCCATTTGCCGACTTGGATTTATTCACGCGGCGGCATACGATTAGTAGCGCTTAGGAAAACTATTGTCGATATCTGCCTCAAATGTCGGAGTTTTAAACTGATAAACAATGTAACGGATCACCCTAATCTGCCCACAACTAGACATAGACATGCAACTAATTTTTGCATCCGTCAAAGACATCATGATTAGACTGATAAGTAATTTCGGATGCACAGCACCAGTGATTTTGAGATAAGGTCAAGAGTGCCGTCTCCAGGTCAATGTTTGCTTCTCATGATAGACATGTCGTTCGTTATCGAAAAACTTACCGCACCACCAGCGTCCAAGAAGTACAAAGTCAGAGTTCTTAGGAGTGAAGCTTATTTTCGCTAATCTCTTTGTCTCCCGGACCACTTTAGGATATTGACGCGGTTCCAAATTATCCTGAAGTAACTATGGGTGCTGTTTTCCACAAAAATCCTAGTTCAGATGGAAAACGATGGAAAGCAAGTAATTGAGGCTGTAGGCCATATATCTTTGGCTTGTCCAGTAGACAGGTTTTTCGGCCTGATTGCATATATGCGGAACCAAAGTTGGTGAAAACAAGGCACCGCTGCAAAGTATATTTACTACATTCATCACAGCAAGTCCGCCGACAAACGTTTCTTCACTCTGAAACTGTCCTGTTGCCCCTAGATAGAGAATACGTTAGATTAGCTGAATTTCCCCATGTGACCCTTTCGTGAGGAGCCCCAGTGAATCTATCGCACTTGATGGTTCTGTCCACGAACCTGGAAAAGAAAGTCGATTCTCTGCACTGTCAACGCTACATTTGGTAATTAACTCGAATTAGTAACATTGTATAGCCGGTTCATTCAAAAAAAGGGACGCGCAAGAAGTTACATTGGTGAAAATTACCCGCAGGGAGTGAAATCTGCCGTTAGACGGCGATAAAATGAGAAATCATTGAGCACTGGACGATATTTTCGTGGTATCGCCCAGGAATGTGAAAGTCATCAATTTCCATGACAGAGAGCACCAGGAGAGTTGAAAAGCTTTGTGTTAATCGACCATAAATCAGTTTGTCCTTCATTTGGCGCCGAGATCGAAATTAGCGATGATGGGTGTTGTGACGGTATAAGTGTAGTATCTTGTGAAGAATTTTTTCACGTGTGATTAATATTTGACCGAGGTTATCTTATTTTTTTATTTTAGGTTATGGAGTATTTACAGAACTTCAAAGATGTCTTCGAGGATCGCGAATTTGCTAGCTTCGGCGAGTTCAAAAGTTTCTTAGATAGATACATGAAGGATCACAGTGTTCTGTATGTGCATGGTTCAAGCAAGAAATCAGGCAGTGGACGCTTGAAATATGATCATGTGAGTGTGATTGCCGTTGAGTTTACCTGTTGGATGGCGTTCCGGTGCATGAACCACAAGCGACGTAAGAGCGAAAGCCGTGGAGTACGACGTGTTTAGTGAGTTCAGTTCAAATACTTCCCATCGCACAGTTCCCACGATACATTCTGCCAATCACGCTTTGACGTGGTTAAGAGGAATACCGTGTTGGTTGTTAGCTCTTTCACGTTGGAACACAACCACGACCCAACTGCCTTAATGTACGATGCACATTCAAGGATTCGTCGGCTCACAAACAGTGAAGTGAACAACTCAAGACATCTTTTTGAGCACAACACGCCAACTGCTGAGTTGAAGCAGTATGCTGCGGATGTTTATGGCAAGTATATAACTACCATGGATATTCGCAACATCCGTCATCGATTGAAGCCGCGAGTCGTAAGTAAGTGGGTCAGTGTGCAATAATGTAGCAGAAAATCTGCCAAAAATCCTGGATCATATAGATAAAAACGGCGTGCTGCGTGTTATCAGAGACGACAACAATAGGTACACACACATGTTTCGCACGCAGAGAACAAGTGCAGTTATTCAGACGGTTCCCTGGCGTCAGCGTCATCATTTTTTCTGTGGTCATTGAAATATATAACCCTGTCAACTTGTTGTGGCATATTGCTGTGCATTCGGGATTCAATCAAACAAACGGAATATTGAGTCGACGATTTGGAGGGACCCGTCTAATGCACGTGTGATAAGTAGAGTTCACAGGACGTCATTCTGCTGGATTCGTTAATAAGCGCCAGTTTCACATTTCCTGGCGATCTGGGTAATGCGTGCATACGAATAAACATATCAATAAAATATTATTTAGTTGTAAAATGTTTAGTGGGCATGCAGTAGGCCAAATGCTAAATGATCGTGTGAGTAAATGATAAAACGAGCCATTTCAAGCAGGATGTTTCAGAGGTGGGTTAGACAGCGTGGAATGGTATCTACGTTATGCACAGCTGACAGCTAAATGTTTCTCGGTCCACACCCAACAAGGTCATCTGGGAATACACAGAGTTTATAGAAAGACACTGTATTTGATATCGTGAGATAGTTGTGCGAACCCTTTCTAAAACACTGTATGTTGCCACTCTCCCTGGCTTCATTCGGAGGTTTATTCCAAAAGTAGGGAAACTTTACAATGAAGAGGTTTGGGCGTATATTTTTCCAAGATATCAGGAATGTCAAGGTGGAACCATTATTCTTTTGACTATGTGGAGGGCTGCGTTGTAAGTGAACGGTGAATGCTGTTGTGATGGCCTTCGAATGTATGATTTATGCACAAGTGTCAGGTTCAATTTCAGTCTACGCAACCAAAGCGGATCAATCCCAAGTGTTCGACAGCGTTGCCTATAGGTAAACGAAGAAGAATATCCTAATAAGCTTTCAGTAAATGGTCGTTGAAGGTTTCCTAAAACAAGCCTATCAAACTTGCGTGGATGGCAGTAAGCGAATGTGTACTACTCGAGCTGAGACCGAGCACACGTTCTGTAAACGGTCAGCTTCGCAGCCGATAAACAAAGCATCTTTTCCATAAAGACTATTGTTTTTTCGGCTTTTGCTACCTGAAAACACACCTGTTCAGAGAAATTAAAGGAGTATGAATACAGTATACCAAGATCTTTGACCGAGGTGGCTAGATCAATATTATAATCATCTGTAAGACGGAACCATTGGGTAATTTACAACCGTAAGTACCACCGTTCGATTTGTTCGCTGGAAACGTCATCAGCCATGTTTTGTTCCACAACCGCCATGACGCTGGGTTTTGTCGTATGCCTTGTGGAGAAAATCGATGTTACCGGCGAAATGAGTGAATGAATCCGACATCTTCCGCAAACAGGAAGAACTTCTCATGCCTGATAACATCACATAGGTCATTTATGTACATTGAGAAAAGCGACGGTCCCAGAACGCTTCCTTTGATCAACCCACTGGCCACTGGTATGACGAAGGTATGACGAAAGTCAGCTATACAATGGTTCTTGTATGCCAGAAGATGCTGTTTTGATGAAGAGGCGCCTATGAAGCATACCATCAGAAGCCTTTTGCATGTTTAAGAGTGTGATAATTACCGCTTTTTTGCGTCAACGGACGTCAATGTATGGTTAAGGCATCCCAGCTGACATGTCATACAAGAGCGCTTACTAAAGAAACCATGCTGTGAAAATTTTACAAGGTTTTTTGTCCTTGAGAACTCAACAGTGTGCACTTTTAGTATTCTTTCAAACATCCTGCAGCAGATTGGTGTGTGGTTACTATCGTCTTCTCATGGACCACTCTCGTGACGAGGCATATAAATTGACTTCCTCCGTTGATGTGGGAAGGTGCTGAATAGAATTGAGAAGTTGATCAAGTTGAGTAAGAGGGTGGGTATATCCTCACCCCCTTGCTTGATGACCATTGGTGGGATCCCATCTAGTCCAGGATGGGTGGAGGGCTCAATGGTAGATAACTGTGAACGAATACTTCAAACATCAATTAGGACAGTACTCGAAACTTTATCTATTTTCGATGGAATATTAGCAGGTAATAAAGTGCTTTCTACGCTAAACGAGGCAACAGAGTGTGAGTTAAAGATTTCGCACATCTATGGGAGTGGTGACTTTTACAGTATGGCCCCTTTTGGGATTTCTCCGTCTTATCGGTGGCATTAATTTCATGCATCTCTGCTCACTACGAATTGTGAGTTCCCCTTCGTTTATATGACGGATTTGCGTCTGACGTTATATACGTTCGAACATATTGCGTCACCTGGCTGAAGTCTAGTGTCCTTTCGTACCTTGACTTGCGTTCAGGGTTCTCCCTTGTACATACGAACCAACGCGTTTTGACTTTATGCGAGTCAAAAAGTCGATACAAAATTCAAGATGTTTGATAAACTCCTCGGCCGCTATGCTTAGGTCTGATGCGCAAAAGAAAGTATCCCGATTTAACGATTCAGGTAGTTCGGAGAAGACGGTTCAATCAATTAATTTGATGTGACAGTAGAATACAACCTTTGGTTTGGTAGCCAAATTGAAATCAAACAGACATTTGATGACATTGTGGTCGCTTCCTGGGAAATGCTGTATGACATATATCTTCACAGTCGAGATACCTACAGTTATTATTAGATCCAATATATGCCTCTGTCTGGTGGAAGGTAAGACAGGTTCGTTCCAACCAATCAATTGAAAGCATGAAGGGAATTCGGCTTGTTTTACTGGAGTAGAAAGTGAAGTCCAGGAGGTGTTCCACAGGTCAAAGTCACCGTCCGTTGGGTTGTGGTCGCGCGCCATGTTTGACACATGATTCATTGTCTCTACAAGATCAGTCAGACGATCACTGGCCGCATAAGGCGATCGGTAAATGCATCCTATAAGTAGCTCGCGAGAACCAATCGAGACCATTAACCACAGCGTGTCTTCGATTTTGTGAGGACGGTTTATCGATTGTTTCTGCAGAGAATTGCTTTTCGAAGTGAATAATGCATCCGCCACGTTGTCTTGTGAGACGATACCTAGGTAATATGTGATATCGTACGATCCTCACGTGAACATCTTGATTGTCAGAGGAGCAGTCGTTCCCAATCATGAGAATGATATGGGGGTTAGATAAAAAGACGGCGTTTGAAAATGCACATCTCACTCACCAATGATCTTGCGTTAATAAGTGGTACATTTATTAAATTCTTTTCGTTATGTGAAACATTTAAACTGCCAAAGTACTATATGACAGGTGGGAAACTGAGTTGCAGAACATCATATTAAAAAGCCTGATCTAAGAAATGTACCGAATTTCCTTTCATCTCTGAGTAGATGTCACAAGGGATTGACTCCAAGGAAGGGAGTTCTGGAAGAGTGTTATTATGATAAGACGACAGAGTGGGACTTGAGGAGGGGGGCAAGGTAGCGGTTGATGAAATATCGATGAGTGCGCTAAAATAGGAATGGTCTGGCGTACATTTGAGTTGGTAGCATAGTCAGGTACATATTAGCACCCGTATTTTGGGTAAGAATATGGGTTACTCAAAGGTCTTGGGTAACGGATTGTAACCGTGAATCCTGGTGTGGTTGCAGGCTGGCTAACAAGGATGGTTGTGGGCCGAGGAGGCAGCAAAAGGGATGAGTGGAGATTTCAATGCAAATTTTTGGCCACGCGAGAGAGGTAATTTTTTCCCCACAGTTTTGTGCGGAGCGTTTTGCATGCTAGTCACTAATCCGCTAATATCGTCTACCGTTAATCGTGAGTTGTAGTCTCCTGAGCCTTATAACTCTGATAATTGCTAGGATAGATGGATAGTTACAAATGGGCCTACATGTGTGTGTGAGAAAATGTGTTTATTGTAATCCTGATATTTTTATGGGTGTGTTCTAAGTGCAGCTAATATAATGATGTCATTCTGGTGAAGTTGATAGTAAGCGTCGACTTTGAATTTTACCGCGACCAGGGTAATGCGTGCAAAATAACGCAAATGAGTAAAGTGGTTTTGATTTCCTGACGGTTTTTTGACCATGTAATAGACCAAATGCAGGGGTCTGTATGAGAAAATATGGTGATACAACGAATCGTTTCAGCCAAGTTGTTTCTGAGGGAAGCCGGAGGTCGGGGACGGATGTGTGAGTTGTACGCAGCCGACGGCTAAATGTATCCCGGATCACACTCGAAAAGTCATCAGAGGATATACAGACTTTGAAGGCAGACGTGTTTGATAGTGTAAAATAGTTGTCCATGACCTTTTTAAAACGCTGAGTGCTGTTACTGTATCCAATTTCATTCGGGTATACAGATATTTTACAATAAAGAAGTCTGCGTGTATCCTTTTCCAAGTTAACAGGGTTGGCATAGTAGAGCCCTTATTTATTTGACCATACGGCGAAATGAGTAGCGAAAACTATAGTGATGTCCGAATGTGTCAGCTCACACAAAATGGGATCAACGCGAAGATGAAAGGCGCCATAGAGAAAGGAGGTATATCGAGAGCTAGTTCGTCCAAGTTCCCGTTAGCGAGGTGATCAGGATGGACAAGGTCAGCCACACTGAAACCCTCCGGTTGGGACTTTGGTTGAGTCATTTGTTGACATGCTGAACAGACAGCCGTTAGTTCCATTCAAAAATCAGTCAACCAATGAGAGTTGTGTGCAGTACTGAAGCAATTAGAAAACAACGCCGGTGTACCTCACGAGCAACAATGCTATTTCAGTACACCGTTCCGAGTTCCTGAGGATGCCATTGAGCATAGAAGAATTTTTGTTCCCTTCACGAGGTTGTTGAAAGGCTGGAGAAGCAAAAGCATGCTGCTCTTTTGATACATGCAACCGTGTAAAATAGTTGCATGACTGTTCGCCCAGAGCATATATTATTAAGTTAATCAAAAGTTTTGTGTAAAAGTAGATGGAGCATACCAGCATACGATTAAAAATACAACGGGATACCCAGCGATCACTTCTGGGATAATTCGTGCCGTTGATCCTTATATATGATCAGTAGGAATTTTTAGGCCAACCCAAATATCGCGTTAATGATACAACATCAAGATTGGACGAACGGTCTAAGTGTTGTGCCTTCCGTTATTCGTCAATTCATCTGTTCCGTATTCCACCAATTAACATACAGTTTATGATGTTACATGTGCTAATGAGATCAGCCAATGACAGGCTGTGATTTCTCCAATACTGTTGTACATCAATGAATTCGGTGTCTCACTCCATGAATATTAATTGCTTACTGCTGCCAGTACCAGGTCTTCGCCTTATTACTTGCGTGGGAGGTTTCAATTCAAGTACGATTTCTAGGGTCATTCAAAGTCCCTAATTCTGAGCATCACGAATTGGCGTCGCGGAATGGAACTGCCCGCAATTGAACAATTAAATCTCCATGCCGGTGCGAGTGAAATCGAGGAATGGGTCGAACGATTTAAACTGTGGTGCAGCATTCGTCGTGATGTGGATAAGGAAAACCAATCAGTTTTCTTCGTTACCGCTGGTGGTCGTGAATTGTATTCATTACTGGAGAATCTGGCTTATCCAAATGCCCCAGCCTCGTTGCCGTTTGACGAACTAAAGAAATTGCTGTTAAAACCCGTGCTCCCAGTCAATTTCCAGGCCACAGAACGGGCGAAGTTCAATTCATTAGTACGTTCAACAAGCACGAGCTCCCGTGAGTTCATTCTACGATTGCAAAAACAAGCTGCCCGTTGTAACTTCGGTGACAAGCTGGAGGAGAATCTACGTGATCGATTGATTGCTGGCTAAAATGACACTGAACTTCGGTGTAGATTGCTGGTCAAACAAGATGTGACTTTCCAAGAGACCCGAGACATCTGCGAGCAGAAGGATGACGTCAATGCCGCTACAGATGATTCGAACGTGAAATTATTTCAGAAGACCAAAGCGCATACTGCCACCCGAAGTCAACCAGTGAACAGGGCTTCTTATGCACCCATCATCAATCCCGGTTCAAAGAAATTTAACAAGTGTTTCCCGTGCGATGAGTTACACTTACGATCATCTTGCCGATTTCTTAATGCTATATGCCATTCATGCGGTAAATCTGGTCATATTAAGAAAGTATGTATAGGCAAAAATGTCACTTGAGTCAAGTTAGAGGGACAATTACTATTGAACCGTCCACTGCTGTTTATTCATTGCAAATGAAGTCTAGAGCTGGACAATTTATTCAAAGATGCCTCAAGTTCAAGTCGGGATGTATGATTTCATTGTGGACACAGGACGTAGCGAATCCATTATTTTCAAACCGCTACTAGATCGCATGGCCCCTGATGCTCAACTGAGACCAACAACGATGGAAATACGCGGAGTTACTGGCCATCGGTTAGCTCTGCTAGGTGAAGCTGATGTAATGATTGTAGGTAATGATAAGGAGCTGATTCCACTGCGTTTCTTGGTGTCGGAAGGAAGTCCAGCTATCCTGGGATTGAAAGCTTTAAAACAGCTCAATTGTGCTCTTTCACTAAATACTAATTACAAAAATGGTCCAAGTGAAGTGGACCAAGCCCAGTTACGCAACCTGATAGTTTAGTGTTCACAACTTTCAGGATGGATGAAAGTAGAGCCTGCAAAACTGGAGGTGCGAGGAGACCCGGTTCTTCTAAAACGCCGATTAATACCTTATGGAATGAGAGAACATATGCATAATGCTCTCAACAGATTGAAGGAAGACGGCATAATCTCGCCGGTTAACTCATCAGCATGGGCCACACCAATGGTTGTGGTTATGAAATAAGATGGCAAATCAGCTATGATATGTGGTGATTATAGATTAACACTGAATCCAATACTGAGAAAGTGCGCAGCAACGACTGGAGAGCCGGAGGATTTTATGAAAACCCTGCACGGTAACAAAGTATTTTTTAAAATTGACCTGACAAACGCATACTTACAAATTCCACTGGAGTATGGTTCTAAGGCGATCAATACAATTGACACCCCTTGGGGATTTTTTCAGTACAATTTTCTACCGTTTGGATTACACGTATCGGCGGGGATATTTCAGGCTGCGATTGATGATGTAATTACCGATTTAGCAGGAGTACGCGCTCATCAAGATGATGTAATCATATACGTCGACAGTGCAGAGGAGCATGATAAGAGGTTGCCTTCAATTTTGGAACGATTCAGGGATAATAACATAGCCATAAAGCCTTCTACGTGCGTGTTCCAAGTGCGTGAGCTGAGTTTTCTTGGTTTTACTATATGTGATAAAGGATACAAGCCGGACCCTGACCGGTACAGAGCATTAGTCACCGTTACATCGCCAAGTGATCAGGATGAGCAGTGATCAATAATGGGATGTTTTCAGTATTATTCTCGTTTTATCCCAAACTTTTCGACGAAAACACAACCATTATTTGCGGGTCAGTCAGCAGAAACATGGTCTTGGACTCAAAAAGACGAAATTCTTCTGCGAGAATTAATACGAGTTGTGACTAAGAGGCCGATGTTAGCCCCATTTTTTATGTCTAAATTTACTACGCTGATCACAGATGCATCCAATGTTGTCATTGGTGCTGTGTTGGAACAGGAGGGATATCCGACCATTTGCGCATCACGTTTGTTGAATAAGGCTGAGCAAGGATATTCACAAACACAGAAGGAGGCGTTAGCAGTCTACTGGGCTGTCAGGAGGTTGCATAAACATTTGTTCGGTATTAGATTCAGGATTGTTACTGATCACCAAGCTCTACAGTATTTATTTGACCTCCAAAAATCAATTGCCAAGTCATCAGCGGCAATGATACAGCAATGGAGTTTAGTTCTAGCGGCGTACGACTATGATAAAGACAACTAAAAACTATTATGGCACGGTAATTTTCGCGATGATCAAGGGTTGGTCGTCAAATATTAGGAAGAAACACCCAGTATTATTCCAGAACCGAGAGGAGTTGTCAATACAACCTGATGGTGTGCTGTGTCTGAGAGATCAATTGGTCATTCCACCACCGCTACGAAAGGCGGTATTAGACGACTTACATAAAGGTCATCTGGGCGTGGAGAAAATGAAATTCCTGGCTCGACAGACGTGTTGGTGGCCAAAGGTGAACTCGGATATCAAGAGCATTGCACTGAACTGCCACTCCTGCTTCCGCAAAATAAAGACAAGGCCGAAGAATTTGACACCTTGGCCGGACGGCTACGTACCATGGCAATGGGTGCACGCAGAGTACTGTGGACCACGTATCGGTAACTATCGCATTCTGGTGTTAATTGATTCATACTCACGGTGGCCAGAAATATTTATTACAACCTCACCTTCCACGGCATTTACCATGCAAGCATTTCGTAAATGTTTCAATCGCGAAGGCAGTCCGCAGGTGTTGGTGACAGACAACGGGTCACAATTTTGTTCCGCTGAAATGAAACAGTAGCTTGACAGCATGGGATACCGTCATTTGCGAATGGCGCCTCGGCATCCATGTTCAAACGGGGCCGCGGAAGATCGGGAGAAAACGCTCAAAAGTGCCGTGAGTTCCACTAATCCTAAGACATTTGCTGAACTGGATGTGTTTCTGAATAGCTTTCTACTTCATTAAAGAAACGCAGCCCATTGAACAACGGAGGAGAGACCAGCGGTGCTATTTAAATCAAGGCGACTGAGAGCATCACTTCAGTGTGTAGATTAAACGAATGTGATATATTTTCGTGGAAACGATTTGCGACCTGCCAAAGGATTGATCACCCGCCAACTAGGCGGCACAATGTTAGAAGTTACTTACCTGCACGATGCCACCATACATCGGAGACACACTGACCAAATCCAGTTTCGGAACACTAAAAAATTGGCCGTGGAGGAATCAGAAAACCCTGTGCTGCAAGAGTTCGATGCCCCGAGAATATCAGAACGATTGCCAAATATGAATGCGGAGTCCTCTAGAAGAGGGGGAAATTGTGATGGAAATCTCATTCACCGATTATCCAATCCCCGACACAACAGAAGATCGGACAGACGGCCAATCCAAATATCGCGTTAATGATACAACATCAAGATTGGACGAACGGTCTAAGTGTTGTGCCTTCCGTTATTCGTCAATTCATCTGTTCCGTATTCCACCAATTAACATACAGTTTATGATGTTACATGTGCTAATGAGATCAGCCAATGACAGGCTGTGATTTCTCCAATACTGTTGTACATCAATGAATTCGGTGTCTCACTCCATGAATATTAATTGCTTACTGCTGCCAGTACCAGGTCTTCGCCTTATTACTTGCGTGGGAGGTTTCAATTCAAGTACGATTTCTAGGGTCATTCGAAGTCCCTAATTCTGAGCATCACAGGAGCCCTACACGATTCCCGCATCAGGCGAACGTAAAGTGTTCGGTGTTTGTCCTAAACCACAGCCGACCGCTTCAGCTACTGCCGCCTAAAAAATGCTCCAAACTCGGAATACAATCAAGATTTAACCATACTCACAGTTCTTAGTCTTTACTCTCCTTGTGTCAGGCTAGCATTGGATAGAAGCTGGGTCTTTGGGTGTTGTTAGCCTCTCGAATTTGATTATTACAATGTAGCACAGCACTCGAGCGTGAGTATTTCCATTTCGGCACTCGCTGACACTCATGAACGTTCCGTTCATCCCGTACCCGAACATTCGGACGTTCCTCCTCTATCGATTCGGCATTCGTTTTTGAACCTGCCAAGAATTGTGCGCGTTCGTGTTCAACAACTTGGGGCCTCCAAGCTTCTTCGTTCTAATCGCAAGCTGTTCAGATAGAAGCCAGTACAACATAAGCCAGGAAAATACCGAAGTGGTTGGTTTCAGTAAACTCATCTTGACCGAAGAGTTGCTGTCACGGTACACTTCAAGGGGGGTCCTATAGCGACCTGGCTAGCCTCTGATGTAGTATGTGGAATTGTCCCTATAGTTACATATTACACACAGGTTACTGAGAAAGCCCGTACGATGCATGCCGTGCTCTTGTTCGTTCGCACGTCATGTTATTAGATGGCGCGAATTGAGGAACCACGCTGCCGGTTCACTCACTCATTGACGGCCTGTCCTTTAATTCCCTATCCGTTATTTCGCACACGAAACCACCCATAGTTTCCGTGTAATACGTAATCGGTCTCGATTCCCAACGATCTATCATTTCATGTATTCCAGCGGTATCTGTGGAGAGCAACCTGGTACGTTGTAGGACATTTTTGGAGGTCAAAATTCCCCTCGGCTGACCCTGCCGCGCCCTTCCTCGTGACCCCGTCCGAGTACACGCTTGTTTTCGTTATTCCCACATCACATGTCTAAATGTACTAATTCCTCCCGCCCATCTCCCTCAGTCATTGAATCTCAGTCACCTGCCCCACACCTATTGTTATCTGTCAGTCTCACCCTCCCTACCCCTGTGAATACGGTCCGCCATTGAACTGTCACCAGCCCATCGGTCTGCCCGAAGCCCGGGTATTTAGACACACATCAGACCGATCTGATCGCATTCGGTCGGCCCGTCATTGTCTGTCGGTCGTTTGTGCTTGTGCTTAACGTGCCCTTTGGACCCTTGACGGCCTATTGCGGCCAAACATTGTTTTATCCCACGAACGCAAACGAATTGAGGTTTGTTCTTGAAATTGATTATATTATTTATCTCAATAGTACCACGTTTCCAGCGACTTGGTTTGGTTATGATATTTGGCGTCGTTGGTTATACGTGCGTCACTCACCGTTCGTCGGAAGAACGTACGGTACTAAATTCCGCGTTTCCTTGGTCGTCGAGAGGAATTCATGCCGTGTTTTTGGTTCGCGTACTGAAGTCTTTCAGTACTTCAGTTTGGTCGATCAATCTGTTTGAACATACTACGTCGCAGTTCCCGGTATTTCGAGGGTCCAAGGATCGCAAATCGACGATGTCAACTCCAAGAAAATCAACTGTCATCCCAACAGCTGCAACCGAAGACGAAGTCAAGCAAGCAACCGTTGATGTTTATTCTTATTCTGGTTCTCATATTGGTAATAAGTCTGTTATCAGTAGGGCGCGCCCACAGAGGCGAGTACTTGAGTTGAAGGAGAAATACCTTAATGAAGAACTGAAGTTGGAACTATTAGAAGTTGAACTAAGGCACAGGCAGGAGCTGCTAAAAATGAGAAAGGACGCTGAAGTAGCCAGGACAAAAGAGAAAGACAGCGAGTTCGAGCGAGCCAATGAACAGTCGATCGATACTGTCACGAATAAGGAGTTATGTCGATGATTGCCACGCACATACCGATCTGAGCTCGACGACTGGATTGGCTGTGTGCACCCCGCCAGACGCGAGAGCGAACGCTGTTGACAACGCTGTGGCGTCAACCTTGCAGCCCCTTGTTGAGGGCCTAGAGCTCCCTCGTGTAGAGGTGGCTTACTTTGATGGCAATCTCATGGAGTATTGGAAATTTATTAGGCAGTTCGAATTCTATGTGGAGAGCAAAGTAGCAGACGATGGCCAACGTCTACTTTATCTTCTGCACTATTGTAGGGGAAGCGCTAAAGAAGCAATTAGCGAGTGCACCATGCTCTCACTCACAAGTGGTCTCCAGAGGGCTCGGGATATATTGAGTGAGCTTTTCGGTCAGACCCACCACGTCGCTCGGTCGTTATTGGATAGCCTATTAAACAATCTCAACTTAGTTGTTAACAGCTCAAAAGCGTCATCCGCTTTAGCCATTAAGATGGAGAGCTGTCACATTGCGCTCACCGAAATGAACCACGTTGCCGATCTGAACTCGCTGAGTACTTTGGAAAAGATATCGCGCAATTTGCCAAAACCCCTACAGCATCAGTGGGCTGAGTCCGTTGATAAAGTAACACTTGGCGGTAGAGAACCACATTTTCTCAACCTGCTAGAGTTCGTATCCCCTCGAACCAGAGAAGCTCGTAGCCGTTTCGGCCAACTGGATGGCCGAAACGAGATAATTTCGCGGGACGAAGAACGGCTCTCCAACCGCAAATGATACAACATCAGGATTGGACGAATGGTCTAAGTGTTGTGCCTTCCGTTATTCGTCAATTCATCTGTTCCGTATTCCACCAATTAACATACAGCTTATGACGTTACATGTGCTAATGAGATCAGCCAATGACAGTTTGTGATTTCTCCAATACTGTTGTTCATCTATAAATTCGGTGTCTCAATCCATGAATAACAATTTCTCACTGCTGCCAGTACCAGGTCTTCGCCTTATTACTTGCGTGGGAGGTTTCGATTCAAGTACGATTTCTAGGGCTATTCGAAGTCCCCAATTCTGGGCACCTTAGTTCTCCATATTGTCGGCCCATGGATGTCTAGAAAATGGTGGGCAATTTGTCACAACATGCCCTACGGTGTGACCTGGATAGGTTATATGAATAGTCAGCCGAGTGAAAGCGACCATTCAGTGTGGTAAATTACATGTATCTATCGGAGAAAAAATTGCTGTCCTCCCAAGTTGGTTTGGAACTCAGGTAGATGATGCCGAGCCGGAGGGAAGATTGGTCATGAGTGTCGAGTTCAGACGAGCTATGGCCGATCAATTACGAACAACGCAACGAGAAGACGAGAAATATATTGTCGACACGTGAAATCGTCGAGAGCGAGCAAAAAGCGAGATAAAACGTTAACCCAGCAAAACGTCACGCGAGCAGGCGCTCGAACGTTTCTGCTCCGGTGTCTGCTCGCGTGACGTTTTACTGTGTTAACGTTTCATCTAGCTCTTCGCTCGCTCTCGTCGATTTTACGTGTCGACAATATATTTCTCGTCTACTCGTTGCGTTGCTCGTAATTGATCGGCCATAGCCCGTCTGAACTCTACAAATTGGTGAGCCCTTTTAGGATATATATACCAGTGTATACCTGAGTTCATTTTTTCCTCCCCTCATCACTTTCTGGGTGCGTATATTGTATATATATTTATATCATTTCCATTCGCTCGGTCGCTATGGACACTAAGGAGGTCAAGTCCGAATTTTCGTCTTCGGTATGTTTGATCATACTAGCTGTTCCCGTTTTTGGGGATCTCGACTCGGAGCTGTGATTCGCTGTGTTGGAAATAGAGTTCGGCAACCGGCGCATAACAAATGACTCGGACAAGTTTTTACAGCTTATATCGCGTCTTCCCCGAGATATGCTGACCCTGATTAGTGATATCTGGCTAGGGTCGACAACCGATCGTTATGAGTCCGCTAAGCAGACGATTCTTAAGGAAACACAGTCATCCGACAAAATGCGTTTGGAACAACTGTTCCAACAACTACAGTTGGGGGACAAGAAGCCGTCGGTTCTTCTTCGGGAGATGCGACATGTAGCAAGTAAATCACAGCTGCCTGAGTCGTTTTTGCAAGAGTTGTGGATTCAAAGATTGCCTGAGTACACACAGGGAAGACTTTCCGTGTTACCCTCACGTTTGTTAGGCGACCTTGCGGTTTCGGCCGACGCCATACATGAGCATTTCCGAGGCACAGGGCAGCCAGCAGTAGTTGGGCAGATAGATAACGCGAACATTCCGGTGGATCATTTGCTGGCCACGAAGGACGCCGAAATAGCAAGCCTGCGGAAGTCATTGGAATGCCGTGAACACAACCCCTCAGAAACAAACGCCGAGATAGCTCAATTGCGGCGTTACCTGGCTGATCTTCGTGCCAGCATTCGGCGCAATAGGTCACCGTCTAGAATTCCTCCAACGTGTGCCCGATCACCGCCCGGACTAAAAACTGGCAGTGTTTGTCGGTATCATGAGACGTATGGCGAAAACGCTAGACGATGCCGATCGCCATGTTGTCGTCGCGGTAACAAACGCTTAACCTAGCAGGCCGGAGTGTTCTAGCGACGACAGCCACAGGCCAGTCAAGCAGCAGTCGCCTTTTCTTCCTGAAAGATTTAACCTCCAAATTGCAATTTTTAGTAGACACAGGGGCGGAGGTTAGTGTCATCCCGCATTTAGTAATGGATGCGCGATTAGAATCCGGCACTACTCTCCGAGCTGCAAACCGTACGCCTATTAAAACCTTCGGTCGTCGGATATTGGATTTAAACTTTGGCCTTAGACGCGATTTTTCCGTTTTCCCGTGGCCGATATTCCTTTCCCTATCGTTGGTATCGACTTCCTCCGACATTTCGATTTATTGGTCGACGCACGTCGATCACGTCTGATGGATACCTCGACAAAGCTAAACGTTCAGGGTAAGCCATCACACGTGGCTGTGATCAGTCCTATACTTGTCAATCCCACCTCTGACACCAAATTTGTAATGCGCGACGGAGTGAAAGCACTGAGGAACAGCGTCCCTCTGAAGGACGGGAGCACAGCGAGAATCTATAATGGTGACAAAAACAGAAACAAGCATGAGCCAGTGGCCCAGCAAGTCATGCACACAACTTACTCAAACGGAAACCAAAATGGTATCAATCACACGACAGCGGAATGCGTCACATGAGTGACATACAGTTCCAATTCCCGAAAAATATCTTGGTCGGTAAGCAGTGCCTAGAAGCCAATGGGTTAGCAAGCGGGTGTGGATAGAACCCAAGGGGGCGATTCCGGATAAAAAGCGGAGGCGCTACTCACTCTGCATCAACAATAAATTGGCCGCACCTGAAATAAGTAGTACAAGCGTACAGCTCCCTCGTAGCATTGCACCAGAGGGTACTAATGTCCGAGCAAAAAACGCACTCAGTTTTTCATACCTATTAAAGGAAACGGCTTTGTGGGAAGACGGTTTTCTGAGCCGCTGCTCATTAGGGCGCTAAAGAAGAAATACTGATCATATTAGGGTGATTTACATGCTGAAGGGACTTTCAGAATGGAGAGTTGTGGGACTGCCAACGCGGAACGAAATTTACCATTAACTGAATAATGATCTTAACCCAGTAAGGGCTTAGGTACAAAAATTGCTGGGGGGTAAATTTGTTAATGGAGGCGTGAACAACTGGAACAAACCGACCGATGGAGTGTTAAAATGTAGCATAATAAAAAGATTCAGGCTGATTTTGAGTCACTGTTGGCAGTAGAAATTCCGGAGAGGGATTAAGACTTGTAGAGATCAAAGTCACAATATAAAGATGATCAGTTAAATAATGCATGATCTTTGCTGCAGTACGCGTGTGCTCCCAAGACACACGACCACTCGCGCTCATGAGCTGTACAGTGCACAACGCAGCAGCGGTTTACACCTGGACACCTCGTGCATTTTTGCTTGATTCTGTGAGAATGCTAAAGGCTATCTACCCTGGGAATTTTGTTTGCCATTTTTTCCACAATTGTTTCTATTCCGTTGATTGATAGTGCAGCGGCACGATATCTTTATTGCGCTAGCGTTACTATTGCCATTTTTACTCTCTTTGATGCAAAATTTTGCATGTCTGAATCAGTTGGGATACCGACAGGTAACCTGCCCACTCACACATACGACGGACAATGCGCGCTCGCCCATCGTTCCATCTCTACTCTTCCTCTCGCTCGTCGGCTTCGTGTTTCAACAAGTTACCTCTCGTTCAATCTGCGTTATTATCAATTGGCCGACTTCAGTTCACCTACTCCTACAAATTGCTCGTTCAACCGCCCCTTTTTCCTCAATCCACCCGTTAAAAGCCATAGCCATACCTTACCATAGTGACGGGATACACCGAGTGTCAGAATAACGGAGCACCCGATTTGGTCATCAATTACAATATCAGGATATTCATGGCAAAGCCTTGAGGGCCATTATTGGCAACAACAGGCAATATTTTGCATTTCTATATGACTACCAGTTATGGTGGACTTTACTTTATCTGACGGTATAATTTACTGTATCATCAGCCTTCAAGTGCTGTTTCTCGTTGGCTTTTCCATATTGCTATCTCTCTGTCCTAGCCATCTTGGTTAAAACGGTGCTTTCTTGTCAAGTTGGAGGATGCAAATATTGTTCCTCTCAGGAGCTCGGCCCGGTAGGTAACAGTAATTTTATACTAGCTGAGGGTTTCGTATCAAAGTGAAAATTTTAACGACTCAATTTATTAAGACAGGAGAAGTTTAAGTGGCCAACTTATTCAAGACACTGCGCAGTTTCTTGACAAGGGGGCAGGAATTTGACCTAAATGAAGGATTCATATTTGGGATGTTCAAGTTGGTAGCACAAAACTGCGGGATGCTTTCGGGTCATTTGGAGCAGTGGCGAAAAATCAGACTGTAGATGGAAACCGGCAGACATTGTTTAGTTTGGCAACGAGTCAGAAGTTGGAAGAAATTTTCACTCGCAGAATGATGAACATTGTTGCAGACTTCCCACAGGGATGGTCAACAGACCACCGCCGCTAGCGACAACACCAAAACAGCAGCCATCTAAAATTAAATCAGAACAGCGCTGTGCGATTATTTTTTCAGTGTTAGTGTACAACAACCAAGCCCACAGTTACGTCTCACATTTACTTTCTTCCTCCTACAATCAAGTGTATGTGTTACTTGTTTTCTGAAATGATACTTGTTCCCCTCTGCCAGTCTTATTTCCCATCGTGAGTTGCAAAAAATTGGACGGAAGATTTTACTCTGTGTACTAGATGCGTTGAATGCTTGAGGATAGGTTTCTTTCTTGTTTGGTTGCGTGAGCTGACTTGTTTTAATTTGCCGTGAAGCTTTGCGAGCACAGTTCGAATGGCCGACTTGGCCATTGCAAAGATGGCTTTCAATGATTACCAAAGGAAACTCTAGAACAAGAAGAATGATAACGAAAAGAGTGGATGAAAACAGAGAAAACAGT
The DNA here is from genome assembly GCA_008508345.1 of Paragonimus westermani. NCBI lineage: Eukaryota > Metazoa > Platyhelminthes > Trematoda > Plagiorchiida > Troglotrematidae > Paragonimus > Paragonimus westermani. The sequence continues at coordinate 296,297 of QNGE01000253.1, forward strand.
CACCGATTTTCCCTTGTACACAGATTCAGCATAAGGGACCACTTCAACACCTGCTAACGATCCTTCTGTTACTAGCCTGCAATGTACCACGTCACAGTGGATTAGACAGTTCAACTTCAGCTTTGATAGTTGCGATCAGCAACGGTGAAAGTATTATTTCTGTAACTTCCAACACTGCATGTCGAATTTTTCCTTACACCGGAACTCGCGCTAACATTTTATTCATGATTTTTTTTGATTGCACCACCGTGTCACCTTTACCTTGCATGTGCAGACGTTGCTTTGAACTCGCTGTTCTGTAAGGTGAAGTCAAAACCAGCAAGCGCGCACCGGTTGAATTTGAATTGTGTAACGGAAAGTGTTATTGTGTTGTTCGTACCGTTTTAGTTTCCGTTCGAGTAAATCGTGTGCACGGCTTACTGAACCCTTTGTGCATGCCTGTTTGTGTTGATTCCTCTTAGAGGGCTGTTGTTGACACACTTACATGGAAAGTGCGATGTTCTCCAGTGTCTCCACGTTGCCCCAAAACTGGGCCGCATGTTTCACGGGAGAAGTGTAGAAACGGCCAGCTCACATGGTACAGTTCCATCGAGTTCGTTGTTAATCACTGGTCTTGAAGTGTTAGTTTCTCACTGAATCCACTCTCCGGAATTGTTACCGTTCTTTATTCCTATTATGTATTATGTTAAAACCAAGCTGATTTACACGAATTTCTCCAGTTCGTATTCGACTGTTGAGAGGGTCTTCCTACTTACTAGGAGCTCATTGGTTACCGATATAATTAACGGAAAACGTTACAGCTCATCGTCTCAGAGAACGATCGGAGGAAATATCAACAAGGTATGCTTTTAGGTGAAATCACGCTGTCCCCACATTCTTATTCTCAGCTTGGTGGATAGCGAGCCTGAGACATCAACATCTGACAGTACTTTTTGTAGGACATCGCGGTTGCATGCTTTTGGCGCACTGGAACCTTCAGCCCAACGTTTACGGGTTGTGCCCAGACCGTCAGAAGAATTTACTTCTCTTTCACTTTTGGTGCAAATGAGAATCTGAAGTTCAACTGCTGAATATCATACTTACCTGAAGAAGGATTGAACAGATGATTGACTGTTAGGCGTGGGGGATGAAATCCCTTCAGTATGTGTATAGGACTGATAGAGTAATAGTGATTCTCTTCTTAATAAATTCCATAGTCTCTTCAAACAGAAGTTTTCAATCTGCACATGGATCTGCATATGATGGAGGCAGAGATGAACCCTATCACAATGCCATCAGTTGGGACTACTCCTTTTCGCTACAAAAGACGTTTGAGCAAAACAATTAGCAAGTTCTGCATTTACATCATCAACCTGTTCAGGTTTAATAAAGAGGCACTATATTCTGACTCTATGACATTACGCGACTCATATTTTGAGGGGGATGTGGCCTTTGGCTTAAGAACAACCTCCTATAGAAACACTAACTTGGCTTGAGAACCCAGCATCCAACAGTGGTAAGTGTGCGACCTATTCTCAATGTGCGCACGCTCTGGTGACGGCAGTTTCGTACGCGAGGTATGTACGTTCTTCTGACGAACGGTGAGTGACGCACGTATAACCAACGACGCCAAATATCATAACCAAACCAAGTCGCTGGAAACGTGGTACTATTGAGATAAATAATATAATCAATTTCAAGAACAAACCTCAATTCGTTTGCGTTCGTGGGATAAAACAATGTTTGGCCGCAATAGGCCGTCAAGGGTCCAAAGGGCACGTTAAGCACAAGCACAAACGACCGACAGACAATGACGGGCCGACCGAATGCGATCAGATCGGTCTGATGTGTGTCTAAATACCCGGGCTTCGGGCAGACCGATGGGCTGGTGACAGTTCAATGGCGGACCGTATTCACAGGGGTAGGGAGGGTGAGACTGACAGATAACAATAGGTGTGGGGCAGGTGACTGAGATTCAATGACTGAGGGAGATGGGCGGGAGGAATTAGTACATTTAGACATGTGATGTGGGAATAACGAAAACAAGCGTGTACTCGGACGGGGTCACGAGGAAGGGCGCGGCAGGGTCAGCCGAGGGGAATTTTGACCTCCAAAAATGTCCTACAACGTACCAGGTTGCTCTCCACAGATACCGCTGGAATACATGAAATGATAGATCGTTGGGAATCGAGACCGATTACGTATTACACACTCAGGTGCCAGTCGACAAAGAATGTTCACAATTCGAATTTGGGTTCTCTCCTAAGCCTGCCTAAAACGCTCACAGGAAATAACACGAACGTACAGGGGAGTTCGAAGGTGCACGCCTCAGTTGTTACGTTCTAACAAGGCCATCTTCCACGACTTGCGCTGCACGTACCTTTCGGATGTCCCGTATGTGAAACAGCGTAATTGTATGAAAGCCGTCTTCTATGACTACTACCCTACACTCTTGACGGGACTAAAGCTCTTGTGCTCAACTCCCTCCCAACGACAAATTCTTTCTTCTTCTTTTCGCAATATTAACACACTCGCCACGTGGGTTATGCCATGGATCAAGGCGGGACAAAGACTGCAAAGCTGTCCGGTCATCTCCCGTGTTAGCACCAAAGGCACTGATTCTAGTGTGAATGTCCGTTATGTAATGCGACACAACCGCTGAATCGGTCCTGTAAGTTACGCTTTCGAAAGACACTCGACTTTCATGTGGAAAAATTTCGAATCTCACCACTAGAGCTACCGCACTCAATTGAAAGCCGGCTCTGGCAGCTGCATCAGCTAGCACGATTGCGCAATATAGCTGACCCATCTTAGGGAAGACTTGTGCATAAGCCATTGCTCCATACCTTGTTTCTGAAGCGTCACTACGCACGAACTGTCGCGCACCGTTCGCATAGTGTTTCACACATCGTGTGGTGCAGCGTAGAATCTCTTCTCGGTTTATAATTTTTCCATGGGCAATCCATTTTTTAAATACGTTAGTTTCACTTCGATGAATAAGATCGTCCCGTCCGCGATCATCCGTCCACTGCTCCCGCCAATTTGTTTCAGCTACTAAGAGCAGCTGAGACACAACGTCTGACGGGGCAAATATAGAAGAGATGGATGATAAGATGCCTCGACGAGTGAGCGGAACATCACGCAATTGAAATCGCAGACGGAGTACGTCTGAGACAGGGTTCCATCTGGTGCCAAGCATTCGATCGTTTGGGAGTGAACTATTGTAAAGTTCAGACGGGCTATGGCCGATCAATTACGAACAACGCAACGAGTAGACGAGAAATATATTGTCGACACGTAAAATCGATGAGAGCGAGCGAAGAGCTAGATGAAACGTTAACACAGCAAAACGTCACGCGAGCAGACACCGGAGCAGAAACGTTCGATTGCGCGAGTGGCCTGTCAGTAACCATACCGTTCAAACAAACGTTTAAGCGCATACAAAATGTGGGGAGAGGAAGAAAGTACAAATGCTAACTGTAACTTCAACGCAGTTAGCCATAAACAAATGGGGTCCCTACAGAGTTTCCCCGCTAGAAGACCACCACAGTGTTGAATTCGATAATGCAGGAGTTTTTAGTTAACCGGAACCATTGACTCGAGCCTGAATGGTCCAAGTTACTCCTGCCACACCGCTCGCGTCCACGTTCGGTGGGAAGGTGGGGGAAAACAATTGAAAATGGTTGGGTGGGCACGGTTGGGCAGGTTAATAGTTGTGGGCAGAAGGGGGATTGGGAACACGTTGTGGTCGGCCTACCAGGGCCATAACCTCGTCCACGTCCATCGCAGGCGATATTCACCGGACTTCGAGCTTTCTAGCGTCTTCTCGCAATGCACTCCCCCAGTGCCCCATGTGGATGACGGATGGTTAATTCCCGGTATCTAGAATGTACAGTGCTCATAAACCGAAAACTATAACCTCATTAGGCTTCTGATTCCATCGCGTCCGACAAAATAAGGCTTTCTTTTGCTTTTCCAAAGAAAACGTCTCGTCGACTGTCTGTTGTTGGTCAGGCCATCTAAAATCAACTTGGTAAGGAAGTGTGACAACAAAAATTAGATACGACGGACGTCCACGTAATCTGCGAATCGCACTGGCCTCCGCAAATCTCGCCCGCGTCTGCTCTGGGGGATTGGCCCCGTCGAGGCAGGCGGAGTCGC
>QNGE01000253.1:302315-339026 GCA_008508345.1 Paragonimus westermani
CACAGCCACGTGTGATGGCTTACCCTGAACGTTTAGCTTTGTCGAGGTATCCATCAGACGTGATCGACGTGCGTCGACCAATAAATCGAAATGTCGGAGGAAGTCGATACCAACGATAGGGAAAGGAATATCGGCCACGGGAAAACGGAAAAATCGCGTCTAAGGCCAAAGTTTAAATCCAATATCCGACGACCGAAGGTTTTAATAGGCGTACGGTTTGCAGCTCGGAGAGTAGTGCCGGATTCTAATCGCGCATCCATTACTAAATGCGGGATGACACTAACCTCCGCCCCTGTGTCTACTAAAAATTGCAATTTGGAGGTTAAATCTTTCAGGAAGAAAAGGCGACTGCTGCTTGACTGGCCTGTGGCTGTCGTCGCTAGAACACTCCGGCCTGCTAGGTTAAGCGTTTGTTACCGCGACGACAACATGGCGATCGGCATCGTCTAGCGTTTTCGCCATACGTCTCATGATACCGACAAACACTGCCAGTTTTTAGTCCGGGCGGTGATCGGGCACACGTTGGAGGAATTCTAGACGGTGACCTATTGCGCCGAATGCTGGCACGAAGATCAGCCAGGTAACGCCGCAATTGAGCTATCTCGGCGTTTGTTTCTGAGGGGTTGTGTTCACGGCATTCCAATGACTTCCGCAGGCTTGCTATTTCGGCGTCCTTCGTGGCCAGCAAATGATCCACCGGAATGTTCGCGTTATCTATCTGCCCAACTACTGCTGGCTGCCCTGTGCCTCGGAAATGCTCATGTATGGCGTCGGCCGAAACCGCAAGGTCGCCTAACAAACGTGAGGGTAACACGGAAAGTCTTCCCTGTGTGTACTCAGGCAATCTTTGAATCCACAACTCTTGCAAAAACGACTCAGGCAGCTGTGATTTACTTGCTACATGTCGCATCTCCCGAAGAAGAACCGACGGCTTCTTGTCCCCCAACTGTAGTTGTTGGAACAGTTGTTCCAAACGCATTTTGTCGGATGACTGTGTTTCCTTAAGAATCGTCTGCTTAGCGGACTCATAACGATCGGTTGTCGACCCTAGCCAGATATCACTAATCAGGGTCAGCATATCTCGGGGAAGACGCGATATAAGCTGTAAAAACTTGTCCGAGTCATTTGTTATGCGCCGGTTGCCGAACTCTATTTCCAACACAGCGAATCACAGCTCCGAGTCGAGATCCCCAAAAACGGGAACAGCTAGTATGATCAAACATACCGAAGACGAAAATTCGGACTTGACCTCCTTAGTGTCCATAGCGACCGAGCGAATGGAAATGATATAAATATATATACAATATACGCACCCAGAAAGTGATGAGGGGAGGAAAAAATGAACTCAGGTATACACTGGTATATATATCCTAAAAGGGCTCACCAATTTGTAGAGTTCAGACGGGCTATGGCCGATCAATTACGAGCAACGCAACGAGTAGACGAGAAATATATTGTCGACACGTAAAATCGACGAGAGCGAGCGAAGAGCTAGATGAAACGTTAACACAGTAAAACGTCACGCGAGCAGACACCGGAGCAGAAACGTTCGAGCGCCTGCTCGCGTGACGTTTTGCTGGGTTAACGTTTTATCTCGCTTTTTGCTCGCTCTCGACGATTTCACGTGTCGACAATATATTTCTCGTCTTCTCGTTGCGTTGTTCGTAATTGATCGGCCATAGCTCGTCTGAACTCGACACTCATGACCAATCTTCCCTCCGGCTCGGCATCATCTACCTGAGTTCCAAACCAACTTGGGAGGACAGCAATTTTTTCTCCGATAGATACATGTAATTTACCACACTGAATGGTCGCTTTCACTCGGCTGACTATTCATATAACCTATCCAGGTCACACCGTAGGGCATGTTGTGACAAATTGCCCACCATTTTCTAGACATCCATGGGCCGACAATATGGAGAACTAAGGTGCCCAGAATTGGGGACTTCGAATAGCCCTAGAAATCGTACTTGAATCGAAACCTCCCACGCAAGTAATAAGGCGAAGACCTGGTACTGGCAGCAGTGAGAAATTGTTATTCATGGATTGAGACACCGAATTTATAGATGAACAACAGTATTGGAGAAATCACAAACTGTCATTGGCTGATCTCATTAGCACATGTAACGTCATAAGCTGTATGTTAATTGGTGGAATACGGAACAGATGAATTGACGAATAACGGAAGGCACAACACTTAGACCATTCGTCCAATCCTGATGTTGTATCATTTGCGGTTGGAGAGCCGTTCTTCGTCCCGCGAAATTATCTCGTTTCGGCCATCCAGTTGGCCGAAACGGCTACGAGCTTCTCTGGTTCGAGGGGATACGAACTCTAGCAGGTTGAGAAAATGTGGTTCTCTACCGCCAAGTGTTACTTTATCAACGGACTCAGCCCACTGATGCTGTAGGGGTTTTGGCAAATTGCGCGATATCTTTTCCAAAGTACTCAGCGAGTTCAGATCGGCAACGTGGTTCATTTCGGTGAGCGCAATGTGACAGCTCTCCATCTTAATGGCTAAAGCGGATGACGCTTTTGAGCTGTTAACAACTAAGTTGAGATTGTTTAATAGGCTATCCAATAACGACCGAGCGACGTGGTGGGTCTGACCGAAAAGCTCACTCAATATATCCCGAGCCCTCTGGAGACCACTTGTGAGTGAGAGCATGGTGCACTCGCTAATTGCTTCTTTAGCGCTTCCCCTACAATAGTGCAGAAGATAAAGTAGACGTTGGCCATCGTCTGCTACTTTGCTCTCCACATAGAATTCGAACTGCCTAATAAATTTCCAATACTCCATGAGATTGCCATCAAAGTAAGCCACCTCTACACGAGGGAGCTCTAGGCCCTCAACAAGGGGCTGCAAGGTTGACGCCACAGCGTTGTCAACAGCGTTCGCTCTCGCGTCTGGCGGGGTGCACACAGCCAATCCAGTCGTCGAGCTCAGATCGGTATGTGCGTGGCAATCATCGACATAACTCCTTATTCGTGACAGTATCGATCGACTGTTCATTGGCTCGCTCGAACTCGCTGTCTTTCTCTTTTGTCCTGGCTACTTCAGCGTCCTTTCTCATTTTTAGCAGCTCCTGCCTGTGCCTTAGTTCAACTTCTAATAGTTCCAACTTCAGTTCTTCATTAAGGTATTTCTCCTTCAACTCAAGTACTCGCCTCTGTGGGCGCGCCCTACTGATAACAGACTTATTACCAATATGAGAACCAGAATAAGAATAAACATCAACGGTTGCTTGCTTGACTTCGTCTTCGGTTGCAGCTGTTGGGATGACAGTTGATTTTCTTGGAGTTGACATCGTCGATTTGCGATCCTTGGACCCTCGAAATACCGGGAACTGCGACGTAGTATGTTCAAACAGATTGATCGACCAAACTGAAGTACTGAAAGACTTCAGTACGCGAACCAAAAACACGGCATGAATTCCTCTCGACGACCAAGGAAACGCGGAATTTAGTACCGTACGTTCTTCCGACGAACGGTGAGTGACGCACGTATAACCAACGACGCCAAATATCATAACCAAACCAAGTCGCTGGAAACGTGGTACTATTGAGATAAATAATATAATCAATTTCAAGAACAAACCTCAATTCGTTTGCGTTCGTGGGATAAAACAATGTTTGGCCGCAATAGGCCGTCAAGGGTCCAAAGGGCACGTTAAGCACAAGCACAAACGACCGACAGACAATGACGGGCCGACCGAATGCGATCAGATCGGTCTGATGTGTGTCTAAATACCCGGGCTTCGGGCAGACCGATGGGCTGGTGACAGTTCAATGGCGGACCGTATTCACAGGGGTAGGGAGGGTGAGACTGACAGATAACAATAGGTGTGGGGCAGGTGACTGAGATTCAATGACTGAGGGAGATGGGCGGGAGGAATTAGTACATTTAGACATGTGATGTGGGAATAACGAAAACAAGCGTGTACTCGGACGGGGTCACGAGGAAGGGCGCGGCAGGGTCAGCCGAGGGGAATTTTGACCTCCAAAAATGTCCTACAACGTACCAGGTTGCTCTCCACAGATACCGCTGGAATACATGAAATGATAGATCGTTGGGAATCGAGACCGATTACGTATTACACGGAAACTATGGGTGGTTTCGTGTGCGAAATAACGGATAGGGAATTAAAGGACAGGCCGTCAATGAGTGAGTGAACCGGCAGCGTGGTTCCTCAATTCGCGCCATCTAATAACATGACGTGCGAACGAACAAGAGCACGGCATGCATCGTACGGGCTTTCTCAGTAACCTGTGTGTAATATGTAACTATAGGGACAATTCCACATACTACATCAGAGGCTAGCCAGGTCGCTATAGGACCCCCCTTGAAGTGTACCGTGACAGCAACTCTTCGGTCAAGATGAGTTTACTGAAACCAACCACTTCGGTATTTTCCTGGCTTATGTTGTACTGGCTTCTATCTGAACAGCTTGCGATTAGAACGAAGAAGCTTGGAGGCCCCAAGTTGTTGAACACGAACGCGCACAATTCTTGGCAGGTTCAAAAACGAATGCCGAATCGATAGAGGAGGAACGTCCGAATGTTCGGGTACGGGATGAACGGAACGTTCATGAGTGTCAGCGAGTGCCGAAATGGAAATACTCACGCTCGAGTGCTGTGCTACATTGTAATAATCAAATTCGAGAGGCTAACAACACCCAAAGACCCAGCTTCTATCCAATGCTAGCCTGACACAAGGAGAGTAAAGACTAAGAACTGTGAGTATGGTTAAATCTTGATTGTATTCCGAGTTTGGAGCATTTTTTAGGCGGCAGTAGCTGAAGCGGTCGGCTGTGGTTTAGGACAAACACCGAACACTTTACGTTCGCCTGATGCGGGAATCGTGTAGGGCTCCTGTGATGCTCAGAATTAGGGACTTCGAATGACCCTAGAAATCGTACTTGAATTGAAACCTCCCACGCAAGTAATAAGGCGAAGACCTGGTACTGGCAGCAGTAAGCAATTAATATTCATGGAGTGAGACACCGAATTTATTGATGTACAACAGTATTGGAGAAATCACAAACTGTCATTGGCTGATCTCATTAGCACATGTAACATCATAAACTGTATGTTAATTGGTGGAATACGGAACAGATGAATTGACGAATAACGGAAGGCACAACACTTAGACCGTTCGTCCAATCTTGATGTTGTATCATTAACGCGATATTTGGATTGGCCGTCTGTCCGATCTTCTGTTGTGTCGGGGATTGGATAATCGGTGAATTGATATGCCCATCACAGCTCCCTTGTTCGGATTGCCTCCGGCTAATGGCAGAGGAGCAATCACGTCTTCACGTGGTTATAAGTAGCCGTGTTGTTTCATGTGAGCGACACGCGCTTCAAAAGTGCTGTCGTCCGCGAACTGTTAGCTTGCAAACTGTTACGACCACATACGGGTTACGCCGGTGTCCTACAGAAACTTGTGACGGGACAAAAAGAAAGCTACTGGTCATCGATGAAAAGAAATGACGTACCAAACCGAATTACGCAGACAGCATATATGAGAAGAAAAACAATGTGAAATTACATAGTCCTGTCTTCCTTGTAATGTTTCCCGATGTCTGTGTCAAAATGCTGTTTTCTCGTACATCGTCGGCTAACGAGCTTTACGTTCAGAACGATTGCTGGCCAATGATGGGAGCGTCAGAAGCTCTAACGTAGACTCACCCGAACTAGGGGCTGAGTTGCGGACGAGGATGAATTTGACGGAGATGAAGCCTCCCATGAATCATGGGAGGCGGGCTTAAAACGGTCAGTTGGTATGGTTTCGCTTTCGTCTACACGACCCATGAGATACATGTGATCCCTTCTCTGAAGCACTTTGAAAGGCTCTCCAAAGAGACGTGAACAATTCACACCTTTGCAGGTGTGTAAACTGAGGGAGGACGTTGGGAAAAAACGCTGCAGTGTTGTTCTCGGACGTATGCTGAGAGAAGCGGTGCGTTTGGACGAGTGACTGCATGGGAGAAGTGTCGTACATAGAGCTGTCCGTGGTAATGGGAAAATAGGCCCTAGGCAAACGTTATGGTTGGCCATAAAGTGGTTTTGTTCTGAACACATGAAACTCAAGGACTCAAGAACACCTCGCAGTCCGGTTCTTCATCATAAGTGACAATTTTCCCATGGATTGCAAGTGAAGTTCGTTGATGATTCGAATTTGCAACAATAAACGATTTGTGCCCGTTGTAGTCCACGTTGAACTTACGTCGCCTACCTAAATGACGGCATGAATGCTGCAGAATTTTGGTGTGGTGCACGCTATTATCAGTGTACCTACATCGCTCCAAAACGTGCTAGATAACACAAGCCTTACCTAAATACGACACTCACTCTTAACCGTGAGCTTTTATCTTCTGCAACATTTAGAGATTAGCGGCTTGGTTGTGAGCCTCCTCCCTCGCTGAACTTTGATGAGCGAACTATAATGCACAGTACCGTCTGACCCGAAATGGTTTCCTGCTTTAGAATCGATCACTGTTTGGGGACCTGTCTAAGATGCCTTCTATTCTCAGCCACCCCGATCATTGTGACGCCGGTAATCGTCAAGTATTCCTACTGTAGATTCATGCGAATCGATACAACCGGTCGAGATCAACACATGGAGTACGCTGCAGAAACATGAAATTGAAGAGCGGGCGATAAGATAAAACAAAAGTGCCAAGGAACGGAAGGCAACTGTATAGGGTGATTCAAATGCAAAGGGTATTCAACAACAGTTCTACTCGTTCAAACAAATACTTAAGCGCAAGCAGAGATCCGAGACAAATGATCAGTAGACATTCAGACGAACGAATGCACTGCAACACTTCCCCGGAACTGACAGCACTCCTACCCTGAGAACCGCAGACCGATGTTCAATTTCGACTGTCATACCAAAGTAAGTACACATTCCAACAAAACTCCCGCAAGTTGGATACGGCAACCATCAAGTCAACTTAAGACTTGTATAATTAACTTACCATAACCGGGACAGCATTACCAAAGACGTTACATCTGATGTCGCCAAACCAAGAGTATTTCGCCACAGTAAAGTGGAGTTCCGAAATGATCTGATACAGCTGATCATTGCGAATTATATATACAGAGAAAAAAGAAACAACATATACGTCAAGAGTCCGACACCGTTGCCGTAGAATTAATAGGTGGACATACCAATGCATGAGAAGACTTACAAGTACCGTTAGTTACGCGACGACAAAAGGGGAGGCTGGTTATAGCCCTTACAATCTAACATACTTGGAGTCGTAGGCGCGGACAAATCAAAACCAGTAAAACAGCCGGCCGGCTCAAATTCATCGCAATCACCGTAAGAGATTTCGCTTTCAACCCCGCACGACTTATTCCCAGATAGTTTCCGGGATGCCAGTACTTCGGTTTGGTGTCCGTGACTTTTCTCTAGGTAAAACCTTCCCGACGTACAAATTCGGACTACTTATGGCGCCGTATTTAGAGGACTGTCGACACCAATGCACACAACACACACCAATGCACAACTGTTGGAACTAATCTATTCTGTCTGTGATAATCCAATTTTCGAATGGCTCACGATTCAGTATACGTGTCCATTTTGACAGCAAATCTACTCACACCGTTTACTCGTTCACATTAGTTATCACAGTGTAAGGGGTATACAACGGTAAAGTATTGCTCTAGTGTTTCACCAAGAACCAACAGGTTGTAGTTGAATCGTTATACTTCCTTTCCACATGGACTAAGTTAACCGAGCGAAAGCAGCTGCTCATCACATTTTCGGTTGACAATAAAACTAACCGCTTGCAAAACGTTCAACTTTCCGGACGAACTACAGAGTGGTTGAATGAATTCGGCCAGTAACAGGGTACAATGGATATCTGGAAATAAACCACATCTGTACTCGATAACAACCATGCATTAAGTCCTGGTGGTTACAGATGGCAGGTACGATCACCCATGGAAATAAAACCAACTGGGTCGAAACTGCTATCCATCACTGTGCTGACGGTCGCCGAGAGTGACTGCATACTTGTGTCATGTGTTCCCCGCTAAGGCGCCACGGACTGCATGCAGAACTACAACAGTATCAAAATGCGCATATATACACACAAATCCAGGTTTGAAATAAAGGATAGTATGTACAAAAAGTGTGACTAGAAGGCAGAATAGGCTATTTACGCCGTGATTTATGTGGTTTTCTAGTGGCTTTCATTTTCCGTTTAGTTCTGCGTGATTCCATTCGCATTTTACCGGCTTTACTCGATTTGGCCTGGTGCTTGAGCGGATTGAAGTCACGACGCAAGAGAGCACCGCTGCCGGCCGATTCCATTGTGTTTCGCTTGCCTCGTTTTTTCTGACCACCGTGACCGTATTTTTTATTCTTGAAATCACGACGTACGTTGAACCTGTGAGGCGTGGGGAAAACAAAAGTTCGTTTATGAGTGTCAACAAGCAACCGTACTTGAGAACACATGTCTAATCACTTAGATGGATGCACTTTTGGAATGTGGTGTGGAGGGGAGTTTCTTTCCGATGTGAAACGCATTCGCATCTATTTTGCGTGGATAAGCACTGACCACTTTGGATTACTAGTCTATAGTGAACACAGTTATGGGGAATTTCAATAATAACTGTCATGTAGTACGAGGCCCACACTCAAACCGACATTCTAGGATGGGTCTTGTCATCTTTTGGGCTCGTCAGACAGACCGCTTAAACAAAGATCAAATCGATAAAAGTACGTGTTACGACTTGGAGTTTGCGTGTGTGTTGTGCAGGTATTTCTTTCACGTGGTAACATTGAATTTAGATGTTGGGAAGACTTAGCGTTGAACCGGACGGCCTGGAGGAATACGGTCCGGGCGGGCGTCCGATTGTTCAACGAGCACTTATTCCGCGGCCGCGAGCGGAAGCGTGCGGTACGCAAGAGAACCATCGGTGCCATAGATCGCGGTGACGTGACTATATGGCGCTGTGATGTGGGCGGCCGCGAATGCGCTGGCCACTTGGGGTTAGCAGGTCACCAACGTACTCATAGTACACCGTCTGCGAAGAGGCGACGAGTACGTTAGACTCAGGTAGGTCATATAAGTATATCCGTTCTACTCCTGTTAACGATTGCATCGGCCAAAAGCCTGGTCGTTGACAATTAATCCGCTCCTCTTCTCAGAAACCTGGGTGTCTGTGGTCTTCCATCCATTTTTTTCTTCGGCTCTGTCGGTGTACTGTATGACGAATGGTCTGTCTAGCTTTTCGTAGTTCAATGAGAATTTTGTTTTTCATCCTTATCTTCTCTGGGATGCACTAACCTGCACTCCTATACTGCAACGCTTCTTGTATCACACTTCACAGATTTTTCTTCTTAGTCTAGATCTCATCATTGCAGCCTCTCTCTGTTTACTTTCCGAGAGATAACAGTTTCCTATCTTTAATAGCCAATCAACTGGCTAACCAGCATTAGCCGGAGACAAACAAAGACCCCACCGGCACACCTCCCGATCTTATTCCTTCGGGTTTACACTGGATATTTGGCGTACGGATGGAACTGCAAGTGATGCAGCGCAAGCCAATTGCAGTGATGGCTAAGCGCAGGCGTCCTTTGGCTTCGGTCATTGTGACAGGCTAATCCGAATCGGATGCCGCCAGCCGTGTGTTGAGATCAACTTCGAGGTCCCCGAAATCCTAAATTCCCTGCGATATTGAATTTGCCCTACTAGTATCACCGTACCTGTTCACATCACCTTGTGAATGTAAATTCACTACGAACCACTACAATAAAAGTTAGTGTGTTGAGGTGGGCATCTAAGCTTTTCTTGTAGCTGCATAATGAATCCGAGTCATCTTTCCTACATTCATTAAGACAATGTTTTAACTATTGCCGCTGGAAACGCCGCTCAACTATCCTGACGCTTGTTTGAATTCGGAAGGTCGACCGCAGTTTCCATCGACATTCGCCCTCTTTGGCGGCTGTCGTACGATTGTGCTGAACATTCTCTCACGTCCAACTTTCTAACGCCTTTAGCTGTTGCGTTCAGGTCCGCTTGTGAACGGTGAGTGAATCAATAAGAAAGTTCGTCTGCAGACTCGTCGTTTTCTGATTACGACTTCCGATTCGCGTTAACATAAGGCTGGGAAAACTTTGGGCGTACGAATCAAAGAGCAAGGAGCTACCATCAGCAAATTTAAACTTACAGCGTTTACGTCAGACCATTACTTGTTGGTGTGATGTCAGCCCAAACAGGTGGGCCAAATGATGTTAAGTTAACCAAACAGAGATTATCTGCGGTCGTATGATTGAACCACAGATTGAGTTAAATCGGGAGCCACGGACTTAAGGTGCGTAAGGTGAGAATGGGAAAATCAATGAGAGGAGAGCGATAGCAAAACGCTTTATACTGATGGACGTAGGAATCAAAGCGATTTCAGGGTGACATTGGGCTTGGAACCAATAAGCTGACGTTTGAATTGATATCAGGTCTAGTAATGAGTGTCAATAAACGTGACTGTGTCGCCTGTAATTTTGGCACTGTTTAACGATAGCAGTAATGACATCACACTTAATGAACGGAGAGATATATCAAAAAGGTTTCAGAAATACTGATATTGGGTGATTAATGAAAAATAACCAGTAGAAACATCAACCCCCTTGATATTAAACGCGACGGAAGTTTTTGTAGAAACCGAACAATCTGCACTATGGAAGTTCGCAGAACTCTGAGACGCTCGGAATGAAACGATACGTAGACAAATGGTTCGAAAATCAAAACAACTACACGAGAACGAAAAAATTAAAAATTATCAACGATCCAAGAGGTAGATCGCCCTGGATATGGATAAAGGAGTAACAACGTTATACGCTACATTACGATCCATCCGGTAGAAAGATTTCACGACAGTTTCACAGACCTCAATATTCAGTCCACTGAGATGCAAGTAGCCACATGAAATGACAACAGAAGTATCGTCATTTGATGTCCTATAGCGCCTCAGCAATTAAAGAACTCATGAGCATTTCCTCATCGACTCTCTCTACAGAAATTGCCCTCGACAACAGAACTGAAGAGAAAGTGTTCGGCGACCAGGTTAGGAAGCATAGACGAGCTGTATGTACACAACATTAATGTTCGAGTGTTCCGGTCAGCTGCAAATGTGTGCTGAAGATAGTCACAGTTTTGGCATTAGCATAATCAAAATTCCGTCATATAAGTAACAAGCGAATGAGATCTGGGATGGCCTCAATTTTTCGAATCAGATCAAGCCTGTAACGTTGAACAGAAATTCAGCACAGTAACATACAAAATCACTTAGCATAACTGAGCCTTAAACATTTACGTAGATTGGAGTAGTTCGTGGAGCTATCGGTTGCAATCAACAAGACAACTCCTGTCTCTTATTGAGACAATCAAGCACCTCCAGAATTACTCAAACAGCGTGTGTGATAGAACGATAAAGCGTGATGAGGCCAAGAAAGGGGTAGTTAACACGGTATCCACAGTCACTAGAAGCTGGGTATAAGTCCCGATGTGGCTAGAAAAACAACTGATGGTCAGAACGATACTTGGGTGAACACGATTTCCTGCCGTAATTCATCCTTGTCATGTGCAGTCATTAAGTTGTACTACGTACATCTCTAGGGGTGACGCAGGATCATTCCGTCCTGTCGCAGAACTATATCAGCCAAGTAAGACAGTCTAGTTTTACAACCCAGTTTTTAATGCGTGGGGCTATCTTGAACCGTACTTACAGTCGACAGCACCGGTTTTACGCACCACAAACGGGTTTTTAAAAGTCCTTTAAGCGATGCCTCACATATCTATCACGTAACGTTAAAAAGCATTGCTGTTCATTGCCTATCAGTGAACACAAACGCTGAACATTCTATCTAATACTACCACACATAACGTTGAACAACAGACCAGAGCTTTCACTGTCCAGCTAATGCAATACTCCCCGCCCAATTTTCACCACAAACAAGCTTGCGAGGTATCGTGTCACGTAACGTACTATGCGAAGGTTGTTGTGGATGAGTTCCATATGCATACACTTCAGGTCACGGATCGCCTGAGTTAACCAACAAAAGTTGTAGAACGAGGAACCCAAATCCTAATTACATCTTTTCGTGCTTTGCTATTGTCTCAATCAATGTACTGACGGCAGAGGTCAAAAGCTTGACCACTGTATAAATCTACGAGGAAATCGACGAAAGTACTGGGTGCCCTCGTCGGAGTGGCAGTCACTGAGCTAAGAGACAAGAACGCGGATGGCACATGGGTTGTTAATTCGGAAACCCAATGTATGGGTTGTGCGTTTCAACATGACTACAAACAAGAACACTCATCTGCACACGACACTGATCTCAGAACGTCACGGCTGCTATGGGCGCCAAAGCTCAGTTCCTTTATGTACCAAGAACCATTTCATATCACGCTGCACCCTAACGCTTCTTCCTGTGTTTTTCTCGCGGCTATTTCGACGTCAAAATCCATGAACCCGTCTCACTACTGAATAGGAACGATCCCTCATCCTCACTACAATTGGTGAGGGGATCGAAAAAAATTTGTAAGCAATTTATCCGCACGAAAGCAAAATGATACTACAAGAGAAAAACCTGTGAGTGAATGAATGCGTTGAGAAGATACTCAGATCCCAGAGCTGACGAGACAACAATTGCATACAGTTGTACTAGAACAGGGTTTACATAGTAAGTAAATAGGCCTGTTGAACAGCGGAGTAGGACGGTGGTATGCAGCATGTTTGACATGGAATTACAAAGGACTCCGCACAAACATACGAACGTTTAGACTTTCGACGTAAACAATTGTCAACTTACCTTGTTGAAAAAATTCATAACGGTCCGAAGTACAGAAAAAACACATAAAACTCGAATTTCTCGTATGTGACACAAACCGCGTGTACTAATCCGGCTGTGTCCATTTTTACACACACGAGATTCCACTACTGTACACCACTTAAACGCAACAAGTTTCCAAACTTACTCACAACCGACTTCTACGGTACCGGCATAATTGTCATCGTGAAGTACAGCTAACAAAACGAGTAAATTTGTAGTTGTCACATATTCTAATCGAGGTTTCGTCACACAATTGGTTTAGAACTGGACAAAAACGAATTTTCATGACAAATTTTTGCGTTACATTCGGCGTAAATGAATGGAAAACTGGATTAACCGTAACTTTTGCTACCTTTTATGTATTCTGATACGTCGTGTGATTTATGGTGTGTACAAGTGAATAAGGTAGCTTCTTACAGGCAGCTCTCGCACTTAACTGAGGGATGGATGTGATGGCCACCTGTTACAGCGCACGCTGTCCAAATGATGGAATAACGACCGGTTGCCATCCCCAGTTGTTCTGGTACCTGACGGCACATTCCACATACAAATAGCATGCATCGAATTCACCTCGCCGTACTTAGTGACAGTGAATTAGTCGTGACACGTATGATGTTTAATCACTGGAGAAGGCTGGTTGTCCACGCATATGCACTAACAGGACAAAGACACCGCACTGTGTACGCCCGTGAGTGGCTAGATGCAGGATCATGACGTCAATGGGTCGAAAGATCATGGCCAACTGAGAGATCTGCCATTTTACAGCCTATATGTTTACAATGTACAAAATAGAAAAATGACGGTAAGCTAAACCAAAACTTCAGAGCTAAAGGTTTACGTAATGGCTGATCGGGGTACGATGCTATCGAATATAGGACATGCTGTAATAGTAGGGTAGTTGAAAGTGCCGTGTTGAACACGACCAGCCATATACACATAATACCCCTCCCAGGACCCATTAGTCGTAACCATTACATATCTGAAGTCCCGTCAATTTGCCCAGCAAGTTAAGTGCCAACTAAATCAAGCAGTAGACCTGGTAACTACACCTGCTGATGAGTTCATTAAAATTATTATTTGCCCAAACTCCAAAGTGTAGGAACCAATGCATCATAAGCATTACAACCCCAGTGTGGTAACAGACGAAGACGTTATTAAGGGGCTCGTTACACACGGTTCAGTCTCTGCGAAATGGGGACTTCCTACTGCTTGGTTCAAGATGCCATACTGAGATGTGCGCACCGTATACGGCTCTGCCAGCTACACAGGTAGTTTGAAGTAGCTGACAAGAACAATCCATCAAAGTTTTGGAGCAAAATTAAAACGCCAATGAAAAGCCTATACAGTGGCAGTACATGTTGCACGTCATCCTGTTTAACAATGAGCAAAGGATTATCAGACTGAGAGGATACGAATTGTGGAGCACATATTTCAGTGGAAAGCTATATACAGTTCGGTAGTACGGTTTTTTATTCTAGACGTTGCCCACGGACCACAATGCGATGTGAATGACTTAGTCTAGTACAGAAATTGACCACAAGCTAACTTAAACAATGTGACGAAATATACGTTCACTTATAGCACGCACCTTCGTTTGAGTGGTATGGTGCGTACATTTGGGGACTAAAAGACAAATGTCAACCCAAGGAGGATGAGGGACCAGAAACGACTGTTGGAACAGCGTGTGCACCCCATGGGGACGTGACACTAAGGCGAACGACAATTCACTGTTGCCAACGGATGAAGTCAACCGTGCAAATGGGTACACGCGCTCGCTTTTCCGTTTTCACACTTGTGAGGGAATTCGTATAATACACAAATTCCCGGTCTGAACATCTTTTGCGGTCATAGCACACTTAATTTCAGAACAACTTAGTCGGCCAAATGGGTTTTGTTTATAAGTTTGAAATTAACATATAACCCAGCACGCTAAAGACCAAAACACATCCGAGGGATAATTTAACGATCAGCTAGATGACGAATCGCTCGATCAGGAAACAAAGTTCAGCATAGAAGAGTGGCAGAAAGTAGCGCGTCAGATGATAACGTTTGAATTTTATCGTGCGTTTTTGTCAAGGATCTACATCGAATGCACCATTGACCTCAGCGCAATCTTGGTAACATAAACTTTTAAGACAACATTTGCCAGCCAACCGTTCACAATTTGGCGTTTGGCATCCCCATACACTCACCACGCCTACTCCGTTGTGTTTGAGCATGCAGACATCGCATTAATGAGTAAACATCACGTCAGACGTGTTAGGTCACACATGTAATGAAGTCCGACGACAGCCAGGATTTAGTAGACCGGGTTCTCAACGAAACATGCAACAAACTCCTCACGTTATAATCACCCATAGGTGTATCTGTGTGGGGGCACGTGAACATGTATCGTACTGTAACGAAAACTAAAATGACCTTGACCCGATTCTCACGGAGGTGATATGCTAGTGGTGAATGTTAGTCCTTCTCCGTAAGCATTCCAACATAAAGAGTAGTCATGTCGGATTGTTGTAATCATGGTGACTGGATAAGCATTGCGGGAAGAAAGAATAGAACGGGGAAATTCTTAAACAACGCGGAACTCCAAATTAGGAAAATCAGAGGAATAGTTCTTATGTGACAGAGCTGAACACTTTGCGTTTACAATGAAGGATAATGAGGACTGCTGCTTCAGGATGCACTAAGTCGGGAATCCACACTATGCGCGGCAATCGACAGAACTGGCAAACGTCAACTTTCAAAACAAACATCATGCTACTGATAAAACTACTTTAAACTGCAGCGTCCTAAATCTCTGTTATGCACTTTTGACCTCCAGAAGATAGCAACACAACAAACAAGTGTATACGTGTGTACGAAGGAAATCAAAAATTTCACGTTTCAAATTACCGTATTCGATCAGATGGGCTGCTCGAATTAAAAATCGCAAAGCATTCGGATTTGCTCTCTAAGGAATACAGCGACCTACAAGAGATAACTATCAGAAAAGAACAGGACTTAAAGGCCTGCAATAACGGTTTGTATCGCCAAAATTTGAATACGAAAATTAAACTAGGATGGATGTAACCAGCGCAGATGACTGCAGGCGTACGAAGCAAACAGGCTTGAAGTAGAATAACGAAGATTGAAATTAAACTACGAGACCGAAAAACGCCATACTTTGGTGTAAATGTGTGACCTAACTGAAGAATTGTATGTCATGGTTGAATTATGACACGAAAGCCGGCAGTGCTTTTTCCTAAAGCAAACAGCTCCGAACAAACATTTGAATGTGAAACCAGCGATCAAATGTAAGCGGAACTCAGCATTGCTGATTAGGTCTCAGTATTTGATCGCAAAAAACAGCACACTTACTTTCGGCGATTGGCAATATCTTTCGGTCGATGAAATCCACCTTTCTCGTGTTCATTGCGATACTCGCCTAGAATTTTTTCCAAAACTTCTTCCTGATTTTTGCCTGTAGAACAAGCATCGGAATGAAGGCCGTGATTACAAAGAGAACACGTAGATTATCCAAACTCCGCCAATAACATAACGATTCCTAGTGACATTACCTACCGAAAGCAGATGTTGAGCCCAATAATAAGCCAAACTAATTCTCCGTAAGCGATTTACGGACCAAAAATAACAAGGGTACTTTAGTGTTGATGTTACTGTTGAAATAAGCCAAGGATGTGAGTTTTAAGGCAATAGGTCTACCCCGTTCAATTAATCAGGACAAAAGGACGTATGTTTCTAGGTACTTTTCACTACGGAACTGGCACGATAAACACGAAACTTTAGTACTCCAGAACACCGTGATGGAGTCAGACGTTATGCATACAAGCCAGTCAATCAGTGTGATCAGTAAACTCACACAGAGACACACCATAAGAGGAATATGCTTTAACACAAAAATTAAAATATAACGCCAACGACTTATGGACAAACTGAATGACACCTGAAGCTAGAAAACATCCACCTACCCAAACCAAATCACGCATGCTTCTACGACTTAACCTAGTACCATTTCGCTTTAGTTATCAATATCTAAAGTGCAACAGATCGCCTTAATTCTGAACGAGATGAGTAAATTGTGTATAGGTGATCTTCGCCAGTGTTGTACTGGATCAGTAAATAAACGACGACAAAATCAAAGGACAAAATTTGCCACTGGATCAGCAAAAGGTGAAGGAGCGTATGACCTGACCATCATATTGTCAAAAAGTTACTGGTAAGTTGTAGAAATATGGACAAATGAGTCGTAGGTTATCCAAATTTCCATGATTACAAAAAAACTGGTGACCGATATCAATGAGGGGACGAACTAATTTCAATAATGATATTATATTGAGGAAATGAATATCCGGCTTGCAGAGATGCAACCAGAATCCCAAAGCAGACAACAAACTATTCTGCTACTCTGGCGCCGTGATTGGGCGTGCGCACTGAAATGATCGGGAGGTTATATTGACCAGGACTTTGGTTCTACTAGGCGCAACCGTATCAAACAGGCCAAAGAGAAGCAGTGAGCCAGAAAGCAGTTACGTTCGTAGAGTCCAGTGTCGCAAAACTGGCTATGCAGGTATGTTTGGGAACGCAGCAGTACAATTTTCTTGCCTGCAACATAACTGTCTGTCGGACGCAAAAAGAGATCAGAAAGTGTTCCAACCACCCAACAGTCGACCACGACAGGATACACATCACCCGATACGATCACAAAATACCTAACATGATTCGAAAACGACATCTATTGTGAAACACTAAGGCGAAGAAAAGTAAGAACTTATCAAATCCGCCCGCAAGCCACCCAAGCGCAAACAAGTGCATCTTTCAAGACATTGACTCGTGGTAACGTCCGCAAGAAAAACAAACCTTACGTTCGCTCGAAAATCATATTCTGAAGTTAGGGACTTGCAGTGAAGACCATCGGGTCGACCCACTTACATAGTATAAACAGCTAGAAAGTAACAAAAGTTATCGAACACTCGGCATTGGCATTCTTCAATCATTAACAATCCTCGTTCTACTTCGCCTTCCATGTACCTACAAGTGGTAATTGGTTTCTGAAGTCGGAACAACTGGAAAGCATTGGTGCTACCAGAGCCTGCATTCAAAGTCAAGCAGAACAACAAATTACTCTGACAAGTGACCACTCTAGACTAGAGCATGTATGCCGCTTCTGAGAGATTCAAAACTACGTGTTTAACACCGATATTCACTTATCAACATGTAAACAACTAGAGTGACACCGGAGGTGAGTCTAACAGCCATACAGAAGAGTTATCTGACCTCCAGAGTATGGTAACAAATGTTCGAAGAGATCTCGGTACAGGCCGTGGGACCTAGGACATCAACTGCGGTCAGTCAACAGAGACTATAAAAGCACCACGTTCATTACACAGGCGTATAGTGCTATCATCACCACAAAAGCAAGCAATATATCGGGGTTTCGCGATCACGCCTAAATGTCCCATAACCAGTAACCCACAGAAATCCTGTGTATTTGTTTAAAAGTATGTTGTGGAAGTAAGTGCTATTTTTAACAGATCATAAGAATGAAGCAGTCGCTTCAATTTTTACAGTGGCATTTCCTAATTTGGGACCTACGAAAGGAAGATGCAATTCCGAGTCTTCTAGCAGAAAAGCTGTGCAATTTTCAAAGTAAACGACCAGTTGACGTTTGTACTGTCGTAACGACGTTTCCTACCATTCGTTCGATTGAGATTATCCAATCTTGAGTAATCTGACAGTATTCATACTTTACACGTTACCTCATGTGCTGTATCGTGGCTAATCAAAAAAGATGACGGTAATGTCGAGAAACAAACCAAATAGTTTTTTTCACTTTAGCCACATAAGAACTGAAAATGACAGAGATACACGAGTATTCTACTCGAGTCCGCCATTTGAACAGTTTCACCAGTACTCTATCGCAAGAAGAGAACGGAGAACACAAGTAGAACCAAATCGCCTGGGTTGTGAAAATGCGATAAACCTACACAATAACTTCAGAATGCGAGCAAATCATTGCTTTCCAGAGGGGAGGAAATGAACCAACCTAGAGTTTCAAATCTTCTACAGAACGTTTCCAGCCATGCAACAACGCTGAGTTTAATGCGAGCTGCATACTATCAAACCATTTAAATTCAAACAAGTGGAATCAAACTAACCGGGGGATCAGACCCAGAAGCGCAAATAAGGATCATATGAATGCAGACTCAACATTAGCTGCGACACATTGTCATGTTCAAAGGGCAATGAAGATGGTTCCACACAATCATCAGGATGTAAATTCTAATCTTGCTCGATGGGATAAGTAAGGTGACCGTAGCCATGACCACACCACCGCTTGATCACCTTTTTTTAGGAAAATAGTAACCTTAATGAGTAACAGGCAGTGAGGTAGATGTTCGGTATACACAAAGCTTGAATGCTAGACTGTGTACCTTCTAAAGGAGCAACCAAAGTAAATCGCACAACACCGTTCGATTCAAGGTCGGGGGTATCATCAACTTCCATATTATGTAAACCCAGAGGAAGAATCAAATGTCAGCTGTTTTAGATGCAGTTGGAATATTTCGGTCCACAATTCCTGAGGCACACAATGTGTCAAGTGAATGACTCTACATTATTCCAATTCGTCAACAGAATCACCGGCAGACAACCGGACATCTGTTTCTCAAACCACTCTGAACTGTCTCTCCCCATTACTGTACAACCCTTGTAACCTGATTCGTTCAAACGCCCCAAATGTTCTACACAGATGGTGTGTTTGGTACCCTCCCTACCCTAATTGCCTTTTACAATAATCCCATGACACATATTCAGAGCCTCTATGATCATGATTTTCAGTCATCCCGATAACGGTTTCGCGCTCACGTCTCTCCATTCTAAAGTTGGTAATTAACCCGTCCGATTAGAGATCGTCTAACTGTAGTCCGACCAACATAGAATGTGTATTTTTAGCACCGGTTACTCGTGTCGAGGTTACAGATTTCTCAAATACATTTCTGAAATAAATCCCGACGAACTGTTACGATCCTCAGGCACGAAGCCATCCAATTAATACTCGTAGACTTGGCACAGATTTCCCCAATGAGCGTTCTCAGTGGTAGCGGTACTGTGTTCTGGATCGCACTGACCAGTGGAACACCTAAGTTGGCTAACAGTCCGTGAAGTGGAAGCGCCAATCAAGCCAAACGGTGACCTACCAGACTTCTTCCTTGACGCTTTCACTGCCTCAGTCAATTTGCGTTTATCTTCGCGGCGAGCCTGCAGTACAGCTTGCTGGGTTTGCTTGCCGAATTTGCGTTTCTCGCGCATCTGACGAGCGCGTTCCCGTAAGGCCAACCGTTGCTGCGCCTCAACCAAATGTTGCTTAATCTGAAAGAGATCAAACAAGCCCATGGTGCGCAATCCATGACAATAGAAACAAAAAGGGCTCGAAATTCAAATAAGCAGAAACGATCAACGAACATATAAAACGCATCTACATGGAGAACTCGGACAAAAAGCCATTGTTTAGTGATAGGTTGATGCAAATAAGTCCAAACCAGGGAACTCTACAACAGTGATTCGTAGGGCATAGCGTTAGGCAGACGCCCGTGAGATTGTCAAGGCAGTTTTCGTAAAGTAACAAACATTTGATGTGAACTTCCCACCAAGTCGACTGAAACACATGATGTACATAAGCCTTATTGGAATAGCTGTGTAGCGCGCACTGATATGAAACCGATACCTTCATCTAACCAGAGGGGACGTCGTCAAAACGCTTTTCGCCTGTGTATGCGAAGAATGGCGAAAGACGGGAAGCTAATGAGACACGCTGGGTGGACGATGTTAGATGTATGCCCACACATAAGATGATGTCTAAATAAGACATACGTCGGAACCATAGCGTAAAAAACACAAACGCACGGCGCAGCCTATGAACCAACCAGGAAATGAGTAAAGAACGTAAATAAGCTGTAGAGTTGCTAGACGCACAGCTAGTTCACTATCAATCAACAAAGACAGCAATGCATCATCGTTCGCAATGACGCATGACCGCCATATAACCATAAAAAAGAGCAAATCCCAAATAAGAAACACAAAGAAAGGGAAGGCACCTAAACACCAAAAACAACTGGATCCGAACCAAAAGGATGAAGTCCAGTATTTCGAACAGGTTAAAAGACTTAAGAAACGGTGGTTTACCTGATTCAAAGACTTGTCATGAATTACCCCCCAGAAGGACGTAGATATCGCGTATCTAGGGTTTTCCCAAGATAAGTAAACTCGACATCCCGTTGGGAACCATATTAACAATGACAAATTCTCTTCACCATGGCCTACAGAAATGGTTGGTAAAAGTTCTCAAGACGATCGGGGTCCATTTGTACATGCCTACTATTAAGAACGCATTTGAATTCGTACAGAGCGAACGCAATACGAACGATGCTAACAAGATGACGGTGTCTTCTGATGTCCAACCTTTGGTTCACGAACGCTCCCTTGCCTGAAGTGATGAAGAACCAGTGAGGTTAGTTATACTGGCGTTCCATTTACGCAAGCTTTTTACCCGACGCACCAGTTAGCCTTTTTGAGCCTGTGCTAGCTGAAATTTTTGGCTTCTTCTGAGAAACAAGCATAGAATGGAATCAATTCAGCATATTTGCAAAAAAGATACGTGGATGATATATTTGTAGTGTGTGAATCATGTAATCAGACAGAAAGCATGTGCACACATCTTCGCAATCTGTATCGCAACATCAAATTTATCACCGAAATCGAACACAGAAATCAGATATCCGCTCCGGATGAGAGACTCACAGGACGTGAAGGCGGATCTCTCGCTAGAGGCACCAACCGTATACAAACGCGGACCCATGCGAAAACTATGTCATAGAATCCGTAAAATCTGTTCAGATAAGCATGCTTCCGCGGAGCCTGATTTTATCTGACAGACTTCTATCCAGAATAGATATCCTATTCGTTCTATCAACGAGCATTCTAGGGTACTCGATCCCCAGCCAGCCCTCCTAACCGTATCCCAGATACCTGTATCCATATCCCCGTCGTACAAAGGAGACAAGATAGAAATCTTCATGGGGCGGAGAGCCAAAGCAGCATTGAGTCGCACTTCCATGTCAGCCAAGTTCATTAAGTTGCCCCGAACAATTCGCATCACTTAAACTTCGAGAAGAGACTCGGCGCTCAGTCTCACAAAAACCTAGCATCAGTTATGAATTTACCCGTACCTGCAGTTCGCAGTACCTCGACCATACAGTGAGGACACACCACATTCGGATCTCAAAGCACCGCTCCGAATGGCTTTTGTGTGCCAAAATATGGGCAGCCAGAAATGTAATTACAAAACATTTGCAGGAACCTAGCCATCGAATGGACCATTCTGTGTTCTCTGTCAGACAATGAACATGACCTAGCTTTTTCCAAAACGCTTACCATACAACGTATGAAACCACCGTTATGTGTTCAGGAGCAAATCGTAGTGAATCTATCGCCACCGTGGTAGCACGTTACACAGATTGAGTGTTCTTTTTATTTTTATTTCGTTATCCCTAATCACTGTGTTCATCTTTGTTAGAGGAACCCATTTTTTCCGTCAAAAACCACCTCCTTCCTCGATAAGACGATCCTATCCAATCATAATAAGCGGAAATGTCGTGAAGATTCGAGAGGTGACCTCCGCTAGTTTTTTTACCTGTCTGCTCTTTATTCCGCTACGCTCATTGGTGGCTTAGCTTTTCCGATGTCTGTCCTTCGGTTTTCTGATTCGATAATGTTGGTAGGTCACTATGCATCCTATAAATACCATGCAATTTTTCTCCTTGTTGCACACGTTTTGGGGCCGAACAAAGTTGCTTGTTGCACCCGTCTTTTGATTTGTCTTGGGCGCAATTAACGGGGACCGCCGCGTATTTTCGGGACCAAGATTGCCGCGTTAATTACATCAAGAAGCAGAACCCGATTTCCTATCAATCGTCTTATTATACCGTGGACAAACCAGAGTACTGAGTCAAGGGTTACAACAATCTTACAATTCCCGTTTTCTGCCGAGTGGTCAATGTGCGTTGATTGCCTATACACCTTGATTTCTAAAGGTTGTTCAATTAAGCATAGCATGAACGTTTAACCGTACACCACCATATGCATCATTTACTTATCACACGATCTACATTCGTATCTACTATCACGGTTTAACAGTATGAAGATAAGCGGTTATTTTGAAGTATTGTCAGTAGGCGCGCACACGTTCATTTGTTTGTATTCCACTTTGCACACGTAAATGAAAAGAGTAAAAGAAATGAAGCTAAGCATACATCATATATGAAGATCTTGGCGTTTTTAAAAAAAAAATCAACAATGTCAACTCTCGAACACTCAATATAAATTTGTCCTCAAGCTGCTAGTAAAGAATTGAAATAGAAGTGGGAGTAAAACACCATCAGAAAGACAGCCTACGTACAACATCCACCACCAAGGTCACCAATCGCACTCAGTTCACAAACAACTCGATCAAACGACTACAACATACAAAGCCACTAAACAAAATTAGCGATAATCTCACCTAAAATCTCCAGCTATCAACTCTGTGTCGCGGTGGTCACAGTTCGAAACACCACCCCGGCCTAAAGTTTCAAATCCCTCGGTGGACGACTTCAGATCTCCAAGTCTCGTCGTCATTTGTCCACCCTCCCCTCACCTTACACCAATCGACGGCAGCATCGACTAAAAGCGCTCGATGTGATACACGATCAGCTGGCATCCTTAGTACATGGCCTGAACATCCCACGCTGCACATACCTAATGATTGCCATGCACTACTCAATAGCCCCTATCTAGCCTCATCGTTGCTTATCCGTTGGTGTCACCTGACGCGAGTGAACGAAGGCGGATATCAACAGTCAAGTACCTGAGGACGGCTCACGTCTTCTATCCTGAGCGGCCAGGTGTCGCAGCCATAAAGTAGCACAGCTCTCACAGTCGCCTTATATACGCGACCCTCAACCTTCACAGCGATGGTTTTCCGTAGCCAGAGATGTCCTAGATTAGCGAACAGCACTCTCCTGTTAAAGATGCGAGTCTCACTACAGTCTTCAAATCCATTCTACTGCAGGTGGAACACTCCAAGTAAACAAACCGGTCAACGATTCCCACTTCACTATACCATATTAAACCAGTGTTATCACATAAATGTTTCAGAAGTACTTTTTACTTTGAGGTTGCACAGCACATTCCGAATTAATTGGCAATGGTCAAAATAGTGTCTAGCATTGTCTAGCACCGCTTGAGAGCCGTCAAAAAGTAATACCTTGGCTGGGGCATAGTAAAGATCAGGCAATTCTCCGCCAAGTAGAAGATCCATGTCAAAGCTGTGTGAGTGCCACAAACAGTCCTCCATCATTACGGCTAAGACCAAATTGAACAAGATTGATTAGACAGTGATGAACGTCGCTCGTGTCAGACAGTTCGCCGTGAAACCGCAAACAGTATCTTCACATATGTAGTCGGTATAACCATGAGTTTGTACGACTGAATGAAACACACCTTCGGGGTCGAGAAATACAACTAATGTTAACTAGTGGGTAGACATGGCGTAACACCATAATTTGACGAACGGCGGAGATTTAGTCAACACACCATCGTCCAGGACGAAACCGTACCCGTTCCTCCCTAATATATGCTGCCCGAACAATAATGAAGGGGTAAAGTATGGTAGAAATCATAACCCTAGGATCAAGCTAGGCTTCCTTGTGATTTTCGCATGAGCCACTGACCCACTTTTTGAATGCAGGAACTATTATGGGATGACCGAAATACAGAGGAACGTTTAACGTTGTCCACACTAACTGAAACAATTGAGACAAGATTTCAATTAACACTGGCCATCATTCTTCGAAGACTACTCACAAAAAGCCAGCTGGGACAACAGTCCAAAGGCAATAGCTGGGGTCAGTTTTGTTAGGTGGTTCTAAATTTACGACCAGGAGTGGCACACTGCAAGTTTGTAGTGGTAACACAGTAGAAGCAGGAGACCGTATCTGTTGTGGGATCTGCAGAACAATCACTAAAAAGAGAGTTTAGAAAGGGTATAAGAAGCGAACTAGATAGAACGCTGAAGAAGAGATCAACAGCAGCACGTTTTTGCCTACCCAACCTACCATATGCAGCACATAAGGAGGTCCGGTTTGTGTTGCTAAAGGGTCAATGCAGATAAGGCCAGGCAGTTCAGACCTAAACTCGTAAGCTTGCCATTCAACGCTATCGGTACTTATGCATCCATCGATTTCATAAAACATGGGTTTTGTTGCTGACCCGGCAATGTCGGCTGTGGACATTTCTGACAGATACACGGCGATCTGAACAGACACCCAGGTTAATAAGTACGATCTCTAAGTTGGATGGGTGAAATCCAACAGAAGCAGTTTGACAGGGAACAGACTAAAAGGGATGTGCATACACACGTGTTAGTCCAGATTGTGTCTCAGGTTGGCGTAAATATCAGCAGTGGCATGCGTAGTGGCAAATTAGCAAACAAATCAGAAATTACAAAAACAAGGGAGATGTATATAAAAGGTGGAGATATTATGCCAACCGATACAGGCATACGATTGTTACGGAGAGTAAAGCCTCCAGTTTTGTACCGGTGTCTGCTACCATGTAAGGTACAACGTCACCTGTGAGTAGAATACTGCGAAGTTGCTCCGAACAAGAGCATTCACAGTAACTGGCCCGAAACACGACAGTACGGGATTGGTAGCATCGCTCCGCTGCCATCAAGCTACTGTGGGCTCAATAACATGAGCAAAACGCAGCAAATAATTTACTTAAGAACAGTAGGCTGGACTAAACGTGAGTTGTATGCAGGGTCAACAAAGTAAGTCTTCCCGTGTCGTAACAATTAACGTGCATAAACGAAGTGGGCCATCACAGCAGGACAAAAGTGGCGGACCAAGTTTGGTAACTGTAGGTAGTTAGCATGCAAACGTACCATGTCAACTGAAGCAGACAAAAAGAAACGTTCACAAATAAACAAACCTTGTTCATATGCTCGTCGGATTTAACCATCTCGGCAAAATAGTCGGACGGACGCTTCGTCGGCACACCCAACTGATGAAGTTTTGGGATTGCCACCAGAACAGCCGCCTGTGCCAATCGATAGCTAATCAAAGAAAACAAGCGGATGAAGAATAAAATAAGCTGATAAAATCCGATGTGGTCAAAGCGTAGATCCCAAACTGTGGCCTCACTGTTTAACATAAGGACCACTGACTTAGAAGCAATAAGAGACGGTAGTGTATGTATGTATTACCGGATGTGTTAGCATTACAGTTTGAGAAGCCCACGGCGGAGCCTTCACTTTTCGGTGTTATCCCCAACCTAGCTTGGCGAAATCACCAAACCAAGATAAAAAGGGGTCTGAATTAATCAGCTGATAATCTAGCGATCCCTCTTAAATGCGAATATCTTTATCAACCAATGCCAACGATACACGTGTGTCGCTATTCTAACTAACGAAGGGTGTGCACTATAAACGATTGAGACTGCCTGCTCAGTGAACGCATAGATTCCCAAAATATGCCAGCATAAAGAAAGCATTACTGTTCAGTCAACTAAACTAACAGTGACTGATGAAGATGAGCGTATAAAAACCTCCTTCATGGATTAACTCAAGCTTTGTGTCGTGGAACTATATGGTCAGCACAGGATCATTTCTAACGCAACCTACAATTTGCAGTGAGACGTAGATCAGAGGTAGTTGTTAAGTCGTGCTCACCTCAACTCAACTGCGGCCAAGATAGCGAAATGATAAAGCTACAAGATGAGACAAATTAGTACAATCACAGTTGTTGCGGACGCAACAGACCAGGTTAGATGGTATCCAAGGATGGAACTAAGAGTACCGCTGAATTGTCACCCACGATCGTATACTGTATAAAAAAACTGCACGAACGTCGTGATCAGAATCCCGGGAAAGTGAGTCGCCACGTGAATTGTCTGCGGAAAGTGAGTATGCACGATAGTGTAGAGAAGACAATGTGAGAGGGTGATCACATGCCGAATGATCGTCTTCCCAATCAGTCACAGATAACAAGGATCAGCAGATGCAAGGTTTGTCAATTTGCCAACAGGTACAATAGCCAGATGCGATCGCGCCTGGACTGATATGTCCCGAGAGCCGAATTCCCACTGACTGCGAAGTACCGCCAAGTTTAAAACTGGCGATTTGACTGGTTCCGAACTCCTTAACCGGGTAACCACCATTTACTAACCTTGTTCAGCAGGAAAGTCGTGATTTTCATAGCCTGTGATTACGTCATCACGTGGCTACCTTGTGGTTTCTTCCAACGATCAGCAACCACACTGAACACTGAACGGTAGGGTAGACACTTTGTTGACATACGGAGTATGTGGCCCAGTCAGCAAAAACTGTATTTACATTGTCGGTTGCGGATTTGCACATTTTCCGAACACGCACAAACGGACTACCGTATTGCTCACCCAGTCAGCTCATTTGACACTGGCCAACCGGTGGAGAAAACAGCGGTTGAACAGCGACAGTCCAGATGACAGACGGATGGGTCAGATCTCTGAATCGTAGGTCAAAACTCAACATGCATACGAATTGCAAAAAGGTTTTAATCGATAAATAGAGATTCTTATGATACAGGTTTAATGAGATCGGAGATTTCAACCTGTCTGAGGAGTCGTAGTCGGGGGGTTAGCGATTGGAGTTACCCGAGAGCAACTGTGCCTCTTATTGAGACGATCGGGCAACCTGATCATTGCTCACATGTAAAAATGGTTGAGCGTTCAGATTTGGTAACCCGGAACTGCCTGATGCGAGGTCAATGACGCAGTGGTCAACAGGGTTGCCTCATGAAAGCGTTGCCGGAGTTCTAATCCCAGCCGCGACAGGGATGTGCACCACTGACGAGCTCTAATGAGAGCGGAACTCAAGTCTAATGCTTCTTTTCGAAAGAGGCTGGCTGACAAGTCTATAATGAATGCAAAAGCTGCGATCAAATGGGAGTGATGTTCAACTCGATCTATTAAAGTGGCTAGGACTGACGACTGCACTATGTGCTTTCGCTATCCTAGTGGACAGTTCGCCAACAACAATACAAGCCAATGGGATAATACTCAGACAGAAAACGATCGACCGTTTCCAGCGGCTCACCTGCAATAAAAAAAGATAGGATCAGCGCCAACACAATTTTTGTAACAACACACCACACTTCGAACCATACAGATCAGTCATATCATTCGATCGGCTCGGGATGGTCTACAATATTTTCACAGAAGAACTAAGTAAGGCAATGTCGTCCACACTTTCAATACCAACTAAGTTAATACAAGTGCAAACTTGAAACATGTGAAGAGGAGCTTGTGTATCGCAGCCAGCTCAAGGTGAGTGGAAAAGTCAAAAACGTCTCAAAAATAAAAGCCAGAAAATACACTGAAAAGTAATTTAACGAAGGCGCAACCAGCAGGGAAGAGGTTTTATCGATTTGCAAGTACACCAGAGAACAGGTTGAGAGTTCCAGAGGAATGATGAGTGCAAAGAAAAGTTAGACAGAGAATTGAGGATTTGGTTACTTTCAAAGTGAGCACAACTGACAAATGATTGCAGCCTTCTTGTTCGGATACGGCCTGATCCGCTTCGAAAAAAAACCGTCAAACTGGAGTTTCCATCTCGTTAGAGCGTATACGTGTTTGTATATGATTTCCACCGCCAAGATGTGAATTCAGGGTACGATTTCATGAAGTAACCGTAGTGACCGCTGAGGCATTTAGACCACACTAGACGTAAGCAGATCACCAAATGGGAACGCCCAATCATTTTCGTTTATGAGTAGTGATCAAGCTGTCCGACTGACTCGATAAGACACAGATGCTGTCTGTGTAGAATGGTGAAACGACAACAAAATCCGAACTAATTCGTCCTTCATTCCACAAAGATGGTGGTGCAAGTCAAGCGTTGAGCTTACAGCTTCCAACACTATTTTGAAAACCCCAGGCAAGCAACAGTTGATGAGTGTAAGGGTTACGCAAACAGATGACAGGAACAATCATCACCAGTAGTTGGTATTGATGCTGTTAGAGACATGAAAAAAAGACAGCTTAGGAACGATATTTATAAAAACCTCTACTGTAAGCACTTAGCCTCAAGGTGCACCTAGCCGTACTGTTAGTGAGTGTAAGGTGGTATTCTGTAAAGTTCTTTGCATCAGTCGCTGGTAAACATCTTATTTCATAGGGACAAACTATTCCTATAGGTTCAAAAATTCAATTGAGTCTGAAGTAGAACATTGATTGAGTAAAGCTCGAGTTGCATATGTTGGTTACCAAGCGTATTCAAAAGACTGACTTGAGCGAAGCAGTTAATTAAAAATAACTATTTTGTAAAACGATTCTATCTCGCTTACAACCTAATTAGTCGCATTATGTGCGATATAAACACAACAAAATTCATGCAAAAATGTAAAAAATGAGAACCGTAAAATCGGAATGTCTATTACAACCATCGCAACCTCAATGCAAACGTTAGCAACTTGTGGCTGATTGTTGTAACTCAATGGGATTACAATAAAGTTGGGTAACCCAGAAAATCTGTTATGCCTGATTACCGTGAACGAAGATGGACAGTGTCTAACAGATGCTTAAAACAAGCGAGGCACAAGTTCCACAAATCTCATCACCTCATACATTGTGTACGCTAACCATTTGGTTCATTTATTCATATTTGAAGCATCCCATCGCTTTTGTCTATGTACGTTTGCTTGCAGCGATAGACATACGTGTTGATAATGTGAGATAGAAGCTGCTGCAACAATGACAACGACAATATTCTAATCTCAGTCAATGTAAACAATTCTATGAAGTACTGGGTCTTTTTTAACTGCTACTTTGAGTCGCTGGGTTGCTCAGCAAAACGAACAGCTTGTTTTAACGGTAGATTAAGAGATACACCTTGTTTTGACATAACTGTTACCCATCTTGTTTACATTGCTTCCTTCGCGTTCTGCTTGATAACTACGTTGGGATGGCTGTTTAATCGAAAAGCATGAAGTGCAATGCCCTCTTCGTTAACTATGCCTGGAGTGCACATTGTTAAGGCGTGATGGGTGAGATTAGTTGCTACCGCGAATGGACATACACAGACCAAAATGACAGGATGATTCGTACAAGAACACATGCCAAAATGGTTGAGGGCCAGAGCAGACCTTCTGCACCAACTACTGAGCAGCTGTTAGGGAATGGCCACTGCGTGGACTCAAAGTGTTTAAACATAGTGCAACAATACGAGCAGCAATCCTGACAATGTCAGGCACCCGTCTCTGTACCGAGTTATCGGATCACTTAGGACCGCCTGACCCATGGCCAATTACTGTTCCCATGGAACTCTTGTCTACCTCGGCCTTCAAGGTCCACACTCAAATATTTGTTACTACCACCAAGAACTGCATCCGTGGAGGCTCCACTCAAGCCCACATCCGAAGGTTCCCGCTCACTACGGTGACCCTCCTACTCGTTACCATTAATCCGTGTCTGAGTCGTGCAGCTTGCCCTCACACTACACATTACCGACCCAACTTGCCGTAACGGACAGGTATAGGTCCGACGGTCCAGCGCCATCCATTTTCAACGCTCATCTGGATGAAGACGGCGAAGAATCCACGCGTACGACTAGCGTGCTGGGCACTTCGACTGCAAGAGTTCAACTTTACCATCGGACATGTCAACGGTACAAACAATGAGATACCTGATGCAATGTCGCGGCCAATACATGAAAATGAGCTGCCAACTGAAGCCATGTCCGTGAACGCAGTAGTGGTTGACGATAGGGATATATTGGTCAATCAACAGCAAGACCCTCAAGTACGCGAAATATGTGAACATTTACTGACGGGAACCAAATCCAAGAAGTTAACTTCGGGAGTGAATGAGCTGTTACAGGTCTGGGCCCGGCTACATCTGGAGGGCAGTCAACTCGTCGTTGATGTGAAGATGCAGAGGAGGCTGCGATCTCGAAGACTGCCATTTATTCCAGTGGATCAGAGGGAATGTGTGATTAGACTGACACACACAAATGTTCATACAGGGCGCGAACGTGTGCTCGAATTACTGCAGCGAAGGGTATTTTGGCTCACGATGCGGAAGAATGTGACTGACTTCATTCGAGCCTGCCCCAACTACCAACAGAACCAGCAGACAATGACAACGGCGCCGACGCAACCCATCGTAACTGAGCACGCAGCACACACCCGGGTTATAGACATTTTGGTTCACTCACAACAAGTCCAAATGCCAATCGCTACATAGTTGTCATGACTGACCATTTCACACGATGGATGGAAGCCACTCCAACGGCAGATCAAACAGACGGAACGGTTACGCACGCCTTCGCGAACGATGTCCTGGATCGCTTTGGAGTGCCCCACAGAGTTATCACAGATCAGGGCCCATGCTTTGAGGGACGGCAGTTTCAGAAGATGTTGATGAATTGGGAGATTCAGTGCCTGAAAGTGTTGCCGTACCATCCATAAATGAACGGGTTGGCGGGGCGGTTCAATCGTACAATAAAGGAATGGCTGAATAGTAGAGGCAATAACTGGGAAGAGGGGCAAGTAGATGGTTTGTTTGGATACCGTACGACGAGGCACACAACAACTGAGAGGGTTCACCATTCGAGTTGACCTACGGGAGGGAGTCAATGATTCTCTTGGATGTCTGTCCAGAGACACAAAGGGACAACTAATACCACAAGAATGACGACACGCGGAACACCGGGCGCTTGAACGGACAGTAGAAAGACAACGCCAGAATTAGCAAAGATACGACGTGAGGCACAAAACGAGTGGTGCCCGTTCAAGATTGGGGACCAAGTGAAAGTAAGGGACTACGGTCAACCAGAAACGTCCGGCCCCGGCGCAGGCAAGTTTAAAAGGCGGTGGAACGGGCCATTCACCATCACGAACCGCAGAAATATGAACTTCCAAATCAACCAAGGTCCTCGTGGGCGATGGACCAATGCTGTACACTTCGCAACCTAGCACAATCGCGGCAAGTTTCTTAAAGGATGGGCGAGTGTGGTGGGTCGTCAAGCTGGAGGTGAGGGTGCTCAAACTATCGGCGGAGTACAGCGACGAGGTATTCCAAGGTTTATCCAAAAGCCCAAAGCGAGTGAGTCGGGATTGCATGAGCGACCGGATGAGCCATCGCTCAACTGGATCGAACAAACGGACGAGACAAGGCAGGCAAAATGAGATGGATAACCAGATCGGGGGCACGATTATTCTAACACCCAGAGGAATATCTCAACGTGGTTGTAGAACACGGCCAGAGGCCACAGTGGATGGATTGCGAGTTGCACGAGCGACCGGACGAGCCATCGCCCAACAAGATCGGCTCAACGGACGAGGAATGGCAGGCGTAAAACGCCCTGACAGGAGGTGTCGGACACACGCAAACCGGGTCGAAGTGCACACGACGTGTGAGCGGAAAGCGGGGGCGTTGTGGGCCGGAATTATGACTCATCAACGCGAGCGCGTGTAGCATGGCAATCAGCGTGTTGGACTATAAAGATTGTTTTATTGGACGCCTTTTTGCTACAACAGTAATCAAGATTCCCAGCAAATACCGATTGCTCAAAGTTATGGAAGATCTGCTAATTTGTAACTATGAACCACAATTGCATGCTTGGAAGTTTATCTCTACAACGGTAAAATCGCTACGAGTTAAACATACACTTAGGAATGTGCTTTATTTAAACTCTTTCGCATAAATTCCGTCATGTTTTTATCACATTGTGTGACCGACGAGTGTGACGAAAATAAACATAATCCGTAAAATACATTACAAAATTTAAATGGGCGGGCAGTACAAAAGATGAGCTATCTTCTAGTGAGCGAAATAGTAACCAACATGTTTTATGAGTTCTGTTGTTTCAATCTGACGGGAAGTTGTCGCCATAGAGCTAACGAGATGATAACTGTCTCCTCTGGTGGCGATCGGGCAGTATGGGCAATAGTCACAAGCGCGTATGCCTGAACGTTTTTCCATATGACAAATCGACCATGCCTTCAACAAACTAGTTTGATTATACCGAACTTGACAAACGTGCCGTTGCGCATTTCATTCTTACGCACAAAATGCAAACCCATCAACTGAGTCATCTGCATATCATCCAAGACTGGTAGTATTCATAGGCCAGTGCTCAGCTGGCGCAGATCATACGTGCACATCACAAACAGACAGCATCGGTTAGCTGGCTCGGGTGTGGTAGAAAAAAGCACGGGCTTCCGTCCACTACACTTTTACATACGTGACCCGGCTTCTAGGAACTGGTCGTCCAGACGATCTTTACCACAAGTATTCACTCTTTGTTTAATCGACTTTCGCACGAGCTCACTATGTCCCCCACTCATTCGTGTGATGGGACTCTATGTGCAAAGCACTCCAAATGGCTGGACAAAAAAGATAAATGCATTCTGAAAGGAGCAACTTTCCTTGTAAGCTAAATTGGCAACTTGTACAAGGCCGCAGCGACCGGTCAGAACATTATCATGTTGAAACATCAAATGATTTTGGACACATTCACTGGCGGTGTGATCTCAAATAGCAGCATATGTACGGAATGAATTGACACTATTCTGTATTGTAGGAATACTGACGCTACCATCGGGTCGATAACTCGTGACCCTTCACGCATACTACTTCATGTAAATTCCTACCGAACAACCATGATCTAGTGGACTGTGTGTGTCCAGTGAGATGTTAGATAGAACAACGGGTGGTATTTAGCAGGGATCAAATAACCGGTCGACATTGAAAGGTAAGCAACAGCAGCAACAAGGACGATAAAAACGACCAATTATCTCGTTCGTGTTGAGTGAGTGAACAATTGTCTACTATATATGCGACAATGCAGCAGGCCGCGAGCTGTAGCAGTGGTCTTTTCATGTGAAGTCCCAACCTGCAGACAGGTTCACATTATCTATGTGCACATTCTTTTTAAACCGTTCATGCACAAATGTACGATCAAAATGATCAGAAACCAACAGAAATCCGAGGCTGCTGTGCGTTCAAATGAAACCAGAGTTTTGAATAATAAGGTTCATAATCAAACTAATAAACCAAAACATTGAAAGGCCGCATGCAACAAGCCACCATCCTCGCACCAAGGCGGCGACGGTACCGAACTCACAAATAGTTTTCTCGTTTGAAATCGTCATCCGGATCAATTTCGTCAACACCGTTCAGCATGTCCAGTTCTTTCGCAGCCGGGGCTGGTTGGGTCACAATATCTAAGCGCTCGATCCAAGGCAATTGGTTGTGCACGTGGTCGAGGGTGTTGATTAAAGCTGGCTGTAAAAGATAGCGGGAGACAAAACAATTTGGAATACTGAACATTTAGGTGGGACCCGAGGACAGTTTATTGTTGATGACGATGATCAAAGGACACTGAATACTCAATTCCAAATGATCCTTCCATACAATATAAAGGGTTTTATCATCGGGAACCCAGGTCGTCAATAGTGATGATACACATGAGCGATTTTAATGGCGTTTGATGAGAAGTTAGGAATGCGGAATAGTTGCATGTTGAAATCTATCTGCATTTTGCGGCAGCTGCCTCAAGCAGATCGACCGTTCGTTCAGTATACTTTGAAACGAAGCATTAAACTCACAGAACGCTCCTGCTGAAGCGCACTAATTGTTTATTCGTGCCTGGACTTGGAGTTGAACTACGGTCAACGCGTTTGTCTTCAGTAAACGATCCTCAATTGTGCCAGGAGAGCATAGGGGACGAAGGTGTACATGTTTTTACAGTTTATACGCAGCAGAAGCCAACATTATCATAATGAGATCATCAAACTCTAAACGAAGGTTGTCAGTTTGCTCAAGAGTACCAAATAACTAAGGTAGATGAATTTATGACGTCATCACAAAAGTTGAACAAGCACTAGTTCAACTTCTAATAGTCAGCACAGTGGTCACCCATATGCGCCGCGCCAGACCACATATGGAGTGAATACGATCACGCAGTCCACACCTGAAAAAAACTTCGAATACATTAGAAATTTAGATGCACCCACTAGCTCGTTTGTTTTAACGCAACAGAATTGCATACTCCATAAATGTTTCTGTATGGAGTAGAACAACGTGGCGCGCATAATCACTGATCACGCTGAGGATAATCAAATAAACAGTAAGTAAAGGGATTACCTGTTAGTACACATTATAAACTGAGGGTTTTATTGTTTTCCGTTTTCTTCTTGAAGCTACCACACTACCTTTGCCAGATGTATAAGGTCTGATCTGTGAACAACAAACATTCTCAATCCACACTCTGTCGTTTGCTCTTCTTTTAAATGCACAAGAAATTTTCAATAGTGGTCCAAGCTGTACAAGACCTTCGAACTAATGGAACCGTATGTTCATTAACTTCCTTACTGCCGTAGAAACCTATGAACCTAATAAACTCGACATTTATATGAACCACGGTTTCCCTTCCGTTTAGGAATACATTATAGACTGCATAACTTTCAAAGACGCTATTTCACAACTTGAGAAAAAGTGTGTAAAACTCTCAGGCGGAGCTATTCCTTGTCATAGTCTGTCGGCATGCAAACAAGAACACCGAGAGAACTTCGACCAGTTATATTCAAAGCCAGGGTCGCTGACCAAATACCGCAACTCCACATCTGTTACTGCCGAACAAAATCAAAATGACGCAATCAGGAGCGCGCCTTTTTAGTGGTATGCGGTCAAACGCCGTGCGTCAACTCCCGGACCTATAGTCTGTTTTCGAACAGCCTCGGTCTGTTGAAAGTGTCCATCGGCAGTACCATAAATTTTAGACAACTTCCTTTTCACGTTCCATCTCAACTTAAAACCCCGAAGCATTCCTTGAGTCTAATGTCTCTTAAAACCATCTGAGATACAAGCATTGACGTCTGCTAGTGGCAAATTCTTGTTTGTGGTCGAGATCGAAGGCCACGCTTAAAAAACCCTGAAACACAGTGATCATAGCTTACACCCGATCAGCCAGCTGTGTACAAGACAAATGTTGTGTTAGTGTGGGTTAGAAGAGTTGCTACTGCGAACGAATGAAACCTTCCGTAATGTCCAACTTTTGTACCAATATACTCTTAAAAAAAACTTTCCCAAAGATCACGAGGATGATGAGATTCCTTCTAATGGTTCCTTTATGCAGTGTGGTTGCAGCCCACATTCATCATCATCATCATAGACAGCAATACATCAGTGGTTAACACTAATGCGTAACTGCTACACAACCATGAAGAAAATGCAAACCCTATATAGGGAGAGAAAAAGAAGGGGATGGGAAGGGACCTACCTACTGAAAATAGCTACGTCCACACTCAAACATACAACATCAAGGTGCCTACACCTTGCAAACAAACAACCGAGCTGCAAGTGAGAGTAAGACGTCAGCAGCGAGACAGCTTCCTTACGGCTTTCACTGCCACGCATCATTAAATGGACTCACTTCACAGACAACTCGGACAAACAACGACAACATTCACGCCACTGAGCTCGATTAGCCACCACCTCACCTAGAGTCTCCAGCCACCGACCCTGAGTCGCAAGAGCCCCAGCCCGGGAGACGAGCACGATCCATGGTGGCCAACCCCTTGGTAAACGACTTCATTTCCCTACGCCAGCTCATTATCTGACCACCTCGCACCTTACACCAGTCGGTCGCAGTATCAGCGAAATGCTCGGTGTGGAAGACGACTAGCTGGCATCCTTAATACATGACCTAACCATCTAAGCCTGTGCAAACGTAGAGATTGGACAAAAGAACTCGTTTGACAATCACTACCAAACACCCGCTTCCTAAC
>QNGE01000254.1:0-13739 GCA_008508345.1 Paragonimus westermani
ACGCGCACTTTGTGAGTGCACAGTCCACATGTTTTATGTGATCTTTTGTGCACCATGTGCTGGAAGCGTACGCCAAATAGACACGCTACCAAATCCAAATCAAAATTAAAATGCGATTTGCAGGCAGGAGTGGTAATCTCACCCTATCACTAGGTGTTCGTAGCAAGTTGTTCATGTATGAACCTGTACATAGATCTGTTGTATGTAGATACACATACGGACTGCGAGAATCATACTACCCACTTCCTTCCTGACAGCACTCCCTCCGCACCGACAGGCCACGTTTTGACCAGTAGACAATCGTTTTGCACGAAATGTTCTAATGTACGCAATTATGCGCTGGAACGTTTTATGCGACTTGTATTAATGCAAGAACAGGGTCACAATAACACGTGCTAGCCCTAACCACTGAGGAACCCCCAGGGATTCCCATGGTTTATGAATATTAGAGTATGACCAACCGCCGATCTGGTCTTAGGTCTTTCTGAACGTCATGTCCAATCCAATTTTGTTTCATGACACAATTCGTTTGCGTTTATCCAGCCACCAAACGATTTATTAGTTGATGCACAAACGCAAGTTTGGAAGTCCGAGTTCACTTTCAATTCTTTGTTACGGTGCCATACATTCAATTGGGAAATAATCACTAGAAGGTGGTGCAGCATTGAGTATTTGGCATGCGAGATTATACTTTGTACTTTGAAATTTATTTGAAATTTAGCTGTGCGTTCTGATCTTCGTTGACTTTCACCAAACAAATATAAACCGATCATCGCCTGAAACTTTCTTTCGAAAAGACCGTAGCGTTCGCTCTTTTATGCTTTTTTAGTTTACCACCTCACGTGTAACGGGATGAAAGTGTCATCCTGTAAAACCCTTGGGCTGTGGCATGGGGTGACCCATACCGCAATTCTTTCTTTTATGATGTTCGTACATGCAAAGTTCCCCTTTGCAGTGTCCTACTTAAACCACTTTGACCATGACACCGAATATTACGCTGCAACGTTCCTAACACATGCTCCCTGGTCGGCGCTCAGCTATATGATCCCTTTGGGTTGTTCTGATCTCTTTCAACAAACGGTCACCGTCAGCTGTAAAACTTTGTTGACCCCTCGGTCTCCCACTGTGACGTTATAGTTTAGGTACCGTTAATGCGTTGATTACACGCAGTGACGTCCCTGCGCCTGCCAGACTGGCGAGCACTGCCCCGAGAGAATGTTATCCGCTCCGTGAGCATAGTTTATGGTTGAGTACATGCTGGATAGTAAGAACACATACATGATTACAAACCTCATCCGATCTGACTCTCTCTAGAGAGACTCACTCTTTTCTTTTGTGGACCTGACGGTTTCCTCCAAATCCATGTCCTGTTGGTCTCCGCGACTAAGTTCACTGAAACCACACTTCACGACCACTTTAACGCGAGTGACTTTGCCTGGGGTGTGAAACCGAAAGTCTTGTGAACTTCAACAGTCCGTTTACATTATTTGGCATTCCCGCTACGAACCATCGTTATTCTGATCGTTTGAGAGGTGCTTCCACCCTGTGGTAATTTCCAAACGGATGTAACGTGGCATGTAATTCGCTATGCGTGCACAACAATAGTCTGCTCTGACGTGAGTTGAGAATGATTTCTCGACGAACTT
The DNA here is from genome assembly GCA_008508345.1 of Paragonimus westermani. Taxonomy (NCBI): domain Eukaryota; kingdom Metazoa; phylum Platyhelminthes; class Trematoda; order Plagiorchiida; family Troglotrematidae; genus Paragonimus; species Paragonimus westermani. The sequence goes on from QNGE01000254.1 coordinate 1,647, forward strand.
TTCGGAGAGTCTATTTAACAGAAGGCTTGCCATAGCCTCTTCTAGGAAAGCGCCGAAAGTGGCCAGCAAATGTCCAAAGGATTCTCCCTTAAGTTCTTTACTGCAGTGGGACTAATAGCAGTAATTCACTGAGTGGAAAGGGGAGCATCTTAGACGTTACGGGTTTGCCAGATTTTCCACTGTAACGGCAGTATTCAAGATTTTGTCATCCGCAACATGGTTGTAGAGCATCCTACCTAATAGATCCACTGATAGATCTACCTGGAGTTCTGGCAGAAGTCAAGAAGGTACGTCCGTATATATTCTTTTTTCAAGAAAGTGCCGACCGATTGTTAACTTCTGCAAATGTGTGTCACTTGAAGCTGTGCTGTTGTGCAGTTGGTGCAGAGTTCGTTCAGAATTGTCGTTAGTGTGCACATGGCGTTTTGAAATCCGCAGCGCTTGATAAACTCAGAGGGCGTGAGTTGTCCTCCGCCGGTTTATTTATGAGCTCTGACAGTCCAGACTCTGGCTTGGCCGCCGATTTAGAATATACATCTGGAAGGCCATATTGAAGTTATTTTCAGAAAATTATCGTACAGCGTGCAACAACAGTAAAATATTCTACAGAGTAAATGTCTGCTGCAATATATCTCATTGCAAAAACCCCTTTTCGTGCGTGGGCTAAACAGACGATCATCATATCTCTCACTTAGCCAATCTCTTCTATTCTCCTTGTGTGAGCCCTGCTGTCAGATTAGTTCACTGTGATACTTCAGGGAATAATTGTTGATCCCCTCCTGCTCTCAATCTTTCTTTTCGATCTGCTGTTCAATATTTCTTCGATAGAAATGTTGATTGCTTCAGTGATCGCAAATGAATTCCAGCTTACAAATTATTTGAGTGTTTTGCACAACTGACCTCATACAAACCGGCTGAAACACAGCGGCCGTATTTTTAAACGTACTCTTGTTATTAGCTGCTGCTACTTTGGGTTACCTGAACAACCTCTCCCTTCAAAATCTTATCTTTAAGAGGTTCTTAGAAACCTCCATATTCTACTTCATTCGGGTGTTCACGCAAATTTTGAAAATTCCCGCAATTCTGCAAAGGTTTTCAAGCTATTCATCAACCAGTCTTGGTCGTTCAATTTATTTCCTTTTTTCAATGTTGTATAATTGCATCTACTGGGACAAACGGTGAGTTGCTCGATTTTTTCTTAGAAGGGGAATTTACCCTTAGTTGTTGTGGATTGAGGTGCGCCGAAAGCGACTGTGATTCTGTAAAACAAAAATCTTGCTGAAGAATAACAATTACACTTTATATGGCGATCGACCGCAGTAACAATTCCAGGCCAATTTGTTATTTGAGCCTTATTTGATCACTGAGAGCGGGGATTTTGCGGACGCTGACAGCTTGAAGTTTGAAGTTTATTAAGTCGGCTCAGCTTGTTTGCCTTGTCTACTGATAAGAGCACTCTGAACAAACTGTCATAGCTCCGTTCTCTGAAGTGCACTGGAAAACCTAAGCGCTTACTCACGTCAAGTTACATACGCAAATATTTGTTTGAAGCGGTTGCCTTTGCAATCCTTCAGTACCATCCAACTACTTTAGTAAGTTCAGCAATTATTGCTGACGTGACTGAGAATCTGTGTTTGTCGGGTCTGTGCGGCAGTCGCAATATCAATATAATAATGCCCACATTTCATACCACTCACCTGAGTCAGGTTCACGAGCACCTCGGTTATTACTGCGCATGCTTTAATACCTTATTTTTGCTCATCACTTGGCTGAATTGGTTCTGGTAGGTTGTGGGATATATGGGGTTTAAATTTCAGTGTGATCAAACTCAGATGCATTAAAGATTGGCAGAACGACTGTAAAACTCTTATTAATTGATTTGATGCGGAGCAACGGCCGCACCTTAAAAGTAGGGTAAGGAATCTGGATGTCCTGACAAAGGCCACACAATCTGTGCCAGCTTTTAGTTTTTGTATCTATGCTACATTAACGCTTAAATATGGGGAAACAAACCTCACTTGCCTAAAATCCATTTTGGTACGGACTGAAATCCATTTGAATTTAACAGTCGGTAGGGCTGTGAAGCGTTTTGTGTAAAGCCATTCCACATGGGCCGAGATTATTTTAATTAAAAGTGAGGGTCTAATTTATGATGGCATAAAGAAGAGAATGTGACCCGATAACCAAAATATAAATCATCTTCTACAGTTTACACATCCTTTTGCACGAAGTGTGTACAGAACAGTAGGTGCAAACTGTATGAGTAGGCTGGTGATTTTGAACAAGGTGTAGCCGGAAAGGAATCTCGTAACACCTTGGAATTTACTGCCGGTAATTGTTGATGAGTTTCAGGAGATTGGAAAGGGACTTTTTTGCATGACGTCGCTCAAACAATCCGAACCGTGTTTGCAATGTCAAAATAGATCCAAAGTTCCACGGCGATATCCATCTTAAGATAATGAGAGCATATGTTCTTGCCAACCTTACTAGTCTCAAATAAGTCCCTAGGCGATCCGAAACGATATCCTAGCCATGTATATCCATGGAACAATGAAACCTGAAACAAAATCAGGGTTAGTTATCATGGCAAAATCGCATGTGTGTTTGGAAAACTACCGGTTGACACTTCAGTAAACTTGGGATGCTTATTTTGTACGGTAAAAGTTTTGGCTCCAACATGTTTGTTTTTATCGACGTAACCCTGTTTAAGCGCAACGGCATCAGAGTAGTCTACCGAAGAAATGTTTTTACGTCCATATCATACAAATAAAAACCAATAGTTTCTCCAAATAACAAGCAGCATTTTTGCCGGGAACTAAGTTATATTGTTACCGGTGATGCAAAAGGCATTCACTGAGGGAGTATCATTCGGAACACTCACTGTTCGTCATCTTAGCGTCTCAGCTCACTTTCTTGGAATAGGATAACCGACTATCTTATTTCATTCCAGTAAGTTCTTAAATGTTGAAACTACAGAGACGGAGGATTTCCGGGTAGGTGTGACACAATGGAGGTTTAAGGTCACCCTCTAATTCCCGGTTCTCTTGTTTAACAAGCCTGTTATAAAGTGTCAGCGTTTCGCATTATGACTACGTGCATGTGAGATTTGGATTTGAACATATGCACATAAGTTGATCTGATCGCTGAAAAAAATATTGATATCTTATGTGGTATTGCCTGAAGATTGTTTATAAGGCAAGAAGTATGTTCTCTTGTTTTGTTTTCAGCATTTGAGATATTTTTTACTTAAAATAAAACAGTTTTTGCACTTTCTGACATTGACGAACAGTTTATAACACGACCACGTAAACCCTTGAAAGCGGTTAGTTAGTTTTGTCATTACAGAAATGTTTAACACCCTCATCAACTGTTCCGGACGAGCCCCAAACGAGGTTTGCGCCGACTAATTGCAAAAACTCAGTTATGACCGTGGATTTTTTATTTAGGCAGAGTCCAAAGCTAGCCCCATTCGAGGGTGAACACAAACTTTTGGTTAGACTCATCAGCAGCTAGGTTCTTACTGGGACAGGGATGTGAGCTCAATCCATTTTTCTATGAGGTTGCTATTGATCACACGATGGAATTACATTGTTAGGTTGCTCAGTCGTGATCATCTTACACGGCGACTGGCCGGGGTTCAAGTCTTGGTCGTTAAAAACTTGCACGTTGATGATGAGCACTAACAGGGTAGAGAGTAAACTTTATCACTTCTCTTCGACTGAGCCACCTGAAGTGTCCATTAGAACACAGAGGCTGCTATCAGCTACCGGTGTTTTAAAAACTACATCAATGAAACTCCTGACTATCTGCCAGTAATAAAGGAATTTACTTACCGCTTCAGATCTGAAAATCGTTAAAATATGATCAGAAACTCACATGACTAATTTGAGAATAGATACTAGATACCTACTGAGAAACATATGGATTCTGTGTTGAGAAATCATGAAACCGGAAGCCCAGTTTGTTTATTTTCCCAATCACTCACAAAGCTGAACACATGTTGATTATCAGCGCGGCGTTAGCCGTCTGGAAAAGGAAAATTCGTACAAGGCGCAAATTGCATAGAGGAGTGTGTAACTCATAAAACAAAGCGAATCGTGAGAGCGGCACAAATGTTAGTTTGGTTTTCTGAGGTTACCTCTTCAATGTCAACGTTATTCAGAAGGAATGCAATAGTCGAATAGCGTTAAATGATACGATATACCAAGTTTTCGGAGTAACTGGTGCTCTGCATTCCTAAAGCTCTGTGATTGTCACATGAAGCTTTCAACTTATTCTGAGTCGGCTTTGCCCATCAAATCATATCTTAAAGAGATGTTCACCAATTAAATCTGACTCTTTTTCATCTGGCGTAACCAAACGAAGAACCTACGTACCGCATAAGAGTTACTTGCCCTATGAAGTTTTTGTTAAACCAGTCGAAAAAATTATTCCGCTGGAGGATAAAACAAATAAACTGTAAAATTGCGCCAAAAACGGCAAAAACTGCCGAAATGTCAGTTATTGATACCTTCATTTGGTGGCAGTGTAATGAAGACCAAAATCTGGGATACGGCTGATCGGTGTCTGAAGTGGCTTACAGTGTGTTCCTGGCTTTCGTTTATGAACACTGTGCTGATTCACTCCACTCTGTCTCTATTACCATAGAATTTCCTTAGAGAGCTGACTGACGACTGTCTGAACCTAGGCAAACACACTTCGGTGTGTCACAACGATTTTCTGTCAAGCCCCATCTCTTTCGTCTCTCTCTCAAAGTTATCAACAAACAGTTTACTAGTTCGCCAACGATCACAGCATGATTGTTAATTATTCCAGCGTTCACTCACCGTATTTACTGCCAACTTCTTCAAGCTTCCTTTTATTTATACCGCCAGGTATTTGGTCACTACATGACACAGTAGTCAACCCTATTACCTGTCGCTGCTAGCAAAGTCACTCCGAGTTGGCAAACATACAAGTGAACTCCTATTCTATGGACAGAACCGGAGGATCGTGGTGATCCCGAAACCTAAAAGCGACTGTTTTATGACTCCTAGTAAACCTTAAAGTAAGTAGAAAGGCCGAGTGTATTCGAATGGAATCAACTGAACGCTTTCTACGTTTTGCCATTATACACCAGTCAGTTACTGGAATTCCCATGGTTAAGAATTACTAGTTTTGTGAGATAGGCACAATCAGACGCCTTTACATTCGGAGGGTGCAACTCGCTGAATTCAACTAAGGTGGCTTATACGCAAAAGCCTGAAAGAAACTTTAACAGGATCAGTTTTAGGCATTGCATTGAGTACTGTTTTGCATCACACACTGAAGCAGTTGTAAACGATACTGATCAATTTTTACTGTTCTCTGTTCTGAAAGACACGCACTATCTTCGATGTAAACTGTTTGTACATATAACATCTAAATATTTCTCAAATCTGATAAGTTGTGAAACGTACTCTATCTTTCTTCATGCTTCTTCAGTAACCCATTTATTCCTCACCTATTTATCTCTGTTCACCTATGCTACAAGGTACGTGGATCTATCAGAGTCTCTATCGGTTCAGTCTTTCCACTAACTCAATTTAGGTAACATTTTTCTGTCGACGGTTAGGCACAATTCAAACAATTTCATTGTAAGTGTTCTCGAAACACAAACGCAAACAATGCCCAAACCGTGGTTTTTATCTTCTGTGTGAAGTTGTGTAACGCATGAACATGCCTTTTCGTGAACGACGGAGACAAGGCAGTGTACATTGTTCTCAATTACTAAATGCTTAATGTATGTTTGCTTGGATTTTAATAGGTCAAACAGAATGGTCATTTCGTCGGCCGGAATTTTTGGGAAGATATTACCGGCACAGTAGTGTTTTTCGAAGAAGATTAGACGATTCTGTCACGCACCACTGAAAAGCAAATTGATTATCACTAAAGCGTTTGCGGTGTGAACTCAACATAAGTTTTACTCACATGTGTCTACAGTCATATATTCGGGTGTAAGGGCTAGTGAAAACATCCGTACCATCTGACCATATTGTGATATAAATTTACAAAATTGTGCTGGCATTTTCAAATGTAACTTCCCACAAGTCTTGATGCAATTGGTCCGTCTGTTTCCCACATCTTGCTTAACCAAAATTTGTTTACTTCCACCGAAGTCAACTCTTCTTTGGTAGGAAACTTCAGACTATCATTCTCCCCAAAACTTACTCATGCAGTTTCTCCCTGAAGAGTCAAAACATTTACAAGCCAAATCGAGCCAGATCTGCCAAATGCTGCCCGGGATTCAGATACGGGTGATAGTTAATACAACTCAAGAAACGTAGGTCAGTGCGTCGCAGTGCTAAATAGACCACTCTTCAACAACTCTCCCGAACGCGCATCTTTGGTTTTCTTATTCAGCCGACCTCGCATTGAGGAAGAGTAGGGACCGGTAATGTGTTCTGTTGCACCGCAAAATCGACCGGCAATAGGCCCTGAAAGTCACAGAAGCTAATCGTTACTGTTATTTTCTGACAGACAGTTTAATGTTTGGCTACTAAGAGTCAAAGTGACCTTTTTAAATTCGCCCCGGTTTGGTTTACTCTATTCCATCAACAACCTCACGTCAAATCCACATGATAAAAACAGGTTAGAACGCTCCCTTAGAGTCCGAACAACCCGCTACTGCGGTTCACGCGCTCCACCTTCTACACCAAGTTTTGCATACCCATCGAGTGCGAACGTTTGACGTGCTCAGCTTTTGTACAGTAACATGGAAATCCTAATATGGGATATGCGAAGGGTCTCCACTATCTGACCTATCTTAAACTACCAATTAGCAGGCACTAGACGTTTTATTTCAGCGTCACTTTGGGAAGTTCCCTTTGACCGACTGAGAACCACAAAAGCAAACTTCAACCGAACGTCGATTGATTTTTGAATTGCGTATCGTTGTTTCCTCCTCCTTAACTGGGTCATAACCAGACTCGACATTTCTTTGAAGAAAATTCCTGGAACGTATTGACTTCACCTAGAGCAGGGTGTTTTTGAAGTGTGGTGCTTATTAGGACTGGCTTTTGGACAGATTATTGATTCCATAAATAATCAGCAGTTTGCTTTTAAGATTTTTTTAACGTTGAAGGGACTTCTTTCAGCATTTATTTGCGTTCTAGAATTTGCCATTAAACACAAAACTAGACGCTACTAATATCTGAACTTTGTTCGTAGAAAATAAAATTTTGGCCAAACTTGTCGTCCTGTAGAATTATTAGTGTTGACAGTTTTTAACACAGAATTCAATCAACTGCTTTCCACAGGAACCACCGAAATATCTCTTTATCATTACAACGTTTAATAAAGTGTTCGATCATCTACGTCATCTTTTGAGATCAGTGTGCACTTGTGAAAAATTCACATTGTTTCAACAGTGACAACAAAAACGTTTGACGTTTCAATTCCGGCTACTAATAAATATTGGATTTAGCTATACCCAGCAGTCAATGTTGCCAAATTTGTATGAATTTAAACGTGATCTACGTCCTTTTCTTCAGCCGAACTATTTTCTGAAACATTTTTAAATTCGACCTACTCATTGGTCACTGAAATACTGAGGTATACTGGTTCCTGTGGATTACCACTCATCGAGTGGTTCTAATTAATTTTGTGGCGCAGGTCCATTTACATGTCATCGTTTGCCACGTTAGCACACACAAAAGTTGATCAGCCTCTTCACTTCATATCGTGAAGCTTTTGAGCCACAATGGGGGAAGCTAAGGACATACTAACGATCTACACAAACGTTGGTTATGCCAAGGTCATTTGTGCGGCGGAGACAACGGTGAAAGTAAGTTCATCGGCGTTGGTTGTTCATCTTGACTGCTTCAGGAAATGATCAGCATGGCAATGCGCACCGTCTCACTGTCCACGGCTTCTCAACTGTATGGGTTGCGAATGCCATACAAGTGTAAAAACGGTTCGCAACCGTTCAGACACATCCTGTGCAGAAAGTTAACTTGGCAGCGATTGAAATCACTGTACAATCCGACAGAGTTGATCCTATCCATTTGCCTCTTTCCTACAAAGTTTGAAGAGGCAGCTCGTAACGACAGAACCACCTTATTCTATCTACACCAGCAAGTATACATCCAACTCAATCTATTCAACCAACCTATTTTGACAGGCAAGAGAATTGTACTACGCTCGGTTTTCAGAGATTCAAGATGTTGAAATGGCTTTTGAGGTTGGTTGTCTAGACATCCGGTGAGTGTATGCTTATCTATTCACCATAAAGAATCTTTCTTGTAGAAGCATTGTTTTCAGTCCCAATATTCTACCAAAAGATTTGATGGAACTCGTAGAAAAAGCAAGGCCCCTGCAATCGTTTTTTCCGCCTTGCGTCACTCAACAATACAAGGTGAGTGGATTACCACATTCACATTTTATCATGATCTGAAGCAACGAAAAAGTAGTACACGTTAGTCAGAGCGTGAATAAAAGTGGAAACCGTGCACAGTGCTTCGATTTTCCAAACACAGAAGAAAATAACTGTCAGCGTGGTTCAGTGTAATGGAATTCTGGTTTGACCATTTGAAACCAGCGCTCAACTAAAATAGTTTGTTAGCCAATGCGATCACTAACTTCTTGTCAGTGCGTGTGTACCAATGTCTCAACAGCATCGTTACAACGTCAACCGTTTGCACCGTCTGGAATTTGGAACTTTCTTTGCAGCTATGGTTCCTGAATGAATGACATTTGGACAAACACTGGAAGTACTGAACCTGTCAAAGTTTGGTGTCTTTTGTGCCTCATACCTTGTCATTTGGATTATATTGAACCGCTGAAGCAAGCTTGGTTGTCGCACTTTCTTCCTATGACTAGATCGAGTGTTTTTGGGTAGGGATGAATCTGATTTCTTAGTTGACAAACACTTGACGAGACTTACGAAACTTTCAAGGCGTTGAACACTGGAACATCCAACTATCAGCTTTCACCAAAACTTCACTGTTAACAGTGACTAGCCTTTTCGAATGATTTTCACGCTACCCCAAAACTTTGCTTGAACGTTCTAAAGAAATAAACAGCCAACATTAAGATGATCGCACCTTAAAAGGGGGAAGGGAAGTTTAGTGTTTTAGGTGTATAATCAGTTGGCTTTTGCAAAACTCAAGGTTAGTAAGGAAACGTGCTTGGTAAGTAATACTGGGTGGGCGTATAAAAGAGTACAGAAACTCGTAGGCTTGAAACTGGACCTACGTGAAGAAGCAGATACTCTTACCTCCGGACAAAGATATAAGATCTCCATTTAGCAAGAAAACACTCGACATTTTGGACATATATTTTCGATAATCCATAATTTAACCGATATAATTATAATCGGTATGAAAAAGTACGTCAGATGTCTAACAGTTCAAAATTAGTCACAAAAACCCTACGAGAATGTCGTTACTCGCGGTTCTGGTTAGTAAACAGGTTTTAACCCCGTGAATGGTATCAGCTGCTGGTAACTGTGCATGAGTGATGCGGTGGTGGGAGCCACCGGAGACCATGAAATTTGTGAAATCTGAAATAAATGCGACTGTGGATATGTCACCAAACTGAATAGTCTGACAACAATAGATTTTGCCATAATTAGAATGCATTGTTTTACTGTTGTGGACTGATTTGCTGGGAGTGTATACGATCAAAAGTTCCTCGGATAGATTTTTCAGGACAAAATGTGACAAGGCTACACCGGTGAGTGGTTTTGTGGCATCAATTCTGTTTCAAGACGGATGAGGTATATCACTTGAACGGTCAAAAAAGTGCCTTGTCTTTCAGCCAAAGTATACTGTCATACAACTGCAACAAGTGAAATGATGCACGATGGCTAACTGGTTGTGTACAGGTAGCCTGTCTCTAAGTTTACTTTTAAGGACGTCTGCAAGTCGGTCAGCTCATCATCACTGGTGCAGCGAGCTTTACTTTACCGATCAATTCATATATCGGTTCGCCTGTTCAGTGACTATGTCCACCCTAAACGGGAGTGAGATGAATAAAATTTCCCTTCCATCACCAAGAATGCTATACTTAACAATATCTTTGCACTGCTGTCGTTAATAGCGGTACTGTACCTCAGAACTAAGTGGGTTACCCTGCATCTGTTAACCACGGGCAGCATAGTTGACTGGAAAAAACGGACCAACGTGTTAACGAGGGAGTGAGCTCACGAATCTATGAGCAAAAGTTCACGCGAATGCGTCTCTTTTAGTGAAAACTAATTTTCCTCAGTCCTTCCGAGTGTTAACCCATGATTATGGATGGTCCAGGAAATGAAATTTGTTTCTAGTGGCAACGTATCTATTTGTCTGTGTGTGTGTAAGCACATTTAAACTTCAATCATCTCTTCAAGGCTAAACTTTATCTTGTTCGGCTAATCCAAAGATGAAAACACTGACCTACTTAACCAGAAGCGTGGAAGATCTTGCTGTAGTGTATCATGGTGCTCAATGTGTTCTTCTGCTCTCTTAGGTCAGTCCTTCCACTAGGCGCCCAATCGTTTGACCAGAAACCGAGAAGGAGAGGAGACACAACAACACTGTTTGTCTTAATAGGGTGTCAAAATTAGGCTCCAAATCTATAGAGCGAAACGACTATCTTATTCGGCCGATAAGACACCGAGCGAATCAAACGAGAGGATAATGTATAACAGTGTATAACACAGTGTATAACACAGTGTATAACAGTGTATAACGTGACTCGAAATTCGATCGCCTACGCGCTCAACCCAGGAAGTAAACCTGGGTTAACCAGCCTTGGTTGATCAGTTCCAACCGGGATTGTGTTCGTCGTGGATCTAGGCATTTATCCGAAACTCCAAGAAGCACGGTGCAAACGATCTTTCAAAACCGTTAGAACACGAAAACTGGCAGATGCAAGCATTTCGTATTGACTCGTCAGTACCAAATTTACACTAACATGAAACAGGTTTTTTATTTCAAGCAATTAGGGGAGCAGGGTGGATAGTCAATTGGCGGTTTAGGAAAGGTCAGTAAGTCCAGGAAAGGGTCAAGTTTACGAGCAATCGTTCCTGAACACACAAAGTCGGCTTCAGTCGATTGATTGCAACCGCCTCAGCAAACCGCAAGAATCTTGGATTCGAGTGACGTAATAGGATTCTGAATGCACAAATTGGGTCGATAACGTGATCAGTGGTCAGGACGTGTATTGCGACTGCGGACGCTGGTTGCTTGTGTGTTTCAACCACATTGTCGTTCTTCCGTAATACAGAGTTCTGCACCCAATTAGACGAATGTTCCTTCACTCTGGAGATCAAGCACCTCTCGGTTCTAGATGTAAATTGGTAGACACAATGTGAGGTGGCACCGATGGGCTGATCTCCTTTGATTGAAGGGATGGGCAGTTTCTGGGTCCGGGCTAATACACAGAGTTCCGCTGCGTTAAATGTTCGTTTAATCGAATTCACTAGTCTTTGAGTTGTTTGCTGTATGCAATAATCACCTTTAAAGGGAAGTTCTATACAAACCTTCTTTTTTCTCACTGTGGCCACCTGTTCGGAAGGTGGGTTCGATTTACTATGCCTTTCTATTAACCTTTTTGGATACCCGTTAGATTGTAGTGTAGATGTGATCAAGTCTGATTCCCTCGCAAGACTATCCAGTGTACAGATTCGCCTTGCTCGTGTGAATAGTGTATTCACTAGTGCGCGTTTGTGATGGACCGGTGTGAAACTACCGAAGTTCAGGTACTGACCGGACCACGTGGATTTCCTATAGACGGCTCTTTTGATAGAGCCATCCTCCCGGCGACTAATGAGTATGTCTAGGAACGGCAAACAATTGTCGGTCTCAAATTCACACGTTACTTTCAGGTTGGGATGACAACTATTGAAGCGCTGCACTAAGTTATCTATTGCCTGCCTAGACCGACTGAATACTGGTGTAGCATCGACGTAACGTTTGTAATATGACAAACTCGCTATGTCTGTGGCTAACTCCTGCTCAATCCTTAACATGAAAAAGTCTGCTAGGATGGGCCCTAGTGGACTTCCCATGGCTACCCCGTCTATTTGGCGGTAGCACCGATCAAGAAAACGGAAGCTGATGTTTTCGGTACATAACAATAAGGCTTCCCTCA
>QNGE01000254.1:14013-148117 GCA_008508345.1 Paragonimus westermani
GCAGACTTTTTCATGTTAAGGATTGAGCAGGAGTTAGCCACAGACATAGCGAGTTTGTCATATTACAAACGTTACGTCGATGCTACACCAGTATTCAGTCGGTCTAGGCAGGCAATAGATAACTTAGTGCAGCGCTTCAATAGTTGTCATCCCAACCTGAAAGTAACGTGTGAATTTGAGACCGACAATTGTTTGCCGTTCCTAGACATACTCATTAGTCGCCGGAAGGATGGCTCTATCAAAAGAGCCGTCTATAGGAAATCCACGTGGTCCGGTCAGTACCTGAACTTCGGTAGTTTCACACCGGTCCATCACAAACGCGCACTAGTGAATACACTATTCACACGAGCAAGGCGAATCTGTACACTGGATAGTCTTGCGAGGGAATCAGACTTGATCACATCTACACTACAATCTAACGGGTATCCAAAAAGGTTAATAGAAAGGCATAGTAAATCGAACCCACCTTCCGAACAGGTGGCCACAGTGAGAAAAAAGAAGGTTTGTATAGAACTTCCCTTTAAAGGTGATTATTGCATACAGCAAACAACTCAAAGACTAGTGAATTCGATTAAACGAACATTTAACGCAGCGGAACTCTGTGTATTAGCCCGGACCCAGAAACTGCCCATCCCTTCAATCAAAGGAGATCAGCCCATCGGTGCCACCTCACATTGTGTCTACCAATTTACATCTAGAACCGAGAGGTGCTTGATCTCCAGAGTGAAGGAACATTCGTCTAATTGGGTGCAGAACTCTGTATTACGGAAGAACGACAATGTGGTTGAAACACACAAGCAACCAGCGTCCGCAGTCGCAATACACGTCCTGACCACTGATCACGTTATCGACCCAATTTGTGCATTCAGAATCCTATTACGTCACTCGAATCCAAGATTCTTGCGGTTTGCTGAGGCGGTTGCAATCAATCGACTGAAGCCGACTTTGTGTGTTCAGGAACGATTGCTCGTAAACTTGACCCTTTCCTGGACTTACTGACCTTTCCTAAACCGCCAATTGACTATCCACCCTGCTCCCCTAATTGCTTGAAATAAAAAACCTGTTTCATGTTAGTGTAAATTTGGTACTGACGAGTCAATACGAAATGCTTGCATCTGCCAGTTTTCGTGTTCTAACGGTTTTGAAAGATCGTTTGCACCGTGCTTCTTGGAGTTTCGGATAAATGCCTAGATCCACGACGAACACAATCCCGGTTGGAACTGATCAACCAAGGCTGGTTAACCCAGGTTTACTTCCTGGGTTGAGCGCGTAGGCGATCGAAGTTCGAGTCACGTGGGGATATACTGTGTAATGGATGTAATTCAATGTGAGGCAGCGTTTGTATAATCCGCCCCTTGGTCTGGTGACATGAGGTACAATTCAGCTACAAAGTACATGCGATTCATAGCAGACAGAAACTGATGACGTGTCACAGCAGACACATCTTAATTCTGAGTTACGTGAACTGCACAGCTTTCTGTATTTTTCTTATGATGGACGGATATAGTTTTCTCAAGGTATCCTTTAGCTGCCGTTGTGAATTATTCATTTTGTACCATCTGTGCAAATCCATCGGGTGCTGCTAAACGATGTTTCAACTAGCTCTCCTTGTGGGACATGTACAGAAACCTAGAAACTAGAGTTGTTGGCGGCTTAAAGTGGTCTTACCATATGGACATATTTTCACCGTTTCAGAGGTTTAGTTATGAAAACGCTAGACGTGACATACTTAACCATTTTATCTCAGATTTGTAACTCATATGAAGTCTTTGAGACAGACAGGGACTCTTTCTGCGTTCCTGCTCTCTGGATTGACCATTAATAACTATACACATATGTGACCAATTAAATAAGCCAAAGTGGCGGAACAAGGTTGATCATTCAGTGTGGGTCATTATTCCGTTCGTCGGTATGTTTTTTTACAAGGATGAGCAAAATTATTAGATTAGTCTCTTCATGAGTTGTCGAACGTACAGTATTTGTGAACAGCTTGTTATTCTAAACAACCCGCAGGAAAACTGTGAGGACACCCGATATTTGACAGATAATTTCACTGCTTTGCGTCGCTGAAGGCCTGTTCTTCGTGCTTAACTAATTGAAACCATTGCAATTCATGCTACTGAAATGTTACTTGATACCTGTTTTTTATTACTCGGTTGTTGAGGAGGTCATAAAAGTGGTCACCAGAAATCGTTTGGACCAGTTAGGCACAAAGCTTGTGTGTTTAGTTAGAAGTGCAAATGGCTTAGCTCAAAAATGTATTAGTAAAGCATGACTTACATGATGATACACTAAACCTCATTCACATTACGTATTTCAATCTCATGCAGGATAAATGTGTGAACGTTATATCCGGAAGGTAGATGCCTCCAGTTAAAACCAAGTTGCTTATAAGCACATAACAGCTTTGAGTACACACACGCTGGAATGTAGACACCACTAGGAGAAATCGATAATCTTCGGGACGGGAAAAAGTCAAATTGGACCCAATCTGAGGCATTTAATAAAAAGAGTTCATTTACTAACTCACTAAACTGTTGAATACATTACTTATTGAGGTTGAAAATTTAAACGTTCGACTTTTAGACAATTTACTTTGTGCAGAGTAGATGTAACTTGTCATTCTCCTCCGCAACTTCATCCTCATCATCACCAACACCACCACCACTAACAAGTGCAGCAATACATCAGTGGTTTTTCTGACGCCTATCTGCCATTTGATCATGAGAACAAAGTAAGCTACAGTTAATTAAAAACAGGAATACTGTAGAATGGGAGACCTGGCCACTAAAACAAATGACTACTCCCAGAGTATTAAGCATCAAGCTGCTTAACTTTACAAGCGAACAACAGACCTATAAGATGACGTCAGTAAGACAGCATTTTTACAGCTGCTCTTCGCTTATTGCACCTACTTCACAGACAATTCGAAAGAAAAACGACAACACACGTTTCTGGGCCCAACTAGTCGCTATCTTTCCCAAAGTTTCCAACTACCGATTCTTGGGAGATCTACGTACATATATGGACTCTAATGAGTAGAGAGGTCCCTCATTAGCAAGAGGAGTACCACGAATGTTCGTCAGGAATTAACCTATTGATTACGCCTGACTTTCCTACTGAAACCAATCAGAGAGGATTGTAAATACATTTTCACATAACTTGTCACAGAGTGAAAAAGTCTATTTTTGGCGATCATAAACGGCAAAGTTAACGTCTTCACAGTGATGCCTACAGGTGATCTCCTTGTGAACAAACCTTCTAGTGAGGGGACACAATCCGTTTGGGCCGACCCTTCTGAGTGCAGATGAGGCCGGTGCAGTCTACTGGGGCATAGGATGTGCTCCGATTGACAGATGATGGACGAATGACATTTTGAACGACGGGTATAGGGTCTGTCTATTCTGGTAAATAAGGAAGTTCCATTTCGCTCTACACAGTGGACGAATGTTTACCTTCAGTTTTCAAACTATGCCCCGCGGAAGTAATTTTCCAGTACCTCAGTACATGTTCTTCGTGTTACAATATTTAAGCCCTTTCTTTCATCGATACAGATGCCGGTGTGAGTAATCTGTGATTCTCATCTAACCCAGATCAGATAAATAATTAGTAAAATACAATGTTCTGTTGTGACCTCAGAACCAACATCGCCTGGGTTGTTGTCTGTCGGACGGCGCACATTACAAGTTATGTGAAAACACAGAAAGACAACTGGGAATGTTATTCTTTTGTGGCTGACGTGTATCTGCACCCTCATTCGTCTTGATGACATATCCCCATAGTTCATACACATCTTGTCGTTTCTGGTTCTTCGTCTTCCTGGCGTTGAAAAATGCCTTTCAGTCCCCGCGCATACCAGTCATGCTATACCGATCACAAGCAAAGCTGCATTTTACACAACAGTTCGGTGTGTGCATATGAATCTGAGGATCCACTTCTGCATAACGGATTTGGAAGCTAACCGAGGTAGATAATGCAATACTATGAGTACAACCCATTTTAGGTAACTTTTACAAAACACGTCAAAAAATGTATTAGAATTTCGAAATAAAAAGAAAGGAATTTCAGGTTTCAGACGTCCTGAGGTATAACGCGTCTTGGGGTTTTGCTGTTGACGTTTTTCAATCTTCACGTATTAGCTTGTCAAAAACAAACAAAATTCCAGTGACATGCCTCTACTACGAGGCGTCGTGATATCAGTTAGTTAGACATAGTAAATGGGTACGAAAACGTGAGGTATGAAGCTTGGTTTTAGTGTGTCTTGTGGCCTTCCTCAAGGATGTATATTAATAGGCATTTTTAAATTGTAAAGTTTCCAGTGCAACGTGGCGGAATGTCGGAATGTCACGGGAAGCAACGCTATATTTTGTCACGCTTTCAGTTCGAAGTACTACAGCCTGTTTCTGACAGGTGAGGCAGAGATGTGACGTTGTTAGTCGATCTTTAAATATGGTCGCTATTCACAGTTACCAATTAAGCTTGGTATGCGAGTTTAGGTAATTAGTTTGCAAGCTGTTTGCATAGGTAGGCGACGGAACGTCTCGATAGGGTGAGTTTATCTTAACCTCACTCAAGCCACCACTATAGAGGCAACTGTCTTCACCTGTGTCAGCACGATTGCCAATACTTTACGCAGGCTTACGCTTTGGGTAGATGCAAATCCACTGGCTACTTTAGAAGTAGATGAGCCAGAAAGAGTCGCCGAATAGGAAGTTTTGCTCAAAGGTGAGTACTGTTCACACAAAAATTAGCAATACCTATCATAGGGCATCCTCGGTTGCTGGAAGCGAAGTGTCTGTGCACAATAATGTGTGACAATGTGAATAACGGAGCTAAGTTGTTTATTTCAATCCGACTGTCATCCACACATGTGAAACTTAAACTGTCATCTGACACCTTTACAAAAAAGTATTTTAAACGAATCACATTGATAGAATTTTATTCGTAACTACTTAGCCTAAACGTTCACATGACATTGAGACACAACTGCAGTTTGTGAAGTACACAGTTTAATTTGACAAGATTGGTGTGTAGGCACTATAAGCAGCTTTTAATTGAAGCCATAACACCGGCATACCAATCAACTGTTTACATACTTCTCGCAGGGCAAATCGCTCAGACGTTTGGTACAAAGTTACTTGTATAAAGTCAAACACTACACGGAAGAAGACTGCGTACTGGACATGCTCAATCGATATTTAATTCTGTTACAATTTGACCGTGATGTGATTCGTTGCTCTTTCGGGGTAAGCCAATCATAGATAGTAATCTAGTATTGAGTTATTTCCACCAAATTAATTATCTTTTGCTCAGTCACTTATCGTCAACTTGTCTCTAATTCAGCTGTTGTTACCTATTATTTTTTATCGGTTACTGGACAAAGATAGTGAATTTCGCCATTCCATTTTGTTTCCTTTAATATAAAATATTTCGTCAAATTGTTCGTGTTTGGTTAAAGTTCGGCACACTTTATAAACTTGTTGAATGAGAGCGGTGGACTGTTCGTAACTTCTCTGATGATTGTCTCTCCCTGAGTTTAGGGTCGTTACGATACACCATTACCTGTAAAGAAAGAACATGGTTCACAGTGTATTATAGTTAATCCTAGGTGTCACCGACCGGACATGTATAGTTTACCAATTGACAATAGTCTCTCTAAAGATTTCTGAGCTGCCTGTGTAGTCTTCCATGAAAAAACTGTTTCCTGGCTCTCAGTTCGTCATCGTTGGGCTTTGCAGCTCGGAGCCAGCTATTATAACTGGCGATCGTGTTGAAGAGGGTATTTATTTGCGAATCGGTGAAGCTTGGCCGGTTGTCGTCGACCTGAGGCACTTGTGACGCCTCCTCAAAGTTCGTCTCTATTCTGGGGGAAAAGGCATAGGACCGTTCTTCTGGGGTATTGTTCTATGCTTAAGAGCTCTGGTTGTTTCACTTTGCCGATACTCAGAGGTTATGGAGCCGTCTGAGTATTGTCCACATGTGATATCAGCACCACAGAAGAAATGACAAATTACAGCAGCTTATGTAATGATCAGGTAGCCTCGTGTTACGTGGAGTGGATTCACTTTATCGGTCCAGATCTCTCGGATATATTTTGCACTTGATTACCCGCCGATAACTATGTTGCGTCTTAACTGCTCTCCGTGGACGTGGCTGGAACGAACAGCGAGGAAGACGGTTCATGGCTAGCTGTGAACATAGGAGCAAACTGAAATCATGTGTAACGCTTGTCCAGTTTAATGCACTTCCCGCTGTGGTCCAAGAAATGACCAGCATGGTTGGCTGGGGACAATAGAGAACATAACCGCAAGTCATAGTGAGTGGGGGCAATGGTGTTACGTTCATTGTCGTTTTCACCTATAGCGACCAGCCTATTCACTACTTTTGAGGGGCTTTTCCAGTTACAAAACATCAAAACGAGCAGTTGGATTAAAAATACCCTGTAATGTGGAACTAGTGAAAGGACGTTTTTGTTGTTGTTATTTTCAGGTTGAATATCACTCACATTTGATCTCAAGCTTCGTATTCAGCTGTACTTTTCATTTAGCCTCTTTCGAAAATGGATCCTACTGACGAGCATTACCAACAGCGTAGCTCCAGCTTAGTCTTTCTTTTTGAAAAAAAAACAAGCTAGAAAGCCTATAAGAACACAAAGGCTGCTATAGATTGTGAATGATGCTCAGTCTGAAGTTAACCAAAAACTCCAACTGCTCATCCGCAGTCTTTTTTGTTATTGACACTTCCTAATCCATATCTATCTGTTTTTATTCCCTGTTTCATAGCTTTTGAGTTAGCACACAACCTGATAAAAGATGTTTGTGTGCCACTGATAGCAATAATAATAATCCGTCTTTATTTTTAGCGAAAAGCGCTTGTATAACTATAGATATTCACACCTAGACCGTACTTTGTTTTCCAAAGCAATTGCTAAATAATCTTCTACGGATTTACCTCTTGACTTTTGGCACAGGTTCACCTATGACATAGTATCTCTCAAGCTTCTCAGAAGGATTTTTTCCACGATCCCGATTGACTTTTAGTTAGTTATTAGTTCATTGTAATCTACTGGCCCACAATGTGTTACTTTTCTCATGTGTGATCAACATACGCTAACCCGATGTTTTTGGCAATGTCTATACATCGATTTTGAATTCAATGTAAACTGCTGAACGTGCCAGATGGTCGAGAGATCGGATTAACATGTGGCATCTTTTGATTTCTCGCATTTCTGGTTGGGTATCTGTTATTTGTTTAAAACGTCGCACATTGACTGTATCACTAATAATACACTAATTCAGTGGCACACAAGACAAATAACGGTAATAGCAATCAGTTGCACATTCACAACTCGGACATACGACTCTTTGAGTTGATATGTTGATGTTTCTTATTGCTTAGAAGTATAGATCACAACTAGTATAGTAATTATCGTTCTCAAGATTGAACTACAGAAAAATCGCTGTCCGATGAAACATATCTTATATGATGTAGAGTGAATATGCCAACTTTATCACCTTTGGCACAAAAAATCCATCAAGATCGACATTGTTTCACCGTATCGAAATCCACCCCAAAAGAAAAATGTCGTTGCTTGGTCGATCAAGAATACGGCCAGCGTTCTTTTGTTTTACGGTCACTGATTTAGGGTTTTTACACAATACTAATTTGAACAAAAATGAGTATACATATGAGGTCGTTTCACCTCGTCCCTCTGTCGAAGACATGTTTGCTGACCAAATCGAATAGCCGAACGGGACTCTGCTTATTGTGCTCCGTAAAGACAAGCTACCGAGTTATGTTTCTATATTGAGACGCTTCAACCACCGCTTTCTCTAATACAGACAGCCTGCTTCAGACTTTATAAGATTTGGTCTTCCCGGGCAAATAATATTCTGTTCAGCGTCCAGTTTGTTAGGACTGTGTGAACGAGAACTAGTGACGTCAAGAAAATTTCACCGCTCATTGCTGAGAATTGTATGTGATACTTGTACACAACGTATCCGGTTTTTCCTTTGGAAAACACTGATATATATATGTGATGTTGATTTAAGCAGTTTTTCAGTGACGGATAACCATTATCAACGTCAGCTGGAAGGCAATAAATAGACTAAACTTATGGTCAACGCGAATAATCACCCAAGCGTAATCCAAAAACTACAGATGCTCTGGCAACTGCTCAAGGAATAAGAACGTACACTTTACGATAGTTTGACCACGTGTTTCAAATGATCACTCAGGCATTATTCAACAGATGACTGACAATCAGATAGGATCAGGAAAAGTTTGAACGACGATATGATCACGAACTTCAACGGTCGTCATTTTGCGCGTTCAGCGGGTGTACCTTCCTATGGAAAATTGTTCATTTTGTGAACTACACGGCAGAATTCAGCATGTTCATCTTCAAAGTAAACACCACTTCTGCAAGCTGTTTATTTGCGCGTCTGCAGTGGTGATGGGCGGATTTTATTCTAGACATTTCTATAGAACTTAACATAATAAATTTGAAGGACGAAAGTTAACCGGTATATTTTTTCAAATAAAAAAACCTGTTTTATTCGTGAAAATTTACGATGAGGTTTCAATGAACAAAAGATTTTACAGTGTTGACTGATCACAGATGTTACACTCAGCATCAGTGCATTTCACAGAGTTGAAAAAATGTTTTATCTGAAGCAGACAAGCCATATTCCTCGTGCGACACCTAGTGGGCATGTCTCCATATCCAGATTTGTAACACAGTCGATGTGAACGATAAATTGGCTTTCGTACCTTCTTTTGTTAGCGGGAGCGTTCAAGGTTACGTGCTACTCGGAATAAAAACGTAGACTATAGGTACTCTATGGCACTTACCCTCAACTCGATACAGCGTGATGAATTTCGTCATTGGTTAGACACATGGCATAAGAATAAAGGACAACTTGTTCGAATGTGGTTCAGACTGCCTCCATCTAGTGATTTAAAACAACTTCGTGGGGCTTCTATTTTTCAGTATGCCCTTTCTGTCACAATCAGTGCAGGTTGATTATCTAGAGTGGAGTATGTACAATCGCACGGAGAACATGTCATGCGTCAATTAAAAATTAAGGTCAGAATAAAATTTCGATAGCATAAAATTGTCGTTAAAGTTTGGATGCCGGCAGTAAAATTTATAAGTATTTCCTGATCTGTCGGCTCAACAGCTTGTCATAAAAATCTGACTTTCCCTATAAAGAAATTGCACGTGAGTTGTGTTCGTTGCCCAATTCCACTTATCCTAGACAGTAGCTATCATCGACCTGGTCGGTCTATCTGAGTGGGTGGAAGGAGTACTTTCAAGCGGAGGAACGCCTCTTCTACTCATCCTAGTGTAAACGTGAGTAAGGCAACGCCCAGGTGGACTACGCGGTCAACCGACGCAGCTATTTACTAATTGACCAGTTAAGTGAAATACAAGGTAACTTCGACTGGGTATTAAAAATACACGTGTACCACGCACCAAACCAGTGCAGACAAGCTCCGGACAAGGTATTCTGCTGTGTGGAAATATGGACAGTTGCGGAAAATTTAGTTTTATTAACCTGTATGCCGGAACGGTTAGGTAAGTTCGCATAGTGTGACTCTGTGGTTAAGTCCTACTATAGCGGGTAGAGTGTGCTGTGTAGTCATAATGATACAAGAAGGCCGATGATGAAATAGAGGGAGTTTACGCTTAACTTCCATGTCATCAGCATAAATGGAAAGTATTTTCAAACAGGATGCACTCCAGTCCTACAGTCACAACAGCACAAGAATAGGAACTCAGTAAAGATCACTGTTAAGACCAACCATCGAAATTTCCCCTTGTTTAACAACGACAGTAGGTGGTATGCACTAGCAGCTTTGCAAGGAGAGTAATCAGGCGAAGAACACGGTGAATATTCCATATTATCTAGGTAGAGATTCCAGCACTAATTGTGCGATTATCAATCCATCAGTTGTGAACACTAATCCGAATAACTGCCGGTGTGTCCCATTTTTTTCTGTCTTCAGACCGGTCCTGGAATTCCAGCCGATTTGATTATCGGACCACGGTTTCAAGTATCAATTAATATAGACAACGCTAGACAGGTGAGGTTTGTCGTACTTTTGCATGTCTGTCGTGTTTTCTCGCATCATTTGAAATAGTGTGCTTACGTAGCCTAATCCGAATTGTTACACCTAGATATATATGTATATATATCTATAACAAGGCATAATGCATGAATTAATCTACGGCTAAACAACACGAAAGGACTACAGAAGAAAGCAAACTTGATAACTCTATTTGAACTATTGAAGAATTCCTGTACAGGGCGACCTAGTAATGAGTCTCAAATCGACCTGACAACATGTCTATTGAATAGACGTTACAGATATTTAATATGTGAACCAGAAAATGCACTGAGATGATGCAGCTACAACATCAATAGTTCAGCTTTTATGTCAAGACATTGCCAAATTACCACGCTGTCTTCTACTGCCAACCTCGGGTACGCAACTAGAGTAGTAGGAGCTAAACGGTGTGATGAAATTTCAATACTGCAGCCATGCCATCCACACAGATGGCGGGAAGGCGTCCTAAACGCAGAAACCTTTGGACTACTGTTCCTTAAGCTCCATAGTTTAACAGTCTCATTTCTGAAACGTTGATTGTTCTATGTATACGAGCGATCGAGCCGAAACAGTCACTACAAACAGGTCATCGTTGAACGCGATCCGAGCTGTCAAATCCGCAAGAGGGCAAAAAACGTACGGATACAGACTATACCTGCCTTCTGTCTGTCAGGCTCAGGAATTTTGTTACCGTACGTGTCAAAGGTTGACAAACTTCATTAGACCATCAGTTACGTGTGTTCAACAAAATTAGACCAATATCAAGAAAAATACGATTGGTTTGGATGGTAGGATATGAAATTCCAAAGAAACGAGTTGAGCTGCTCAAACACGAGTCACTGGTGTTTATGTTGAATGGTTTAGACATGTGTTCACAGCTAAGTCACAAAAGTCGAGGATGACGTCAATGGTGTGACCTGTGGCCACGGCAACCAAAGGATTTGTACAAACTTGATAAACAGATTGGGAATAACACAACGTCACCAGCAAGTTGTAATACTCTATGTTTCAACCACCTTGGGTGGCCTTCCTCAGGAATGTTGTAAAAACTTCTTTCGACAACGCAGGATAGGATTACGTAATCGGATGTCAATCGATTCCGCGATGGCTAGCACTTGTCTGGTCAAATTTAGACGGTTGACCGGAATTTTGTAAATCATGCAAAAAGCCTGCTTCGGGTCTACGCGAGGGTCCGTATCCACAAGGCTTGCAGCCAGTGAGCTGTTAATGGTTTTGACCAAACCGGTCATAAGCCATGCAGAATGACGTTCTTTGATTCGTTTGGCAAGCACCTAGCCATCCGAATGACATATTCCGCTGTACGGCAGCAGAGGAAGTAATACACAAGCACAGACACTGTCATCCAGACTCCAAAATAATCAGGGGCTAATTAGTCAACCAGCTCCCTGATGTTGCCGGCGGGAATGTGCGTCTAAGTTTATGATTCAGTTGATGGTTCAGTCTGTCTGTCACCATATCACTATTGAACGGTAGATGGATGAAGATGGCTTTCTTTTGAACCATGCCAATCGGATCACGCGGATTGATAACGATCACGTTCCGGGTAATAGGGCGGTTAGTTTAGTCATTTTTTCCAGCACATTAGCGATTGTTTTCAACTGTTGTTCAAATGTCCCTGTGGAACAGATTTTCCTGGCTCTGCTGGTAAAATATTGAGCAAAGTTACGCTTCTGTTTGAGCGGCAGAAATCTGTTAAAATGTGTGTAATACCGAGTCCGCGCTGCCTTGTGACGAACTGAGTGCTGCATTGTTCCATCTAATTGTCTTTTCTCGCTCAGATCTAGAAGATAAAACGTGTTAGCCAAATATGTTTCAAATATGAATATGATAGAACGGTATGCTTGACTGAATGTTTGTACAACATCGGTTAGATCCTGGTCCGAGTTCAGTAAAGCAAAAATATCATCTAAGTATCGACTAACGAAACACATATTCTCAATGGTATAGTCAATCTATTGACTTTCCAATTTGAACATGAAAATATCCACTGGTAATGAACCCAGGGAGGATCCCATCCCAAATCGGTTAATTTGATGACATAACTCGTCGATGAATTTGAATTGCACATTTAGTGTGAAGCGCAGCAGAAGCTTTCAAGCATTTGCATTGTTGCACTAAGCTAGATATTCGACTGTTTCACGTAGTCACAGGTGAAATTATTAGTCTCTATGTGAATTTCAATATTTTCGACCTTGGCAACCAAAGTAACTACAGGGACATCATTTCTGATAATCTAGTTCAAGCTGTTTTGCTAACCACTCTCCAATCGCATGACGGGATGATTTGCACGTGTCCAGGATACTGTCTCGGTGGATGGTTTGGCTTGCGGATCGTCGGTAGGTCGTATAAGCGAGGGATGTTTGGGCCGGTCTCTTGGAGTTGGTCAAACTAAGTGCTGTGATTCCTCATTGCTAAGAACATCGCTTCCGACCAACTACTACTTGAAACTCACTCAGATTCGCTTTGTCCTTTTCCACAACCGGTTTACTGAATTTGCCTCAGTCTCAGAGAATGTGAGACATTTTACCAACGTAATCTTTTCTGTCTATAATCACTATGCGCGCTGCTTTTCCAGGGCAATTGGGGAGTATTTCACCTGCGCGAAGAGTTCTCAGGGTCTGAAGTTGTCTGGTTGTGGTGAGACTTTTATGAGTCAAACGCGCTTGCTTGCATCGATAACAGCAAGTGATGTAGGGGTAGGGTAGTATGAGTGGTTTAACTTGTTTGTATGAAATTTTGTGCAATATAACACGGACCGACGGAATTTATTTTAGTAGTGACTTAATTTTCTTGGACATTTATAACTCTAATGATGTGATAAATACTTATCGAACAAAGCTGTTCGTCACCGCTCTCTTCTACGACTTAACGGATATTTTCGCGAGGTTGTCAAACCCTATGTTAATCAACGAAATGTTACCGCATGCGCACGGCTGTCAACATTTACGCATTTATCCGGGCAAACAGACATATTCATTATCTCTAACATCTCATCAATTCTGGTCAATGCAAACCTTCGAGTCGATAAGGATGAAAGAGATGTTATCTGTATATTCGAATTCTCGAAGCTTGTTCCCTTGACATGAGCTCAGTACGTCTTAATATTACGTCCAAATGCTTCCCCTAAAGTGTCGTCCACGGTATCGTTAAGGAACAAAATGAAAACAGTTATATTACTGTAAGCGTTTACTTGCTGTGATGTCTGTTTGTGTCAAGTATGGCATATTGATTTTATGGGTACACAAGAAGATAGCCGTTTTATCATCAAGACCATATACCTCACTTGAGATTAATTCGGTAAACCACCTCATTGACGAAGTCATTTGGTCATTGATGGCTTTCCAGTATTTTCGAAGATCGTTCTTCATCCTGGCAAAGCGCCTTCATCAAGTGTAGGTACATCAGTGTTCACATTATCAGATTTATCTTGCAAAATTCATTGGCATGGTTACTTGTACTGTGCAATGAGCATCAATAACGGTGAGAGATCGCCACTCCTAATTTAAGGCTACAAGCCTTCCATCACTCACTGTCAATAACAAACCACCAGATATGGCTGTTTTACGATCGGACTTCGACTGACCCAGAGGCTGCCTTACTAGGTGGTGTAGTACATTTATATTTACAGGTTTTGTCTTGCGCATTCTCCTGGGTTGATTGTCAGCCAGGGTATCGATTATCATTTTTCTGCTAGCTGTAATCTTTAGTGCTCCTTCACATTTACATAACAGCTCTGGGAGCCAGAGACATACACAGTAACATACACAGTAACGTATGCAGTAACTGTAAAGACGCTTTACTCGCGAAACCTAACGAGTCAAGCCGACGTTCTTCAGCAACTGCCACCTCTATTAACTTGGTTCTGTGTACAGCATTCCACATGATCCTAGAGTGGATGAGCGAACCAACTCAAACCATGTGCATCATAACTTTGTATGACACCTGGGATAGCGCGCTGTATTGCTTGGAACAAATTAATAATATTGCAAGTTTGGTCAGTTGGAAAACAGTGTATTCGCTGGTTTTTCACTAGATATTCCAATCTTATCATTTTTTAGCCTGGTTTAATGCACAACTTTTCTCCGTCGTCTGATTTATTGTCACCGTTACTTATTCTGATCACGTTACAAGCTGTAATTAGTTTTTCTTTAAGCACACATCCAGAAAGATTGACATTATGATAGAAATACGTCAATGATTCACAATGGGGCTTGACTGCTACAAGTTGATGCAGAAAGAAAGCATTTAATAGAAAGTTAGGGGAATAAAACAGGCGTCATGCGTAATCCAATACTGAGAGATTGACATTCTCAAGAGCCTTATTGGTGTGGAAAACGAATCTGTTCCCTCTTCCAGGTTCCAACAAGTATCTTCTCCGTACTATGCAAGCCCTACGAAACATTCCTTTGGACTCGAATTAAACGCCTCTATGATCAGTTTGTTTGTCACACAGGTGGTGCTCAGATCAACCGATTCATGCGCTACTTGTTTGGATACACTTCTTCACAAATGACGGTACATGAAGCGGTCAGCACGATCAAACTAATTCTGAGTATTTTACTTAGGATCAATGGATTTTGTTACTTTGATAAAGACGGGCATTGCGGTCAACAGACTCAAAAGAAATGAGTAAACAGTACATGCACGTATTGTGATTTGGATATCGTGGAGTTTTTTCCGAATTTTCATTCGTTCCATTAACAGAATCCGTACGTCTGTTTTGGTGCGCATGAGCAGTTTCTGCTGAATTGAGGCCTTGGATTTGTTTATCTAATTTCACAAATCCCCACCTAATTTGAGACCATTTGTGAAAAGAATTCAAACCAAACCTATAGTATAAAAATTTCAGATTGTTAACTGCCAGATCATAATCACTTAGGCCCTTCTGATTCCGGACTAAATCCCAAAAGTTTAAGAATTATCATCGGTAGTCCGTGTGTTTTCAGATAGCTGGCTGTCCTCTATTCCACCTAGCTATCTCTGTTGTTCTAATCACTCCTAGTTACACAGTAATTATGACACTGTGTATCATCAGATCCGCGACTGTTCTTACGTTAACAAACAGATTTCCCAGAGGTTGATTTCTTGATGAAAATGCACTCTTTTTCATTCAGTCATAAATGACGCAACTTAAGTGTTCAATAGATTCATCTATGTTAAATACTAGCCGTAGTTTTTGGGCCAAGTTTAGTTTTGGGTCGCTTAATTTACTGCTTATTGAAACGGGGTCATTTGGTCTCAGCACTTACGGTTGGCCTTCAAACCCAAAAACGGCGCCCCGCTTGAACATTCCAACAAGCATTCTTCAGTTACTATTCCATTACTTGTTACCGTATTTGTAACGATGACGTTACTGTTTTCATTACCCACAAACCTAATTCTATTGTAGCACGTCAGTTCAACTCTATCGTTTTCATTAATTCAAATTGATGAGGTTAGGAAAAGGTAAACTTTTGTTAAGTCATTAACATCCTCTCCTCTGTTATTCAACTGTCCGTGGTCTGCGACGCTCCAATCATACGGCGTTATGCCTATCACTTGTCTTATCCGTAGCCACACCTTTTGGCCTACTTTGCAAGTATACGGAAAGTGCTGGTATCTAGGATTTACGGCGGAGATAACGAACGTTTCCAAGTGCGTCTAGCCGTTGAACAGTCTTCGGATCCGAATGCACCACTTGAAACCATTTCTTTCACATTTAACACCCAAGAAGCCGCGGATACCGCTGTGCATTTACTTGAAGGCTATTGCGGTGAATCCATCGGAGCAGCGTTGCAAGACAGTACATGCGAAACGGCAATGGCGGATGCTACGCAGCGCGCGATGCGTGAAGAGTTTCTTCCGAATGGCTGTCCATATTGGTAAGTAACTCGTGATTTCAAGATAACCTTCACGGTCTGCACCTTGCGAGTGTGGTCCCTTAGAAGGACAGGTATGTGCAATCCAATTCCGTTCTCATTCGCACCTCAAAATCCTGTAGACGTTAAGTGCAAGTCACTGAATTTCTTTCATGGGATGACAAATTACACAGATTACTTCCTTGCAAAAACATTTCTGCTCAATACCTTACCAATCAGAAACCACATATTGTTTGTTCATTCCACCTAAAACCGATCACTGTACTATATATATTGACAGATTGCTGGTAAACGGTGTCACACACTAATGAAAACCAATTTAAGAGTGGAACATACTGTTTATGTACATACACAATACAAACAGTTAGTTGTCCTTTTAATCATGGATCACTTCTACCTGGTTTCTGCCTACATCAGCCAGTACACTAACACGGTGGCCAGCGAATAAAAAATACGCACGGCTATATAGCCTAAATATCATCCGTGGCTGATCGTACATTCTACACTTACGTTTTTTCATCCAACCCCTTTTGATAAGAGAGACCGTATTCGAGTTCCGCTTTTGTTGAAGCTCGTAAGTGGTGTTCCCTTTGTGCTAACCAAACTCTGCTATTCTCCAGTAAGCGAACTGTCGTCCACTATGTTTAGCGGTTATGGTGGGTTCAAATTAAGCAAACGTCCTAGTGGTGAGGTCAACGATCAAAGCAAACTGGATGGTTACTTTGTCTTCTCTGTAAGCGACATACACATGTGACCATTACTCACGAGAGAGTGTGAGTGACCGACTGTGTATGATAATTCGGTATTGCTTAATGCGAACTCAGTAGCGCAGTGATCAACATGGTTGTCCCATCAGCACTCGACTAAAATTTATACTCCAACCGTAGCAAGAATGTTCACTAGTGATTAGCTGAGCTAACAAGAATAAAACTCGAATATAGTACTTCTCGAGCAGGGCTGGATGAAAAGTCCATTGGAAAGAGAAAGCTCTAATCAGTTGTCGGTTACGTTTGGTTTATATCAACGAAATTTCATATCGCTTACCAGTACTCACATTTCCCACCAAAACCTGTACCCATTAACGGTATCTACGGTTTGAAATTTTGAGTTTGTTGTCAAAACCACTTATATAAATGATCTGAAACACCTCTCTATTATGACTGAATGGTTCGAATCTGTCGAGTGGTTCTGTTTCATCATTCCTATCTTACACTGCGAGCATTTTTAGTTGTTTAGAACTTCCACGAGTCACCGTATTGTGAAGTGAGTGAACTGTGAAAATGGTGCCTTATTCACGCTGCAGAGAACGGTTTTTACTGTATACCTCACGAACACACTAGAACAAACTAAAGATACTGATTCAGCGGATAGCAACTTTATTTCATTTGGTTGACAGTGGCGTTTCATTGTCATCGGGATAAAATCGTTACTGATGAATTACTATGCGTTAGGCTTGTAATAAATATTTTTGATACACACCATTTGCCATCCGCGGGGTTAGCTGAATATTCCCTTCGCTGTCGATTGACACAGTCTATGGTCAGCTGTGCTAGTATGGATTTTACTTTCAGTCCTTTCGTTATTACAATTCATTTTATATCACACCGACATTTTCTGTTCCGCATGCGTCGTCCGTTGATCCGTGCAACTTTTCAACTAGTCGAATTTGCATTGGTGAATGAATGTACGGAATCTCCTGACCGGTTGTATTCACGGTACATGCCACGCCAAGTGCTATGTCGTTATCGGTGAACCCTATTATTGTGACTTGTGTTTACTTCTAAGACTGATTGTGATAGAGGAATATGCTTACTTTTGAAGTAGCAGTTGAAGGTTTAAGAAAAAACCGAACCACTAATTGTCCTAATAACTTAAGCCGTGGAGACACCTTCTTGACACTGTGAAGTGGAAAGTACCCTTAAAAATGGTTTCGTCACGCTACTTTTACGACGTTGTTAAATCCACGTTATTTTGAATTATTGCTCTACTTTTGTGTGGACCCATTCCAGGTTGCATGAATCAAACAGCTCAGAACTGGAAAGTACGTCCTGTGTGGATTTTTTTTAATAAAAATGTTCAAATAAACTCACACTTGTAAACGTTGTTGAATACGACTACCGGGAAGAAACTTGAAAGTGCGTTTATTAGGGTGATAAGCATACTGTGTTGTATACAACTACATCTTCAGGTTTTCT
This sequence comes from Paragonimus westermani, assembly GCA_008508345.1. Lineage (NCBI taxonomy): Eukaryota > Metazoa > Platyhelminthes > Trematoda > Plagiorchiida > Troglotrematidae > Paragonimus > Paragonimus westermani. Next base: position 32,201 of record QNGE01000254.1, read on the forward strand.
GAGAACTCTTCCGGATCTTTCTGCTTGACGTTCAAACTATCACCTAGATGAGTGGTTCACGATCCATAAGCAATCCGCGTAAGTGAATAATCTTCCTTTGACCTTTTGTTTGCCAACTGTCGAACACGCCGTAGTCTGCACCAGTCTGGTAGCTTATACACATTCCTATATGCTACCGTAACACATGTGACTGGTGTTGATCGATTAATCAATCAGCAGACGAGACCATTTGCCGGAGTTGCGACTGTAGGAACGCAGTCAAAGTACTCGCAAATGAATATCGATTTTAGACAACACTGAGCCAACACACTCGAATGTGCGCAATTCATCGAACGTCGCGTTTACATGTCAAATACTCAGGTAAAGTCAGTGCACCGTTTGACCACTTTCCTTCTGGTCACCACAAAACACTGACAAACAATCGAAAAATGTTAACGGGCAAACTAAATCAACCGTTACCGATGGAGTTTGTAATTGTGGGCACTGCTAGATACTATTCACATGAAGTGTAAACAAGAAAACCTGTATTAATAATGAAGTATTTTAATGCGGCCAGACTGTCTGTTTCTAGTTCTTCTTAAAGATACATTTACATAAAAGACAGATAATTTAATAGTTTAACGTTAGAGTTGTCGCACAGCATAACTAGTCCCATTCATAGTTCCTAAACAAAGTGGCACGTGATTTCAAGTCAAAACAACTCATGTGCAAGGTGTTATGCACACTCACGGAAGTTACTTTTTTTACAGTAACTTGGTCAAAACTTCACAAATTACCGTCATACAGTGCTTTATCATACAGTGCTTCATACAGTGCTTCATACAGTGCTTCATCATACAGTGCTTCATCAATAACACTAGTGGGGTTAGTTATTTATCTAGATCGGCACAATTCAGCCATTTGAACAGCCGTAATGTTGCCTTGAGTGTACAAAATCAGACAGGTTTGTTAAGTACAAATATAAACGGTATGTGTGTGGTTGTCGTACACGAACTAATTAGCGTGCTCCCTTTCTGAAATGGTCTCCCGTCAAGAAACTGAAGAAGCAGTATAAACGCTGTGTGTGTGTGTGTGTGCGTCTGTGTAACCTCGATCTATGTTACCTTATTGGACGTGCTAGCTCAAACTGACGAAACACAACACACATAACTATTACCGTGAGCAGAAAATATTGAAGTATAGCTGACCATGAGCTAAACAAAGTGGTCAAGAGGTAAAATATGGTGATTGCCTGTTAAGGCCAGTATGTGACGAAAGTGCTTCCGTCTTGCGATTTGAACAAATAAATGTCATTTGACTGATAACTGTAAACAGTATGCTTAGCCTCAGTCAATGACGTGCAGTAACCTCACTTATACACTTTCCTGTAGTAGGGCCTCGGTGCCTGTTTTCTGAACATCAGGGCATAATAGAGTGATCATTAACAATGTGGTTGCCAACCCCACTGAACGCTCTGAACAGTGTGCTTAAAACTCTGATGAGTTTTGTAATTTTGGCCGTTACATTGTGAACGTCGCACATATTAGACAATTACCTGCATGTTCAACTGTGTATATTTTGAAAATTCCTACACTTATGCTCTGCCTTATCATCAGCTAGTTGGTACTACTCCGATAAGAGCATGCATACTGTGACGCCGGTAGCCAATTTCCACACCTCATCTACGCACGTTCCGATTCAACCTAAGGTGTACATTAACTCGCAACCCAGTGTGGGGGGTGGACGAAAACAAGGCAAATACATCCGTTCAAACTTGGTCAGCAAGAATGTTCATCCAAGGACTTATCAATCACATGCATCAAAATTTCCCTGACTTAGGCCATCAAGGGTTTTTAACAATGAATTTAAGTTCACAGTGTTAGACAACACTATGACCAGCCTGGCTGTCCAGAATTTGTCTCCTGTTACTGTAATGCAAAACAGTGAGCAGTAGTGAGATCATTGTCATTGTTGAGCAATAGAGGATGTCATGAGTTTGAACTGGTGCAGTTTCTGGATTGGAGAGTGTTCAGCCAATCAGTTTTCGCGCACAAGTTGCTACAGGTGGAATTATGATCAAACTGGCGCCAACCAATCAGAGACGGTGATTTGCTGCTGTTGACTGCGCATTTTTCAAACTGCCGAGCTGCTAGATACAAGGCCGTGGAGCAATACAGCAACACACTGGCCAATCAGAACCTGAGGACGTGTGTCGCTTAATAGCAGTCGTAAATACCGTCGTTCCTCTATAAAAAGGTACTGTTTTTCCAATAAAGCGAGATTGCTTAGTACCGCTCAGATTCCTGTTATGATTTTCCTCGATTGGGTAGCTAAGCAGGCGGTGGAGGATAGACTCAAAAATAATTATCAACTGTCTGGATAGGTGATAAATGCTGATATATGCGGGTGTTCTAACTGGTTTTCCTCTTGTTTCACACCGTGTTGTAGTGAAATGAAAGCTGTAGTATGGATTTTTCGGGAGTGCAGAGAAATATGTCCCACAAGCTTACAAAGAAAAATGTTACTTATTTTACACAGCATACTTTTGTTTTTAGATTGAACCTGAATGAACAGTCGATTACGAAATTCGAAATTCGATTATTTGTAGGGTTGGAAATTCCTAGGGTAAACATTACGCTCGAACAAGTTCTGGGCGAAGGACAATTTGGAGACGTTTATAAAGGATCCTATCAGAAACCTGTAAGTTTTTTTCGTTACACAATATAGTGACAACAGTAAAAAGATAGTGATGACAATGAAAGGTATTGCGTACTATTTAACTATTGGTACTGAAGTGATGTTCTATTGAGCTTTCGACTAACTGCTACCTGTAGTGTTATGCAATTTTTCACGTAGAACAAGCGATACTAGGTAGTATATAGCTGAGCTGTTCATGAAAATGTCCACTTGATTATCGCTGCGAAAAGTTGAAAATACGGTTGTACCTGTTCCAACTATAACGGGCGCGGCTGTGTTATTCAGTAACTGGAACGTTTTACAGCAAAAACTACGTCCTACGTAGAAATCTGTGCAGTGTACCAGTTCATATTCTTTGACCGGATACTAAATTTAGCATACGTACAAACATTACGCCGGGGGAATAATGTAGAATACCTTCACGCACCATATGCATTGATTTGAATGGGTAAACCTCTACTTTTGTGGTGCGCGAAGCAACAAAACTATGTCAGGCGTCCCCCCAAAAGCGACGTCTCTGACAGAGTCTTTTCTTAACTGGTCAATATTATTCTTCAAATGGCCTGGTCACCACGTTAGAAACGATAATCTAACTGACAACGTATTCATCTAGTGAATGAGGTTATCTAGGTTATCTTGTAGCTCTGAAACCACCAACCGCTGACACTGGTGACCGAATGTATGTCTCTGTGATACGGTCACTGTCATAGATATGTTAGTTGCCACGCGGTTATAAACAAAATAAGATTAATCAGTAACAAAATAGAAGATGCATTTTTTCCAGCAAAACTTGATGATTTGATGAGCATGATGAGCAGGTTCGTCTTAACGACTAAAGTTCGCAAAATGAAGGCGAATTTAGCTCACTGGAGGAACTACTTATTCATTGTTAAGTGTACAGTCTTTTGTATATTCGTAGTTGGGCGCCGAACGGGTCGTTGTGGCTGTGAAGACATGCAAAATGGAATCCTCTGTAGACGACAGAAAACAGTTTTTAGAAGAAGCAAGTAAGTCGACAGCGTGCGTTACTCTTGATTTGCTTCGTAACTGACAAAAACAAGTAGATTTCTTAGACGTGTCCTTCTTCATTCTGAACCTCATATTTGAGTGGTCGATCTGATGTGGATCCACTCAGTCAGCTGAAGAGAGGTGACCACAAACGGCTGCACTAGAAATGAGATTAATGTATTCCTTGTTTTATGCACAGTCTCTCAGTAAGGAACACCCTATAGAAGGGAACAAATTCTCGAAGAAACAGTAATACCCTCAATTCTTCTTTGTGCCGATGGTAGACTAAGTTCAACTTGAACAAGAAGCATGTTACTGCAGACTGTTGTATCAGGCGGTTTGATCATTTTGTCCAGTGCCATCGTTAGTGATGAGTAGTCGGGGATGTGCCTAACTTCAAGTTGAACACCACTCACATTTGACCACAGCGTTCGCATTCAAACCGACTTTCCAGCCAGCCCCTTTTAAAAAGAAGCACTAGACGCGAGTTTCGCTCTCATTGGAGCTCGTCAGTAGTGCATATCCTTGCCACGGCCAGGATTTGAACTCTGGTCATCCCATCATGAGGCAACCCTGTTGACCACTGCGCCATTGACCTCACATTAGGCACGACCGAATCGTCAAATCTGAACGCTCAACCACTTCCGCTCGTGAGTAATGATCAGGTTGCCCGATCGTCTCGAGAGGAGACACAGCAACTGTCCTGTTAACATCCGACCGATAACCTCGCGATTAGGACTTCCGATACAGGTCGAAATCATTGATATCACTGAACCTGCTACGCGATAGTTTAGATTACTGACAAGTGGTCGGAGGCTTGGTTTATTTTCAAGTTGAACATCACTCACAGTTGAGTGCGGCTTTCGCATTCAGATGAACTTTCCAGATAGACTTTTTTTGTGTCCATTAGCCAGGTGTATCCATACGTTTTATAATTTGTGATTGTATGCTTCGTTATCCTCACCTGCGTCCGTTGTCACAAACTCATTCGAGCCACAACCTCTGGTATCTGGATGTCTGTTTCGAAGCTTAAACCCGGAAGCAAACAGTGTGGCCTAATCGAATAGCCAGCTGCTGTTACAGGTTTTCTATCTAACTAAGTTACTTATGCAGACAAATGTGTATGGGCGGAAGGCATTGAAACTAACAGGGTGATCTCAAAAATGTCCATAAAACGTCACTAAGAAACAAGAGACCCTGACAATCAACTTTGCTTGTCAGACCAAAGGTAAAGGGAACTCAGTATAGATCAGGATTTTTAGGGAGAAATTGACAATGGACCTAGTTGACACTGGTTAGTTTTTCTGAACGAGTGGAAGAAATTCTCAATGAACTTTACCTGGTCTCAAAACTGCTTTCTACGTTCTACGCATAGGCGTCAGACATGTTTTTTAATTATATTTACTGCAAGCACTATGTTTGTTTCAGACCTTTATCAACATGGTTGATGTGAAGGTTGGGATTGCAAGTTAACAGTGATATTCCGGAGAGGTTCACAAATTGACCACCATCTTTGCCGAATGAATGTGACCGATGATTTTTCATGAAATAAAAATGTCTCCAGTGGGAGCATTTTCGGGATTCCCTATGGGTGTTTCTTGTTTGGTGGCTCCTCATATTTTCTTTCTCTACATTCGCCGTCGCATCAAAAACATTCAGTCTGACGGCAGTTTGAACAAGTAATCTTTGACCTTTCATCACCCAAATACAACATTATCAGAGCATAGTGGTCTTCGTTGACCTTTAGAAACAAGTGTGTTGACCACTCCTTCGGAGTTCCTACAACTTGTTCAAACGATTCACTGCCGGTATAGTTTTAAAGTAAACCTTATGACAGACATGGTTACACGTTCTCTTCAAGGTTATCTTGTTAACGTAGGTGAAAGTACGTCTTTTCAAGAATACCTAGTTACTACAGGTACTCTCAGGAAGGTCAGCTTTATCTAAAGCATTGGTCAAATTGGCCAAAATAACTCTTACGTCTGTCAACTTCGACTCACTTTCAGCCAGGCCAGTCAGAACACACAACTTCATAACGAGGTTTAGTGTACGGTCGATCGGCTACTCAATAATTAAACGCCGTTGAATTGAATGCAATCTAACTAAACCTAATCCAAAACTTTGTTTACATTTCAGAGGACTTCATTAATTTCAGTAGAAATCTAATTTTGATTTGTGGTTTACAATGGCACTTTTAAATACAGTTTTCGTAACGCATACATTTCGCATAAAAGGGTTTTCAAAGCGATTGCTAGCGATTTTAGTTTTTGGGAATCATCTGGTCTTTCCTTTCACGATAAACATTATCGAATTGTTGCATTCTGGAAACAACTCTATCTACAAATGTAACTATACGTTGGTGTATCCCTTTTAAATCCAAGCGATTCGGCAGACATTAACTACCCTTGAAGAGTTTACGTTTGGTGTCATGTTCTCACTCTTATTTAGGTATTATGAATGAATTCAACCATCCTCACATAATTCGTCTGTTTGGAATATGTTCGGAAAACCCTATTTGGCTTGTAATGGAATATGCCCCCCTTGGAGAGGTGAGTGGTGTCACTGCTTTGTTGTATCCGTAGGTGTATTCACGGTCCATGTTCTTGGGTGTTTGTATTAAAATCCACTCTCAGCAACATGTTGCTCACATAAAATAAAAAATTAAACGATTTACTGTTATTTAGCCTGAACGCACCTCATTGGGCAGATGGGACACATACATCGTTCATGGTCAGTGTAGCGTATCCACATAACCTAGTAGGGTTGATGTAAACAAGCTGCATTTGCTCCGTATTCTTCAGTGACCTGTTCCCCCTTCTGATTATGTGGGCGCCGTTCCATTACTTGAAGTTCAGTAGACTGTGCAGCTCGTTTTACCAGGCGTTCAAGTGTCTCAACGAATCTGGAGCGGGGACAACGTGAACGTCCATTCGCAAACCTCATATGCTCCCGTTGACACCTTGACCGATCAATTGTGGTATTGTGGTATTCTCTGATGTCCGGGCCTCTGTGTGATGACTGCGCAAGCTTGGGGCTTTTTTTGTTACGGATCTGGTCCAGATTTTTGCCAGAAAAAAAATAACACCGAAACACCCCATTTTATGCGTTTGTTTGGGCTGGTTCGCTCTTGCTTAATAAATCCACACATTATGGTCAGTTGCCAAACGGTACCTTAGTCTATTTCAGGGACAAATACGGTTAACCTAATTTGATGGTTATATCACTCTGTTTGAGTTAGTTAAAGCAATAGAGATATCATTTCGGTTTTTGGACATACTGCTGAATGTGCACTTTCACATCCACAAATCTGGGCTGATTTGTCGTTTTTCGATTCAGTTACCTTTCAGTCAGTTTTGATGACGTGGTCTATCCTACGTTTGGTCAACTGCAATCTCGTCTGTCGATATAATTATTGGTAATGAATTGCCCCTAGTAGCTTTTTTACAGGCAGTGCTTGTAGAACGGACAGTAGGTTGAGCAAAAATTTCTTTCTCCCGCTGACGGACCCAAACAGGAACCGAATCGGCTACTGTGGAATTCGGATGTGAAAACGATTTTACTTCTTGAAGTGCCGTGGCTTTTCACTGTGAACTGTACGCAAAACGGTCAGCCGTTTGGTTATTCACACCCTGTTTCACAATTCTTAGTTCGCATTCATGGGTTTACTTACGTTTTCGTTCGATTGTTTGATTCGCAGACATGCAATCATGTTGGCTTCAATGAACTTAAGGACGCAGTTTGCACTAATCGTGTCGAAGTTTTAGTCCTTTCCACTGATGTGAAAAGTGAATGTAACCGTAGTAAAAACATCCTTCCATGGCTAGTAAGCTGATTTCATTTAAAATTGTGATGCCAGCTATTCAATTTTCATTTTCCGCCTTTCCTGACACACTCTGGTACATCAATTTATTCTGCTTAATGAACAGATGCGCCACTACATGTTGGCCAACCGAGATCGCGTGCCACTCTCTATGAGGCTCACGTTCTGTTATCAAATTGTCAGTGCTTTGTGCTGCTTAGAAGAAAAACGATGTGTGCACAGGTGAGCAGATAACTGAACAGCTTCTGTCTATTCATTCACTGTTATTTTGAAATCTTTGATACACAGTTGTAGTGCACACTATCATCATTGTAAACTAGAATTCGTCCATTTCAGGATAAAACTTATGATAAAAATCCCGAAATAACCATCCTCAGCGGGTATGGATCCTGCTCCGGGATATCGGATCATACCTCGGTTACAATGTTTGTACCAAATAAATCGAGTTATTCAAACTACCTCGCCCTGCTAAGTGTATCCCGACTATAAGTATTATATATGTATTAAGAAGTATAACATACTGAATTCTGTACTGTTTTATTTCAAGATCTTTATACGTCATTAATGTTCGCTCTCGTTGGAATATTCCAAGTACCATGTGTAACCGTTGGGCCCAAACTTATGACCTGAATCATTATGGATGTATGCACTATAACTAAGCAATCTGAAGCATTTGTATAGAAATTATATATAGGTTAAAATAACTCCTATTCTCAGCAAAGAAGGTCTAAAATTAAAACGACAAAGAGCTGTTCAGGTAGCCAGATTATTCGTCTTCTCATTCTTTATTTATGTCAGGATTAATGTGTTTAAGTGAAACCTAGGCTTAAAATTGAGAAGCAGTGAAAATACCTGAAACCCACCAGTTTTCTGAATAATTTGGCCGAAATGATTGGTTTAGCGATCTACGCTTGGTTTCTCCAACCACACTGACAAGATTACACTTGTGCTGCACATCGAGGCCTACTTACCGCAATACGGTGTGAGGAAGAAAAAGAAACCACGAGTTAGAAGCTACTAGGTATGAGAATTTATTTAGTAAATTCCTGTGCAAGCTAACTCAAGCAAAACCTTACGAACAAGCAACTGTGTGACTGATGAGTGTGCTACAGCCTCCACCACATATCTTCCTTGTGACCTTCGCCGTCTCGTTTCATTAGCTTGCAATCCACAGTCTGTCAAGTAACCTTGACGATTGAACCCGATTGGCTGCTGTCTATCCAATTGCCTACAACCAAAAATCTAGTGGATCGTCAGCAATTCACTCTAAAAAAGAGACCTACGGTTCATGATTTGTTGGTGTATTCATTCCAGTTTATCAAACCAATGAGTGACCACCTCGTTTCTTATGTGGGTGGGCTAGATACTCGACTTGGAATGCGTAGCGTGATAAACAGTGAATTTGGTTTTCTCAACCCACGATCCAATAATTTAGACAAACACATTTTGTAAGGTTGCACGAATGGACTCGATCGGTCATCACGACCAGAGCCAACCTTCTACTCTGCTGGTTACTTGTACACTGATGCTATATGACCCATGCGGTTGAGTGCAAACGGCGATGGTCAATGACTTTAATAAACTTTCTCTTCTAAACCTACAGCAGTCACTATAAGCAACCGCAGAATTGACGTGCCCTCAGTTTGAATGAGTTGTCTCTTCGACCGCCAATATGCCTCAAGATGTGGAGTGCTGCCATATCATGGGTGATGCGTTCCTAGTTTTTGTTTTTCGCACGCGCGTCGCTCAAATCGTAACCTTCTAAGCAATCAACCCGCTAAACCTATGGCACTGCACTATCAAGTTCATGATCAACGTTATTGTTGCAATTCTTCTTCTATTTCAGTTGCAAGGCGTTAACTGACCAGAAGAAACTACGGCTGTTTATTACTAATGAGTAGGTTAGCGAATCTGATGATTTAGATGAGACACAACTGCGAAAAGTCAGGGCTTCGACAGCAACAGACACGACATGCCTAAACGTTGCAAGCACTCTACTAGTTGATCTACGAAACCTCTCCAAGAACTCGAAAGTTTCACATTTGGACTTTATTACCCACTCGTCTCAACGTCTCATATGAAATCCACCAAATGATCCAGGGGATCGACTGCCCCGACAAGAGTTCTCGAACAGCCCCCATCTAGCCGGGCTGTTCCAGCTGTTTAGTTTGAGCTTGTGATAACTGGACTTACCTAATTAAACACTATACTGGAATTAGACAGCACGTGATTAACAGTGAAACATGAACACGGTTTACCTCAAATCCGTTTATGCTGTACGACGTGTTCGATCTCCTTTAATGCCTGTAGGTCCAAACTGAGAAACCCTTAGTTGGGTTATGTCAGTTCAAAGTTGTGACATTTTTGATTCTCTACTCGACCGTCTTCAGTTTATTGTACATCGTAAACTATACCGTGTATATGTGTGTGCGAGGGACAGCATACTTCTCAGAAGAAGACGTCACGGCAACCGTGCAAGAAGGGAAAAGATAAGCCTACGTGCACCCGAAGACCTAGCTGACCGAGACTTTATCTTGCACATCTGATCAACAGATTAACATGCGGGCTTTACTGAAGATGCTGCCTGCAATGAAAGAACACTTTTTACCCTCTACTACAGTCCACATGTACGAATAATCGACATTGGCTGTGAGCTGCTTCAAGGAAATCAGAGATTGAGCAAGTAGGGCGAGTTTTCATCGTGTCTTGTGAGAGCACATGCTTCTAAGCACACTCAATTACGCCGGTGTATTTTATCCAGATGTCTGCAGTCGGTTGACCCCAAGTTACTCAAGCTGAATCCGACAAATTCCTACAGCAGATGAAGTCAGTTATAACCACCCAGTTACATATAATGAGCGATTTGGAAAGAGTAGAGATAACAGAATCGAATGGGCAAAACTTGATAATGTTCAGGGAGAAGAGCAGTGCACTAACTGGGCCATGACTACTATTCATGCAAACATAAAACAAAGTGGTGCGTGGGTGTTGCACACGAGTGTACTTTCGGTTTTGTCATAAATTTTTCCCCAGTTCAACTTTTACTCCCCAGGGATATTGCTGCCAGAAACATTCTAGTCGCAAGGGAGGATTGGGTGAAGCTGGCCGATTTCGGTATGGCACGCATGCTGAACAACGCGAATGAGTTTCATGGTAAGCCATAACTAACTATGACCAGTTGTTAATTAACGTTAAGCGTATCAACAGTTGTTTGATATAACCTGGAAAGAGCGGCCGCATTGATCGTATTGTGCCTGTTTTCATCCATCACACCTTACACCTTGTACAAATTCCGGTCTGTACAAGTGTGGATGTTTTTACCATCGCTATAAAACATATTCATTTGGTTGATAGTACTTACCATTTGCGTTATTCTTTAAGTGTTTCCATGCAAACAGTCGAAATGTATTCCCCATAATGGATATTCGCATTTTTATTCATGCATTACGGAGCCCCTGTCTTGGATATGGTCGGAGGGTAATAACGCCGGTTGGCAGTTTATCCGGTCTTCCTAGGATGTTAACTGATCGTACTTGTTGGGGTACCGGAATACAGGTTAAGTAAGTTGGTGTCGGCTAGGCCGGGTAGGTAAAGGATATGACACACGATTAGTGCTGAGACTTTATAACATTCATTGTCAGGTCATGGAAGATATTAAGGCTGCCAACTTCCTAGTGTACCATTCAACGACCAGGCCTGGTTTTGCTTTTAGGGAATTAGGCCAGTCATTTTTCATTTTTCTCAGTAGTCCATACTTTAATATTTGTAAGCAACTGATGGTCATTCATAGAAAACGATTGTTCATCTCTCTTGTTATCCTGTTACTTAATGGATGTTCTTCTAATAACCCATTCTTAGTTGTCTAGGCAGAAATTCATCCATTCATTCAGTACAAAATTATTTTTGAAGTGGCTTGTTTCCAGCTTTCAGTAGGGCAATTTTCACGTTTCTCGTTACCCACTGCTCTTTATGACTCAGCTGACAAAGGGAGGAAAATGCCAATCAAATGGATGCCACCAGAAAGCATACAACAGAGACGTTTCAGTTCTGCGTCGGATGTGTGGATGTTTGGTAAGTGGAATTATGCAGACAAACCATTTGAGTTTTTTTGAGCTTGTCACTCCCAGGTGTTTTAATGTAACTGTTTTTTGGCAAACAAGCTGAGTGCTAATCAACAATGCATATGGATGTGCTTTTGTTCGTCTGTACCGTATAATGTAGTTCCCTTGTTACGAGAAACGTTAGGAAAGTCAGCCACAGACAAATTATTTCTAACTTGTGCATCTGTTATCTGTACTTCTAGTCGAGTTTCATTGGCTACACATACCGAATCTATTGCAACAGCCACGAACTAGGTTGTACATCTCTGGCAAATGTTGACACATTTTATGTTAGAATATCTTTGAGTGCTTAGGTTGTGGACAGTTTCTGCAAGTACTCCTGGACATTCACACCATTTTGAAGACTCCGTTGTGTCTGACAATATCAGGAAGTCCTTATTAGAATGTTGGAAATCATCGACAATATGTTACAATGGCTGAGACCATCTTATTTTACTGAATGATCGTCTTGTCTATCCGTCTTTAATAGATTCTCATAAAAAGTTCCTCACTTGCCGGTTACAAAATCATTGAGGTTGCGTTTTTTGAACGATTAAGAAGCTAGCCTCTTGAACAGATGTCTCTTGGGATGTGAAATTTTCAGAATGTAAATTCCGAATTATGTTTATTTATAGGTGTGTGTATGTGGGAGATTGTTTCAGGGGGGATCAAGCCCTTTGTCGACTTGACCAACGCAGAAGCTGCGGAATTGGTGCTGCGGGGTCAACGATTGAAACGTCTCAGTAATTGCCCGCCCAACTTGTACGTTCTCATGCTGGAGTGCTGGAACACCAATCCACAACGTCGACCCACTTTTGCCAGTCTCAAACCAAAACTACGGTAAATTTTTTGTCAGCCTATGAGTTCAAATTCCAATTACTCTGAAATGAACTCAAGGATATCGCAACAGAAACGTGAACTTTATCAGATCAGAGCACAGGTGAACCACGTCATTTGATATTCCCGAAACTTCATAACCTTAACGAACCAGTACAAAAAGTATGTGGACGCTATACTTGTAATTTGCGAGTCAATTAGTGAGATTGAATCTGCCTAAGCCCATCTCAACAGCTTACACCGCAATGTAAATTTACTAAAGAAATCGAAATGAAGAATCACTTACTGTTTCTGGACATCCGGCTCACCAGGTGTGAAGATGGTAGAGATCTCCATCGAACAAAGAAATGGATCAGTCAAATGTTCCGCTTTAACAGTTCTGCACCAATTGCTTACAAATAGTATGCTACAGAGTTCCGATGGAAGGATACCCGAAAAACTCAACTTCGTCAAGCAGGTTCTGATTGGAAATGGTTACCCCACACACGTCGTCTAAAAACTTTCAAAACCAACCGACGTCGGGCAAGCCCTTACAACAGTATCTCGTAAGGTGGTGAACCCACCGTTACCTTTCAAAGATGGTGACTGCACTTTTGATAAGAGGAAGACTGAAGGCAACTCTGAGCCGCAAATATGCATCAGTCAAACTCGTTGTACTGCACTCAACAACGCGAGTGCTCACACATCTCAGTAAAATTTAGTACTACGACACGAACTTGCGACTAGATGCAACCTACTAAGTAACTCAGCGACAAACTTAGGAGCGTCTCGTTGCTTTCCGAATTAACGAAATTCAGACTATCGGTCGCTATCTGTTTCAGTATACAAACATGTTGTCAACATTTTCATGTTCTAAAACTTTATCTACAGTAATCAGTAAGGGTTTTGGATAATGGTACAGTAGTTTGAATAGTGTGAGATAGTCATTTATAACGAAGAACCTAGATAATCTGCTCGATCCGTGTGATTATGAAATATCAGTACATAATCTGACTCGTTCATCACATATGTTTTTTAAATCACCCAACATACCCGAATGGAAATAAACTCATTTTTAAGGCCCCTTACGTTTTGCTGACCTCTCCTGGTCACAACACACGGATGATATCCTTTCTAACAACGCAGGTTTTTCTGTGTTTGTCACTTAAGCTCCGTGTGTGTTCCTCATCTCTATAATAATATACTTTCGTTACATTTATCCTCGTACTCCTTGTTTGCATTCGCGAATCATCTAATTGGGACGAGTTCGTTATTTTGCGTCTCACTTTAACATCTCCATCAAATTGAATCATTTCCTTGGCTTACCTGTAGGTTTATCTCCACTAAGCCTTTTTCGATAGTTTTCTCCTGAGTATGGATCCATCACGAATACTAGACTCAGTCCCATACAAGTGGTTCCACACGCTGCCTTTTTGGAGAATGTCATTTACTCTCATCCCAACACGACGTCATTGCAACAAAGGTTGAACAACCAAAGAGAATAATAAGTCGACAAATAAACTGGTTTTGTCTGTTCACGGAATTGCAAGCCAGTGAGTATACAGGTCTGTTGATCAGCTTGTGTGTAATTCAGCTGAACGTCTACTGGCAGAAAGTTTTACTGTCACCGCCACAATGCTGGTTTTCTTGTTGTAAAGATTTACGACATAAAACACAATAATCTAGACCGCGGAAGTTGGTGTGCTAGTGTACTGTGTTTTGTAGTATACAGAACATGGTTTGGAATAGAGAGATCACCCATACGAGACGTTATTTCTGGTGAATCCAAATTTTACTTCCAGTTTTAACTTAAGGATGTCGTCAACATATTGTCAACTGAATTTATAGAGCACCATGTTAAACTTTCACATTTATAAATAAGCCTACATAACACTTTCATTGATCCACATGCTTCACAAATAGATTTCCAGTTAACTGAAAGTACTCCGGAATTCCAAAAGTTTTAAGAATTTCACAAGGAGACCAACTGCAAAGAGGTCATTCTGAAATGCAAAACTACGATCAAACCACATTGACAAATTCCGTAAACATCTCACTAACTAACTGTACTTTCTGGTGAATGTAGATGTTTCAAAATTAACAAACCGCCGTCTGCTGCAAATTAAATCACAGCAGCCTGATTTCGAACATTCACTTCTGTAACAGCTTTATAAATTACTGGTCACCCATCCTTTAGCAATGCCACTCTCAAAGTCAGTTTTGCACCAACCCCTTTTCGCAACGAAAGAACAGATGCTATCGGATTAAATCTTGTTTGAATAGGTCCTGTGGAAATGACATTACACACGGGCGTTCGTCCCACCATGCTATGTTTACACGCCGTCCTGTATTGTCTAGTCTGCACGATGTCCTTCATTAGTAATCTGAAATCTTTTAGCCAATTTTCACAATCTTACTTATATTTTTTGGAAGTTCAAAATGCTCCGTCTCTCCACACCGATCACATCACATCCTCATGATGTGGTTTGGACGAAACAAACGCAAAATAAACCGTTAGTTAAATGCTGTTCAGTCACACTGCACCTTGGAAATCAGTACTGAGGCCCGGGTGTTCTGATGTCGGCCAAATGACTATACACATTCCGCTCTCAAACCACCAATCATTCACGTGATCAGCGGTCATTGGACCAACATACTAGCTGGAGGACACCGTAATACTTTAAGATGGGCTTACAATTTTACCGCGATTATATTTCTTAAGTTTACGCATAATTAACCCATTACATTGTATTCAAGCATAGCTCAGTCCATCGCTTTCTGCTGCTGACCTCTTAAGCAGTAAAGTATTAGCAAGAAATATATAGTCACATAAATTTGGCGCCGGATGTAGCTCCCTACGGTTGTATGGGGAAGAGCAAACGTTTGTAACTTCCTGTCTTTTTGGGTTGATCGAAACTCAAAATTCGTTAGACAATTCCTAGAGCACTTTTTTATTGAACATAACGTTTTTCAGTGTCAAACACGCACAATCATTTTCCACCAATTTCCAGCATGGCGAAATGAACTTTGTATATTTGCTAATCTGTACAGCCAGTACAAAAGTATTGCTGCGTACTTGTTAGCCGTTTACACCAACACCCTTGTAGCGCTCACCAGATGAAAATAGTCCAAAGTTAACTGCAGCAATAAGAATTTATTTCCAATTATCCACGTCTTCCGTTCACTGACCACACTACTGACAAGAGGCTGGATGCTTGAATAAAATGCTTTCTTTAATCTCTTGTTAGAACCACATGATTTGTTACGGTGTGTTGGACAGACGAAGATTGGGAAGGGATTTCATAACTATTTTCCCATATAATCTTTTGCATGTGATGACGCGTCATTTTTATTGTGTGTGATCAGATAAAAAGTGAAATAAGAGAACGGCGTATTGTTCAATTTGCTTACATGGTATCATTGTATTGAAAATCGATTTGATTGTAAACTAACAGTGCTGACGGAAGAGTCTATGCGAATTCGTGTGAATACCTTCACATCACCCGAAATTTGCAGCAAAAACTGTCGAATCTAACTGTTGTGCAAGAAATTCGCTGGGCTTGACAAAGGGAACTGTCCGGAAAATTGGCTTCCAGTCGGTCAAGTCACGTAATAAAATATTTTGTCAACTTCCAACCACTTGTCTTATGTCCGTTCAATTGTGTTTGAGTTCACGTGTTGTACGTTTATGCCAAACTTGGTGAACGTTGCCACGTTGAAGGCTGTTGTACAGTGGGTTGGTAAATTCATTGACCACATTTAACTGTTAGAGGGGTTTGATCGAAAAAAGGGGAATAGCTTGCCATTAATCGTTTCGAGAAAGATTGGTTTCTGGACGCACATTACCGACCACCTAATTGACATGCCATTTCTTCCATGCTAACTTACACTTTCCATGTTTGGCACGAAAAATACTCTTATCCGACCTAAAATGCCTCTCAATATAGTCTACTCTGACAGCTCCGGTGTTTAGCACGCTGCTTCCCCCAACTTTTACTCCCATTCTAACAGAGAACTGGTGGCTCACTCACGTGGTACTGGCAACTTCAACAGTCAAAATAACGGTAAGTATGTATTTGGAAAACAGCGAGACGTGGGTAGTGAATCTCTTCCATTGATCTTCAGTCAGTTTGCAGCCGATAGTGGCATTACGATTCTAATTTAGCTTGGATAAGTGAATTGCTTAAAAGTCACAATGGAAATTCAGTACAGTCACAAACTTCGAACTGTCTTTCTTCCATTGTAAAATTGCGTGACTGTCACTTAGCATTTGACACTCATCCACTCGTCTATAAGTCAGATGAAAAATTTACTCGGATGTCTAGCTATTCAAGTCTGTGAAATTTCAGCGGCATGGTGAAGTAATTGGTTGATCAGTCTTTATCAACTAGAAAAGTAAATTAACTCCTGTCTGTCTCACTTTGGTTTGTGAATGAACGGTTCTCAACTTGACTGTTAGCCCTCCCTTTATCGGACATTATGACAGAACCTAATATAACAATTCAGCTCGCATATAAGTGGAGACTAATTCGTGTTACCATTTTAGTAAACCATAGGCCGGATTGCATTCAGACATTTGGGCAGTACTGGCACCTACCACGAGTGTTTAATACTTGACAATCAGATCTTTTCAATATCTACTTACTACTGATCACGAACTGAGTGTGATCTTGGTGCCTTAGTAAGTTTCACTAGAAAAGAAACATAAAGGTACCATATGCTGTGACTTACATCTCTAACGATAGATTCCTAATCCGTTTCTCTAACATTGTTGGATACTATGATAAATCTCCAAAGGTGATGACTGATTAGCGTTTTCTCATACTAGAACATACCTATTCCACTTGATAAATTTGCTGTATTTTTCACCAACAGTGAGATCTCAACTTGACTGGTTTTAGTGCCATCGTGTAACATGTGTGGATATATAGCTTTTTCGAAAGCTCTCTACCAACCACCATTCTCTTGATAATCTCCTGACGGTGTGTTATTCAGGCATAACTTATGTGGAGAAAGAATTAAATTCTTTGATAATTGCCTAGGCAGTTGTACTGTCCTAGTCGAATACTTAATGTGACCAGCTATTTATGTTTGTTCCGCACAGTCTGGTCTGAACGATCAGTCAACACGTCCCCAAAGGTTTTCGAAGAGGGCTTCAAATTCATCCGTGTTCGTAAAAACCTTTCTCGTAGCTTTCTGTAGTGGATCCTTGTTCATTGGCAGATCGACCACAAATGACCTACCCATTTCAGTCTACGGTAACAGGAAGTGTACTGGCTAATAAAACTATATCGTTTACGTTTCTATCCTTCCAGTAGGTGCAACCTCGTGATCTGGTGAATAAACAACTAGGCTTGAATTTCAACGTTTTGCACACAGGTTTGGAACTTAATTCCTCGGATTGAACGAAGCCTTTCAAACTAAATTCCTCGAACAAATGTCTGTTAGTTAGTTTCCTGATAGTAGCCCTAACCATTCTGCTGATAAAAGTTGGTAGGTGCCGTCTGCCTAGTTGGAAAGCACTGGGTCACTTATATTGCCATTGGAAAACTCTCCTGGACCTATCTGCGCATCGTACTCAGCGGGGAACCTATGTCCGAAAACGTGTTGACTGTACTTCCTGCTCATGAATCTCCGTTATTTCTCGCTTTATTCTTTGTTTCACAGTAATACTTGTTTGTAACTCGGCTGCTTCGTGAATGATCAGTCACAGCTCGAATCATGGTATCAACGGGTACTGCTGAGCGCTAAAAAGGATTTGTTAGCGTGTTGTATTTACATCAGGACGGTTGACGACGTACTGTCAACTAAGTCATAATGCCCTGTTAAGCTCATGGCAGAATTAAATCGAATACCAAACTCCAACTCTAACGAATGCTACTTATGAGGTGACAGTTGAAACTCCTGTCCCAGAAAATCATCTGTTCACAATTAAACCCACATAGACTTGACTCTATGTTCATCCAGAACTCATTCATACAGCCGCAAAATTCGCCTACGCACATAATAAGGCGCATGGGGGCAATGAATCCATTCAGAAGGCTCCAAAGAATAATATATTTTTTCAGCGTGGACATATACAATCCGTGTCAAATGACCGCTTTACGCTGACTATGGCCACAAGTGTTCGGCATGGTGTTTGGAATGCATCTCTGGGTTCATCCTCAAACCGACATCCCACGACCAGTTTCGTCCTCGTTTGTACTCAGCAGTCTGAGTGTGCGATCAAACCGGCCATCTTTTCGTGTCACACAACAACGCTTTTCTCAGTTCACAATGCGAAGTGGACCCGTTTGGTCTCCCATTCAGTCTGTCTCTAAAAGGACGAAACAGGTCCTGCAGTGTTGGTTTGGGGGCATCAAGAAGCGCTGCGGGTATATATTCCTGTTTTCTTTCTTCAAAGGGGACCTCCAGCCTATGACGTCACGCAAAAACTAAATTCTGCTCTAACTCGAGCGCATACCTCGGCGAAGTTGCACTACGCAACCAATCCTCCATAACTGCGAACGCAGTTTGTCAAACCATTTTGTCCCTCACACTGTGCACCAGTTCATTTGCAGTTGCGTTAATGTTTACTTAGGTAGAAGAGACCAACAACCACCACAGGAGTGAACGACCGTATCCTAAAGTGGTTAAAACAACCGTTGGCACACGGGTGTCAACTTATTGAACCGGCTGCTTGAAATCCCAAGTTGTCGATTGTTAAACCCTTCATAGAAACAGGTCACTAAGTTGACTAACTTAACACAATCGGAACCCAAAGCCACTGACTTTTTACAAGGTAATGCCAAACCAAACCTATCAGCGGGCTGTTTGTGTACAAAAGTAATTGAGATAACCTGTTGGGTTGTTGTAGTCCCTACTACGTAATTACTGGTGTTTACACGTATAATTGATCACTGTTTGGCCTTTTTGGCTGACATATGATCAGTGTGATTTACGCATGCGGCTGTTGAGAATGAAAGAAATGTTGGCATGTCATAACATATGTATTCCTCTTGCGCTTTTGAAGTGGTTAACGGGAACTCGGCATACTTGTCCCTTATTGTCTAGGGACCGAACAAAAAACCACTGGTTGGTACCGTCTCTCGGACAATCCATGTCTTAAGATTAGTACGACAGTAACATCAAATTATAACGCCAGTGTTGCTGTGTATTCTGAATGATCTAGTCTTCATAAACAAAGCTGTCCATCTTCTGCTGTGACATGCACCTTCCAACCCATAAAAAGGCACCAATTCTGTGCGATGTATAGGTTTCTCATCAGTGTGCTACTTCGACATAAATCACTGTCGCTGGCATACCAGCCACGTGTGCAAAGTACCAATGACCGAGTCGCTTATGTCCAACAAAGTGCAAGCTAACATAATGACAGACCAAGAGTTAGAGGAAAATCTATGTGAACTGTAACACGGATAGGGGGCCAACTGGACACCACCACACATCGAATCGTTGCATACACAGACAAAATTTGTTGAATTGTCAAAAAACAACATCCACATGCGTAATGGATTGTACAACTCGAAAAGATTCAGTATTGGCTAACTTTTCTTCTGTATTAACGATCCCAGATCCACTGATTTTCACTAAGCCTAACTGATGTTTGGATCTTCATTCTAGCTATCAGTTTATCAGGCTGATTCAACTTCGTTCCGTTTTTCTCACGTATCCACTAGGACAGCGTTAAAGAGACAATGTTTCTGAAATCATCAGTTGACTGTTTAACTTGCGATTTTTTTTTAATTACACGGTATACGCACATTGACAGCGAACTTTTGACTTTTAACGGGCATCATTTTATATACGGGACCCAGTCGTCATCTTTAATTTGTGCCCTAGTTACTGTTTGCTTTTGTGCTTTTGGTTGTCTGAGCCACTACTGCATTGTCCTCTGTGACGACAATGATGAGGATGATAACGATGATTACTAGGACGAGGAGGGGTGGTGATCGCGCCAAATTTTTTTCTGATGGTTTTACCTTCGTACAAATTATATTACAAATTTAGTAGCAGTAGTAGTAAGTTACTCTTCCGTGCTCAATGACGCCAGACAGTTGATTTTTAATAAGTTGCACATCTCACTTTGTTCTGCTCGTTTCAGATATGTCCGGATCTTCAGAACCGTCAGACCTGGTGGGTTATAACTTCGTTTTGGCTATGTCTCTATTCCGAGGTAGCAAACTATGTATTTTATCGTTTCTATGTAAGTAGCATACATTTTGTGCGCAGTCGGATTTTATGGAGAAAAGGGGAATGAGCTGACGTCTGGAAATTTGAGTAGTGCTAATTTCACCGCGCGATGCTAACTGGTTCTATTGACGATGATGATCACGCCGGTTTGACCAAACACTTACATGTGTGTATATGTGATGTTGCAACTTCAAGTCCTCGAAACACACTCACTGAATCGTACGAGTTAGGCGAGTTGCGGACTGGAAGTATTACTTTTTAGACTTCAGTTATCATCAGTTCCTTCATTCTGAGTGCTCTATATTCATTCTTTCATCTCCTCAATTTAATTTCCGTTACTTTCCTGCTATCTTTCTATTCACTCATTTTTTCTATAGATCATAAATCTTCTGAAATAGATTGCCTAACGATTGTTCCCCAGTTTCTCATTTCAATTCTTCCCCGCATTCTTCCGAAGCAATCGCCTAACTTACCTCAGAAGTTCACTAAAGTTTTTTTTTATAGTCCGAGGGCTGCTTTGGTTCAAATGCTCAAATCCCCACACCGTGTTATTTAGCTTCAATTGGTCTCTACGCAATACAAGGTGCGATGGCAGAAACACAAACGACTCAGTAACTTCTTTACGTACGCGACCTTCAGCTTTGATCATTGTGGTTGGCTAATGGGAACGCGGATTTCATCTACAGTACAAACCTGTTTATATACGGCAATACGTTAGAAAACTATCAGTTCTCAAGATGAAGCGTGGGATCATGGCATTGAGTTATCTCGATGTAATTACAGCTTCACGATTCTTTGAGGGTACTAGGCGGTGTAGCTGAGGAAAGAATCCTGTTGGTTTCAGAAACCGGCCTTCCCTACTAGTTAGATGAAATCTGAATGTCACCTGTTTTCATTATTGATGTGCGCAATGAATCATTTTGTTTGGCTCAAGTACCCATTATGACAATTTGAATGATGCACCGGTGTATCATTCTGACTAGTTGCTTTTTCGTTGTGCCGGTTGGCTCCGGATGCGGACTATGCTCGCACGCAGTATTTGCAGATTCATTGGTTAACATTGTACAAAGGAGTTGGTGCAGTCTAATTTCTTTACGTCGGTAGATAGAAATTCCCATTATTTAGTGCTTTCTCGCTTTTAATTTACGCTCAAAAGACATCATCATAACTTTCCGTCTTCCAGTTTTCCTCCAAATTTAGTTTCAACGGCTGATAGCAGTCGTGTTTAGTTTCGTAATCAAACAGATCTTGTAACCAACTTAAAGCAGAATAGAAAATAACGAACAGATTGTGTCATATTTAAGCGTACGTCAAATTGAGAACTAGTTGCCAATGATCACACCGTCAGATGTTTACGTTACGATTAGGCATTCGACAAACCACAAACTTCAATGTAATTTCAGCCTCAAAAACGATTACCCAGCAAACCTGCACATAGCTTTCATAATTAGTCAGCGGCAAATTGTATTTTGTTGTTCACGTTTATTAACGACACTGTTCATAACAGTATGTGTCTTGAAAACTCTTCCGATTTATCGTATCCACTTCTGTGGAATAATCTGTCGAATATCGTTCAAATGCTTTCGATTATGTGGGTATAGATTTAAGAGATTTTAGTTTGCCGATCTTGCTAATAACTCTACCCAATACGCTTTCAGTAAAATGTCGTACAGTAGAGAACAACTATTACCGTGAACACTGGGGGAACAGTGTCTGTGATAAACTAACAGTGATACTGTTTATTATGATAAGCTCAACAACTCCTACTGTCACACGCTTTTCACTTAACCTACTGTCTGCTAGTTCGTAGAAAAGCCTGTGTGAAGGAATGGTACAAAGACGACAGTGAATCGTCTTCGTCACCAACATTGCCAACTGTATATCAGTGAGTACAATTATCATGCATTCACGAGGATATTTCAATACAAGGGAAACTCATGCGATGGTTCTGACTTTAGCAATGAATTCAATCATGTTTGTGGTAAATCAATCATCATCAAGATGCTCTGCGACCAAATAACCAGGTTGGTAGCATATTCAATCCAGCCGCTGCCTTGTGGCTTTCTACAACACCTTTATTCCAACTTTACAAATTTCTCGTCTGTTCACTCTACCGACTTCCCCAGCAGCAGTCCAGATGGGTAACTTAGTTTGCAACCCAGAGGATGGATACAAACTACAATTGCCAGCACATAGCTGACTGTTTAATCTGTCATCTCCAACTCATCGACTGTTCGTGTGAACTGGGGGATGGCCTAAAAGTGTTTGGGATATAAAGAACCCACGTTTAAATCACGGCCTTTTAGCTCTGGCAGTCAGTTTTCACCGGTTAATGATGAGTACTCAAACGTTCATTAGTTCTCGGTATCGTGAAGGCAAATTGATAGCAACTGAAGCATTGAGCCCATTTGAACATGCTGTCACAAGTGGTAAACGTATGACTAACATGATCACAGTCTGTTTAGTAAACTTGTGAAACGAACTATACTGCAGGCGAAGTTCACTGCTGTACTCACTTCAAGTGGGGATTTTTGAATAAACACCAACTATCTTTCGGCGGAAGGTGCATGCTACTCGCTTGCGCTACGACAAGAATTCGCCCTACCAATTTGGCGTGTGTTCCTAGATCTCTGTGTCAAAAGTTCACGTCGTTCTTCAATGTTCTGCAATGGTTACGCATCCGCATGAGGACTGGTATATTAATTGACAGTTTGAGAGAAGAAAATTTCACTTCTGATCGGGATTAAAAATAGGCCAATGATGCATCATAATGCTGTCTCAAATATGACGCTGAATACACGGAACAAAATGTCACCTCGATGAAATTTTTATACTACCAGCCTTCTTTAACATACCCGTAATGGCTTGTTGAGCTGGGCACATTTTGTTGTCGCCTAATATACCTTATGAATGAACTCAATAGTATGAGTTCTGATTGAAGCTCACTACCCACTTGCAACATGGTAAAGTGAGGTCAGTGACTTGTGGAAGGATTCTGGTCAACTTTTCGTTATTCACATGTGTGCTATACCTTGTAACTGTTAAAAGAATATGTGCATTTTATCGTCAATCTGTTACTCAAATTTACCCTCTACTATTCAGAATGAGTACGTTCACGGATCATAAAATGATAACCCTTCAATCTTCTCGACCTTCCATTGTGCACAACACGCACATTATATGTTCATATGTTTGTGGTCGATAAGATTCATGAAACATCGCTTACGAGAAGAATTCCTCCATCCCATTTGCAACTGTTTCCACGTTATCACTCGAACGAAGAATAGCAAAGCAAGTTGGTGGAAATACAGAATTGGAGACAGGATTTCCACCAACCTACAGCTATCGAGCTATTCCACAATTGTTTTCTGCTATGGCAACCTACATAAAGGTCGTTCAACGTAGCCTTTTGGGGAAGTCCTCGGTGCTACCGTCAGCTTCTGGCAAGCGTCAGTTTGTAGCTAGTCGACTTATGGTCTGTTAAGGTAGAGTGCGTTGGTAGAAACACCTCTCTATATGCGTCATTCCGAAGCCAAATATGTGAACAAAACACAAACAAACAAACCTAGTTTCACTAGGTGGACCGGGGACCCATCAGAAGTAGGTGGTCATTGTCGTTGGTATGTTGCCTGAACAGATCGTCTAGTTGACTGCATGCGTTACAGCGGTACGTGAAGGGTAAAACACCAACCCATGTGGAAATTGAACGAGCGTTCACTACTGAGTGCTGATTACTCGTTGTGATAAAAAAACCGAAGCACCTAGCAAGTCATAAAATTTAAGGTGTCAGTTTTTGTGCACTGCAGTAACTGATGCGGTTGACCGAGTACTTTTCAGCAAGTCTGTTCTGCAGCAGATGCACTGACACGACACAATCCTCACATCCATATCTAAAGTGACCTGGGCGTTTTGGATAGCAAAAGGTGGGTAGCACATACGTCCGCATTTGCGAGTTGATGTGGAGCACAGTTAACAAAATGCTGCTACCAGGTGAAGCGTGCAAATTCGACCTAATTTGGGAGGACAAACAAAAATATGATAAAAAAGATTGTGGGATCAGACAAAGGGCCCAGCAATCGCCTTATCGACCTGACTTCTATGGTTTCTCCTTATAGTGTTCGTATGAGTACCGCGTGACTGAAGTCGTGTAAGTGATTACGAATGTTTATTGGCATAAATCCCATAGCTCTAGAACGGTCGGTTCATTACAGTTCACCTGCACAGTGCCTTCTTGAGTTCATACGCCCAAAGATTTCAAGTGCCCGGTTATACTTATTCGACCACGTTTACGTGACTGTGCGTGTACCAAGCCGACTACATGCGCAGATGATAAGTGAACCTTTGATCCACTGACTTATCAACCACGAAACTTTTCGTTCATTGATTTCTCTTCCGTTAACTCTGTTTAACTAAACTTAGAATCGTTCCCCACATTTCCCCCAATTCAAACACTGCCTACCTTCCACCCATTGAACGTGACTTTACACTTGGTGAACTGATCAATGCGATGAACATCTTCTTCTGGACTTTGTTATCTCTGTTTCTTGTCTCTCATCCATCGCATCCTAAAGGATATTGATAACGTCTTCTATTCCCATTCTTTTCACTTCACTCATGTCAGTGTGTGTGCTGGTGGAAATATTCTATCCGTACTATAATTATCTGCTGCTCACCCACTCTCAGGTCGGTGGCGTCCATTCAGTCACTTGTCAACGTGTCTGACCGCAGTGAACATTGGAAAATATCTGTGAACTGTTACCGACACTTCACCGGTTAAAAGCACTTTTTCCAGTGGTTTAAGTGTGGTCGATTTGAAACTAGCTCTGTCTGTTGTCAAGCTGATTCCGAGAACGGCTACATGGATTGCCACAGATTTGCTGAAGAAAGATCAGGTAGCCATGGTTGTTTAGGGCAAACATATATTATAAGTACAACGGAATTGATGTCAGGTGTGTTTGGGTTTGCGCTCGCGTATACTCACATGGTTGCCTTTAAGGAGCAATGCTGGTCACATGATGAAACACGCTATTCAGATGACAGTTATTCAAAACTATGGTGGTAAATTTTACTGACAAAAACACTGCACAATAACAATCGCCGTCAAAAACATTTGCTGGCTAATTTAACGATAGTAAACTGACATGTACGGTCTACAAGCAAACTGCTTTGTTTGACTAAATGCAACTGTATGATGTGCATTTTTGTATTTGTGTAATATGGGACAGTATTCAGAAACAGCTTTCTATGTTAGATTGTAATAATCTGTCTACTAGTGTCACCTAGTCTGGTAGAGCAACTTCACCTGCTGGCGCCGTATAACCAACACATGGGTGAATGCTATCACTGGGAGTCAACTATATCTACTGTAGCAAAAGACCACAGACATTCTGAGGACATCTCGCGGTGTGATTTCTCCTGCTGTCTGACAGCTGCCACATTTTTTCCGTCAGCCTCAAAGAGGGCATCTGTCGAGTCGTTTAATCACGGAGTCATCCGACTGGTTCGTAGAAAATCCTAAATTGATCGGGTGGATGAAATGCTGAAAGTATACTCGAGCAAAGTTTGCCTCAACATCTTTTTGTTCGAAACTCTCCGTACTAACCAAAACCGCTCACAAACGTGATCCGTTCATCTATACATTTGTCATAAATGCTTTCAAGTGCACAGGCCATCTTCGCCGTTCATGCGTTCTTGGTGAGACCCCATGGGTGGAGAGCACAATTAGGGATGATGGAAATGAAAACTCGACTTTTCTTTCCCTTCTCATTCTCATAATGCGGACCATCACATTATATTCATGCATATGTTTAAACACATGATCACCTGTTTTATTGAAATGTGTGCTCCAATGATGTTTGTACAGTTGGGTGATCGAATATTTCTCATAGCTGCTGTCTCAACGCTGAACTTTCAACTTATAGCTTTTTAGGTGTTCCAACTTCAGGCCAATAACTTATGATCGGTTTTTTTCCTGTTCGGACAGAGCTCGTAGAAATAGTTTGAATACGAGATTTAGTCAACAGTCCTCGGTGTTACGAGCCGAAGCTCATATCTACTGTTGACCAGTTCTTTGAGCATCATTTGCGAGGGGGAATTTTGTACAACACTGATGCACAACTCGTTCACGTACCATTAGTGAGAATGAATATAGACTGTTTCTGATTGCCAGAGTGCCCTGACTACGACCACTGATAACCATGGTATCTGATAATGCAGCTCTTAATAATGATGTTCGGCTTTCTCACGAGGCCAGTTAATCATAGCACTCGTTGAACTGTTGTGACTAAATGGTGTGTCCGATCCGTCGTTAAACACGATAACATTGTTGCATCGTTTCTATCAGTATAAGTTACCTACTTCAGCGCAACAGACATGTTTAGCCATATTCTGGATGAACCACAAAGCATATACATCATTCGTTCTGGTCAAGTTTATTGATTTATTCACAGTCCAGTCAAAGTCTTTCAATGTGCGCAACAAACGAGTGCTGTTTATGTGAAATCCCATTTCGAGATTTGGGAAAATGTCAACCTTATATTTGCTACGGGATTAATTTGCTTTTAAAGTTCATGTTCGTGACACAAAATGTTTTTGCCGTGCAAAATGAGCGGGCTTGTGCTGGATCAGTAAACGAAGAATTTGGCCAGAACCGGACTATCCAGCTGGTTTGTTCGCAGAAGCCAAATATATTGATAGATGCCGAAATCGTGGGCATTAAATGTCAATTGTGGAAATGTTCACTTAAAGCTTGATGATTGGAATTACGTTTGTGAAAACAGAAAATTCTAACTTCGATCCATATTTATGTTTCCGTCTTGCTGAGCAGGATGGATTTTATTCCAAATTCCTCTTTTAGTTGGATAGGGTTACAAATGCATTATACTCCTCGATCGGCTTTTTTCTAAGGAGAGTCCTTCATGGTGGCAAGGAGTGAGACACGTGGTAGACGGTTGCTTTATCACATGTGTTTCGTCAATCAGAATGTAGAGGTAATCAAAACGGACATTAAGAAATTAGATGATCATGTGATGTGGACGTATGAAACGGCTGACCAATTCCACGCGCTCTTCCCGTAACATATTACAGAAAAGAATCGACAGAGTACCTGCCTGTGTTTCCTCTTTTCTAATGCCTGATATAATCACTGAAAATTTAAAGCCATATAGTGTGGTTGTAAATTACAAGGTCGTTTTTGTTAATTAGAAGTAAACAGAGCTTTCTTGAATTTGGACAGTGGATATTTCGTAAGCCTGCAATAGGCACTGTCTTTGCCAACCGTTTGGGACCACATTCACTTGTCCGGCCACGGCATCCGTCATTTTTGCTCTTATTCGTTCACCGTAAACAGCAGACAAAACCGCGGTTGATTGAGAAAAATGGTAGATAGTAACGCATAGAACAGGTAGAACTGACTGATGCTACTCTCAATCAGTACACGCCATTTCATCAGAATACTCATCTATTCATAATGACTATGTACATATCTTTAAGGTATCATGTTATGAGTCGTCTCTGCTTGCATTGTTAAAATGAAACATTCCAGAAAAATTTTTAACAGAAAAAAGAATGACAGTGAGTAAGAAGGAGACTGAGCAGAACAAATAGAACCATTGAGAATGCGGAACGATATTGCCTAACGCACGTGCTCATCACGAATAGCGTTTCAACTTAGTAATTTGGGTAACCACGGTGAGCACAATCGGACATGTATCTCTTACTCACTCTACTGTAGCTAACAGTCGACCTTCTCAGTTTGTGGTCATGCTGTGGATTTACCAAACCACCTGTTACTCAGCTATTGACGGTCTCTTGGACCGGCTGCTTCAATGCTTCGGGATACCAAATGCACCATATCAAAATTTTTAAAAGCTGTCTACAGAAGCGCATAACTGTCCTCGTCAATGCTAGTTTGTGATCAATGAGATGTTTAACGTAATTTGTTGTTATAGCTTAGGGTAACATTCCCAAAAACCAAAAAGGGTTGAATTCATTTAGCTTGCTGAAAACCAACTAACTCTCTTGGTCACCATTAGTTATGGTCTGTTTGACGTCAGTTGAGAAGACTGTTGTTGATTGCGATACTCTAACAAACATACGTGTCATACGTACCAAATTTCAAAGAGTTTGGGTATGTTTGTGTTCTGGGGTTCACTATCTTTTTTCGACTTCGCAACTGGCATTATTCAGAGTGAACGCGTTTACGTTTTATGTGAATTGTTATTAGGCACAAACTGGTGGTCATTCGATTGATTCATATTTCCGTTACAATCCAAGATTCCCTTCTACTAGATTAAAGCCGAATTCGGTACTACGCATTTAGGTCTGATAAAATTGATTGAACGTTGAAAATGAAGGTTTGTTTGGGACATTTGAAAAGTGCTCACGATAAATGAGGTGATTACAAATCTAGTACGTTTTGGTATATGGTGGACGGAAAGTGTTCAATAGTAGATGTGCACCTTCACCTTCCAATGTATTTGGTAGCAGAGGTATTATTGCCAACGTCTTTTTCACTGTTTCACTCAAGTGATTTTTCAAATTTAACTCTGCTCTTTGCAGTTGAAAACAAAAACTGAGATTTTACATTTTTTCCAGTGCAGCTGAAAGCAACATCATAAATCCTTCGTTCTTTTTCTATGACACTTAGAGCTGAGTTGCAATTTTGTTAGTGTTTTCAAAATTAAGTCGAAATTCAAACATTCAACTTTCTTCAGGCGTTGAACATCCACAAGCTATTCAAGTTATGCACCGAATCGCATTACAGTTTGTTTGTTTACGTGCGGTTATAATGAGGTAATTTTTATTCTAACCAGAAATGAGTAAATCGAGTTCGTTTCACTTTACTTCTGAATCCACAAATGCAGCAGTTTAGCTCAAGTCAGAGGCCAGGTGGAGAGTCAGAACAGGTCAACAACAACAACAGCAACAACAACAACAGTGCTTCTAAATTTGCAGACAATATTTGCTCGTCTTATCGATCGAAGTCACAGAGGGGCAGACGACCAAATGTTGGCAGTAACTGGGAGGAGGTCACACAGTTGGAACCTCGGCCGGATTCTCTTCGTTTTGAAACCAAACATAACATTGTTCTCGGAAGTTGTGAAAGTACGTCGCCAGATAATTCTGGTACCAATCGAAGATTAGAACACAGTGATGGTCCACGTAAAACTACGTTCACCAGATCACTGTCTGCAGGAAGCACACGAACCACCCTTCGTCAACGGTCTCCGGTACGCGATTGAACGTTTCGTGTCAACATTGGTGTACTTTGATTATTCGAGTAGCTTAAAGCGAGACTAAAAATGTTCACATTGAAGACAGAACGCACCCGTTGTTTAGCACAGGGGGTGGCTCTTCGTGAAAACATGAGACAGATTTTTAATCATCATCAATGAACTGGACCCCTGCAGGCAAAACAGACTAGATAATCCCATTGAAGATTTTTGGCTGATCAGAAAGTTACAACACAAGTGAGCACAGTGCTCTGTGTCTGAATCTTACAGTCACATATATTTGAGAAAGATTATCTCCCCACACCAAGATATACAATTTAAACAAGCTTCTGTGAATGGTTCTCATAGGGGCACACGAGTAATGTCATATCACACCCGCTTTGTTATGTGATTCTGTCACATTTAACAGGTATACCTCAGTTAACTCAAAAGTATACAGTAATCATTAGCCGTCGTCTACAGACACCATTGTACCTATTAAGGTGGCGCCCGTTCTTATAGTGGATGGTTCTGCATATATAACGTTAATTTTTGTGACTGTTTTGGAAGGCCGACTAAATGTGCGTTCCAGTGTGAGGAAAGGGAAAGTACGGCTAACTGGCTCTCGGTAAACAGGTTTGTTTCAGTCACCCAGTGTACAACGGAGGATACCGTTGGGCTGAACAGATCACCTTACAACTCCTCCATCAGGCACCATATGCGTCAGTCGGATGTAGTCACTCTGCATACCTTCACCGTGAATAGGCAAATGCTTTGTCAATATGGGTAGCAGTGAGCTGAACTTTGTTCCTACTGATGTTGTTATAAGCAGTTTTAGATTTTTGGCAGGCGTAGTCTGTTGAGAGATGTTGATGTTTTAGTAGTAACAGAGTATGCAACCCCTATGCTGACCTGTAAGCTTACGTCAAGTCAAAATCCAATGGTTTTCAGGATTTTGCAAAAACAATCCATTTCTAATAAAGTGTACTTTCCTGTAACCAGATGCGCAATGACTGTGTACGAAGCACACAATATGTCGTTCAATAACACAAAAAGGCATGTTCCGTAATTTGCCTCGAAAGTATCATTTAAACGTCTTTGTTTGCGCTCACAAATAATCCAATAACCTAGTAAAGGCTACTTGATGAGCTGCCTTGATAGCCACGCAAAAACTCAAATATTCACTGTTTGAATTACTCATTCGGTTATGCTTCCAGGCTCCATCTGTCCGACTATTGTTTGTGTTAATGTTATATGTGTACAGGTTTTCGGTTAGTACGACATATTACTCAGGTCAGTGTCAGGCATTGCATCCTATAAAATCAATTTAAAAAGTTTTGAGCTAATCGTTTGTTTCAAGAGTCTAATGAATAATGCCGCTCTTTTTCGCCAAATAAACGCGTCAGTTTTTTACACGCGTTTTGATGACTTTCAAAAAGCCACTGTGTATGCACTTTTGACATTAATGATCAGGTGTTTGAAATTTTTGTACGTCATCCCGTGAGTTAAGTCAGTTGTACAAAAACTATGACGCCTACTGAATATTTATGTTGTGTCGCTGGATTCAACCAACGGTATCTTATGCTAAACGTTCTACTCATTTCTATACTCATAAAGCAACGAGCGGTCAACTTTAACCTGACTGATTCGGCAGGATCTAGACATGCAGACTCCCATCTTCATGGAGCGCCGAATATCTCTCGTGAACCCTCGCCTCGGCGTAAAGTGAGTTTCAACCGGAGCCAAACTGTCTTGCCAGTTATGCTTGCAGCAGCTTTCAGTGTTAAAATGTACGCTTGTGTACTGCGACTCGTGATGCCACTTTTCTCTTACTGAGCTCATAAAATAGCAGGTGAATAAATCAGCATAAATGTATGCAAAAAAGCCAACTAAAATCAATGGAATTTTTTATGAAACAAGAACAATCAACAATAGAGGAGATGAAGCCTTTCACTGACTGCAGCACGTTGGTGTGCCAAACAACCCTTCCTGTATAGAACATCCTGGGTGTTACCTCACAGTCTTCTTCAACAGGGCAGTCAAAGCGATACACCAAGTTGTTTTCGTTAATTCACTCACAACTCAATGCAGTTACATAAGTTTCATCGATAAA
Source organism: Paragonimus westermani (assembly GCA_008508345.1). Lineage (NCBI taxonomy): Eukaryota > Metazoa > Platyhelminthes > Trematoda > Plagiorchiida > Troglotrematidae > Paragonimus > Paragonimus westermani. Next base: position 64,136 of record QNGE01000254.1, read on the forward strand.
TCGTAAAAACAAACAGCAAAAACAAGAAGTGACTGTTGACGAATGACAATAAAGGCTACGACTAGATACCACACGATAATTGGTTAGGCTCAGATCGGACTTTGGCTAGCTGTTGCGTCACACGATCAGGGTCAAATGTTTGTATGTGGTTAGACTGGATGTGATTGATCTGTGGTCACAAAGGTTGCAAGGACTGAGCAAATATTTTCTGAGACCAATCTGATTGCGATCGATTCGGTGGTCGCCAGAATGCGCTAATGGACTGTTGTTGCTTGAGCGTCGACAACTCTCTAAATAACCCGGAATGCTTTCATGAAATTTATGCAGTTGATATTGTTAACTTACATGTGTAGCAATGGCGCTAGTGATGGATTGACGACGATCGGTTCCGATCCAAACCGGATGATATTCCTTAATCCTTTTTGACAAACGCTTAGTCGTTCTACCAACACATTCTGCAGTACAACAGCGGCATTGATTGATCGTGGACTGGTAGCTTCTCTTCTATTCTCAGTCTTAACATCATCACTTTTGTGAACCAACTTCTTATGGTTGCTGCTAGAAAGGTACATCTAAGTGACCAGTACATACACCAGTTGAAATGATCTGCTACATCATCCTTTTTAAACGGGAGTTTTATAAACATGGCTTTCTTTCCAGTTATGCGCGTTAAATTATGCGGGATTTTGGTCTTCATATATGAAGTGATGAACTGCTTCGAACAATCATTTTCCTCTAATAGATATTGATTCGTTTGCAGATCCTTCTCTACTGCGCCATTCGAACAAATCTTTCTTGCTTCAGTTGCTAGGCCTTGAGCTAAAATTCATTCTTGTTTGAGGGGCACGACATTGTTGAAGGTAGTTTACTGACCTGTCCACGCAGGTTTACGATATACCGACCTCTTCAACAAACCGTCCTGATGTCTGGTCAATCTGACGTCTAAGAAATGGAACTCGCTGTTAAGTTCCTCTCCTGCGGTGAGGCGCAGCGAAACGTGTGTTGCATTAAAAACCTGAAGAAAGGTTGTTAATTCATTATGTGAGCGTATAACAGCAATTATATCGTCTACATATCGGCGACACATAGGAAGACTCTGAACAGATGGCTGAAGTTGGGAGTTTAATTTGCCCATGAATACGTCCGCCAGCAGTTGAAATAGCTGTTGAAATAGTTCACCGTTGAACACGAACTGAACATTGCGGGTGCACTACAAAGTTGGTCTTGTTTAAGTCTGACTTTCGTAAGCCGAACATGCCATCCGGCTGTTCTATCTGATCACACAAAAATTTCTTTGTTTCCACCAGCAGAACATTTGTGAATAGCGAACTGAAATCAAGAAAGCCAATTTGCCTCGGTCTAACATCAATATTCTTCATTGGATCCACAAACTCGAAAGTGTCACGGAGACTGTGTGGGAACAATTTCCGTTCTTTAGGCTCTAGTGTTTCCGCCGATCACTTGGCACCTGGATGATACGGAAAACTGCATGTATGGTTACCGAGTGTCGGTTTAAACGGACAACTACTTTTATGAATCTTGGGGAGTCCATATAAACGTGAGGTGATAGATCCAGTTGCTTTCATCCGATCGAAATGAGTTTGTTTGTGGGAGCTCTATTGCACTAAGCATTTTGGGGAATTAGTACTTCAATTTTCAACTAGCTTCGCTTAATTCTATCTTCCTGGATTTGCTAATATCTGAAATCATCGATAGCATTCTCTCGGTATAATCATTTCGTTCAGAATCACAGTCCCGACGACTTTGTCTGGCCAAGTGAGTAAACTATCACATGCGCGTAAAATTCTCAGGGCATCCAGATGCTTTCAGGTTATCTGACTGTTGTGGGATATAATCGATTGGCGATAATTGCAACAGGTACTGACCAACTCAGATTTTAACTGCTCAAGATAGGTATCGCATAAATGACTCAAGTGGGGCGTTTGGTTGAATAGGTTTCCAAATTGGACTTCGATCTCTAACTGATCATCTTTACGACGTGGGCAACAAACTCAGGTCTCAACGATAATATTTCAAGCAGATTATCGTCAAGTACTATCTTGGATAAATTATGAACTTACTTCACTTGCCTTGGGAATTGTGACCAAGGCTTAACATCGCTAAGTCCCCGTTTAAAGTTTAACTACGTCTTTCTCACCCGTTTGGATATATCTTACCTATGAATGTCACAGAATCATAAGTTTCCTCAAATGTTAGGCCGCCCGTTGAAACTTGCCACTGGCCAAGATTTCTGTGCACTTGCGATGCGATGGACTGACCCCTATCTAACTGATCGAAGGTGTGGCGTTTCAATGATAACGCATCCAACCGAATGAGACATCTAAGTAGGGCATTTTAGTAAAGTTTCGGATAAACCTTACGCTCGATGCACTCGCAGAAATTCGACCAAAACATTTGTCTACGCAAACCTGCGGCTAAAGCTAATATATTCGTTATGCGTCTTGACACCGAATGAGACCTTGGATTCACGTCAGCGTATTCTGGAGTCCACCGAATCGATCGCAATCAGATTACGCAACATTAACCTTTGGTCTCAGAAAATATTTGCTCAGTCCTTGCAACCTTTGTGACCACAGATCAATCACATCCAGTCTAACCACATACAAACATTTGACCCTGATCGTGTGACGCAACAGCTAGCCAAAGTCCGATCTGAGCCTAACCAATTATCGTGTGGTATCTAGTCGTAGCCTTTATTGTCATTCGTCAACAGTCACTTATTGTTTTTGCTGTTTGTTTTTACGATTTATCGATGAGACTTATGTAACTGTATTGAGTTGAAAAATCTATCGAAAACAATTCTTCCTCACAAAGTTACTTCTGATCTTATGGGAATTTCACGTCGGTTCAAACATTTGACAAAGCAGACTGGATTTGTTTGTCACATCGGTGATTTCTCGGAAACACATTTTTCCGAAATAACTGGTTCTGTTGTTACGGATGGAAATTAGGAGGAAGATTTGTTTTATTAAGGCTATGACCAGTGCAAGTTTTCCGTTCATTTGGTGCATAGTTGAGAACTTTCTGTTTATAATTGAGGAAATGCCCATAATTTGCCGTAAGTTCTACATTCAGATGAAAGGTTTGTTTAACTTACTTAAAAAGAAAGCAGCAGAAGCAAATTTCGCTTTGGCTGAACTATTTCTTATGTACATCTTCATGGGAGTCTGGATTTGCACACGGTCCTCGCACATGGGAGAACAACATGTTGAGCAGTACATAACAGGTCAACTACTGTGCGTATCCAAATCAGTGTCTAAATATTCAGCCACATGGATGCGTGCGAGTGTCATTCTAACTGATTTCGGTACTTCAGGCTTAACTGGGGATTACCGATTGTGAGTTAGGCGATTGGAATTGCCGTGGGAGATAATTTGTATTTACTTAATACAAATCAAACAATATGCGCTCCACTCGTAAGCGATTGTCTACTCTCTGACTGTTCTTGCGCATGTTGTACACCAGAATAGAGAGTGCTCTAATTGAGATAAGTGGGGTGTGTGTCACAAACAGCCTTCAGACCCACCATAGACGTATTTATCTTGGAAGATAAGAAAGTCTCAGTCAAGCCATTATGCTTGGTAGATTTAGATTTAGGCGACTGGTAAACATCTTCATTCACCCTATAAATTTGTCGCATCCTTGATTTACATGAAAGCTAACTATTGCTGCACATCTTATTCTGAACTAGCGGCATAATTACAGACCTTGTGTTTGTTAGGCGAGCTTGGTTTTTAACAGATACGCTTGGCGCTTTGTAGGCTTCAGGATTTTCACAAGAACCTGGCGATATACTCATTCTTTCAAGACGTGTTTTGACAACCATTCCACTGACAATACCTAAGCTTGACCAGGTTACCCGGTAGAAGAACGTAATCACAGTAATGATGTTCACGTTATCAAATATTACTTAAGGTTAAATGCAGTGGGTCCAGTTATTTTTAATGGACAACCGCGCGATTTTATTCACTAGCGACAAGTCATAGATGGTGTTGATTTGAATGAACTGACCGTCGTTCATAATCCACGGTAGCTTTCGTATCTAGATAGGTCTTCTTTTCGGTAACTGCTCATTTGAAATCACGGACTTGAATTTCGCACCTGTCAAATTTACTCTGTTTTACGCCACCGACACGATGGAAATTTTACGTCCGAACTTTGTTCTTACGAAGCATCATTGTTGATCACATTTTCATCAACCTTACGGTACGTACGACCAGCCTGTCATATCTGCCGTTTTCGCTTGGGCACACTGCCCGGGCTTCTTAACATAGATCTAAGTAACTGTTGTAGTGATCGCAGCCGATAACTCCACGATTAGGATGTCTCATTAGGCTTAAATCATGGCTCACGTTGAACTTGCTGAACGATATTGTGATTGCCTATAAGCAGTGGAGAATTTTGGCTGGTTAGGGAAAGCGTTCGTGTCCAGGCCGAAACAAGGGTACAGCTGCTTCTTTTCGGAAGAAAATGGCTTAAGGGTCTACCGGACTCAGGAGGATTTGATTAGCTCTGAGTGGTGATTGAATTTCATTAACCGAAGTTCCTCACTATCCATTAGCAAAGGTAAATGCTATCCTAATATGTGCTCATTGCCAACTCGGACCAAAATTATGATAAACCATCTCTCATCGAATTCCAATTGCCTCTGTCAGTTAACCATGCAAGTTAGACAAGTGCAAATACTCTAGGTATATTGCATTCGCTTATATGACAAACCGTGAAAGATAAGTTGGACTTTGTAAGCTAACTTCATATCTCCAAATTCTCACTTTCCAAACCTTGTTAAGAATACATCCCTAACATGAAAGATGATGAAACTTCGTGTGAATCACTCGTTTGGTGTTAATGTTCCCCGCCGACATCTAACGGCTGATCACTTAGAGGAAAACTGGGTAAGGACATCATACCAATGGTAGTGATGAGCTATTGAGAAGGGCTTCAATTTCAATTCAAACGTTTACTGCATATTTTGGCTTCATTAATATTGATGAGTCAATCACGAAGTATCCCTTCAGTTTCGAAAACCGTCTGAATGGGTTTTTTCAAAGCCCCCTTCTTGTTGATGAAGTGTCAACGAGGATATCAAAGGCACGAATTGCCTTCAGCAACCTGTGTCACCTGTGCCCCCTAAAAGACGTTCGGTTTTCGTTGAACGGTAGCTTTGATAATGCTTGCGTGCGTCTAGTTCCCCCCCGTGGTCTCAAAAAGTGGCCCGTTTGCGACAAAGACCTGCTGTTTTGACAATAATGGTCTCCGTCAGTTAGGCCACATTTAGTGGGCAATACGGCCGTCCACCGGCGCTTATCCCGGAACGCTTAGGATGCGCGAGCAACTAGTCAACCAATCGGGTTGCACGGCCTGCGTTGGTTAGTTCACATAGTCCACATGCCAGCTGGGTGTTTACCATACCTAGCATTACATAATGAGCGTACCAACGGTTGGGTAGAACCGCGTGGTGGTCAAGCAACAACAGGGTCACGAAATTGAGCAAGGCGAGTAGATGTCATCTATCTGTCTGAAGTTCCGGTATTCACTCAAGTTGCTGGATAGAAACGCACTCGGCATTTTGCTGCTTTCACTGGCTCACCTGCATTCGTACCATTTACATTTTTTCACCTAGTTTTCTTTTTACCAATTTCAGTCGGTTTAATAACATTTCCTTCTAAATCTAAATTTGTATTTGCTCATCAAACTTCCCAGATCCATGGTAGAAATTACACTGGATTCTACCCACGACACGTGGCATTGTCTATGACCTTCCTATCATGTGTACTTGCATGTGAGAGATTATCAGGGGATGCATGCAGATTGTTCGCTAACTGCTCTACAGCCACACCTATTGAACAGCTTTTTGCCTCGACGAGTGATGTAAACTCACAGTGCGCCTATTCACTGAACTGTCGTGTTTCGGTTGTTTTCGCTGCTCTGTTTGTTATTGGGTTCTCCATATAGTCTCATTGAAATATTACGTGACATGTTGCTGCTTATTTCACACGAAATCACAAACTTTGTCCGATAAAATGTCATCACCTTCGTGTCTTATTACCAGCAATCGATGAAATTATCGGTTCGCAACATTCCACCGTATCCTTCTCACCTCGCTTTAGTTGTTTAGTCCAGACAACAATAACGCTGGCCGTGGACAGTGGTTAGGTGAGTTAATATTCGGAATATAGGGATTGTTTACTGGCGTTCATCCGCTCATGTGGATCTGTTGACACAGCCGTGGTCTCACTGTGGAATCGAGTCACTTTGAAATCCGTAGGAAAGTGTCAGAAGTCTAGTAGCCAGGCCCATTTGGGATAATCTGAGTGCCGTGTATTGTGATGTGATACTTCAAGTCCTGCATTCGCCAAAGGATTTTGCAATAACATGTAGTGGTTTAGAGAGCTGCTTATCTTGACCTCAAATCACAGCTTATTTCCCAAAAAGGTGTGCAAAGCCAATTGTTACTCGAGGTCTGCAACATATAGTCATTAGTTAATTGAATATCAACTGAGAATTTCCGGGTATAATTGGTTTTCAGCAGTTGGAACTGATCTTGTTCTCTTGCGAAATCGCACATTTTTCTCATGTGTACCTGTAGTTGTGAAATTCTGGATTCCAATTTTGTTGCCACGTGTAATTTAGTAGAAGTTGTGGTGAAATACGACAGGACCTACGAATATCATTCAGATATTCATGACCTTTTCATTTTGTTTCATTTTCTCCCGATACAATGCGCTGCACTTATCAACAAGACAACGACAGCTCTCTGTTTGGATAAATGTGAGTGTTCATTTCGGAAGCCATTTATATTAAATTGAATGCGTCTTGACAATGTCTATCTTAGTAGTAATGACTAACTAACACCGTAATGACCACATACATATCATCAAATGTCGAACAAGTTATTATGAAATCCATATTATCAACACATTTATTCCACTCGCACTGCTACTTGGTGCACTTGCGCATGTGTGTAAAGGAGCTGAATTGGTCTCTGAGCTGTTGTTTTCCCAGGTTCAGTTGAAAACACTCAGTTTGTTGTATGAACAAAACCACAAACATGGTTCACCTGTCCGGAACAAATTTCCCGCATTATAAGGAATTCAGTTCTTCAAAAGTAAAGACACGTTTCAAGAAAAATTAATTCGCAGGCGTCCTGCGTTAACATGTTACGAGCCACCTTTTAAGGAAAATGGTTATTGAACAACCTATGAGAAGTCCTACACTTAGTTTAATGGGGTGTACGACATCCAGATTTAGTGAACAACTTCGTTCGCGACTGGTTCACGTGGTTACGTGACAACCTCATAATGAAAACGATCAAGAAATTCGCCTCCTTGATAAGTGAAAGGTTGTGGGCTGGTTGCATTTATCAAAAAACCATTGGCAGTATTCAATTACTTTTGGCTCGTAATCAACTGATCGAGCCTATTCACTTATTACGAGTATCCGAATGAACATGAATATTGAAGTGAATAGATTTGGTCTCACCCAAAATCCGAAAGAAACTTCAACACCATTATCTTACAATGTACTTAAAGGTTTTTTGTAGTGTTCTGAGTTTTCTTCTACAGTTTTACAGATGAGTGACCAATCTGCCCAAGAGCGTCCAAAGAGTGCGCAACCTGGTGACGTTCGAGCCAGAACTCCAAACAGTAAAACTTCAAATAGTTCTCCGATGCGGACAGAATTCGCCAGTACATTCGACGTCCAACGGGCTCAGAGCGCCACGCCTACTTATCCAAGCTCATCTGGAACGCATAGCCGTTTCGACTCAACAGGTGATTACACCCAGGATTCTCCTGATGACCCTATCTATTTGGCTGCCGTGAAAGTTATTCAGACAGTTCGTGTAGCCAGTCAACAGCTGGTGGAAGCACCTCCGGATCAGTACGGGATTCTGGCTAAAGTGAGCTAGTTAGACATATGTGTTTCTCTGTATTGATTTCACGTAGCCCTGAAACGTCTGACTACATTCACTAGACCTAAACCTTTTACAGTAATTGCTGAGTAATTGAATCTACTTTACTCCGTCGAGCTTTTTTCTTGGCTACTGAAAAAATCAATCGCAGTCATTGGCTACTTTGGTAAAAACGAGATAGACGCAGCAGAATTATCTCGAGACTTGTCATCTTGAACCAATCACTTCATCTTATCGTGTATTTCACTGTCCTGCAGAGCATTGGAGCTGCCGTGAAGGATTTATTCACATCCGTCGAGTCCAGTTTCGTCTCGGGACCAAACGAGCAAGAAGTAAGAGCAAAAGAAGTCTGCCATATCTTCTACCTATTCTATACTTGTAACATGTTCACATGTCAAGTTATCGAAATCTGCATAGTGGGTGGTAGTTCTAAGCTGCAATCAATAAATGTTTCGTATAGAATAACCGTGGTGATCTTTCACACTTCCTGTAGAAAACTGAGCTGATTACTATTGAGGTTTTCACCATATCTTACACTTCCGTCATCAGTTTTTCCACAGTCTATACTGTCTAGATTTGGATACAGAAATGAACCGTTTTATCAGCTTCTCTGTAGGTGGAAAACAAATATGCAACGTTCATACAACCGAGCGCTGATGGAACTCAAGCAAAAAGGCATCGATGCGTTAGTTCGCAGAACTGTCCGATTACTATGTGTATATGAGTAGTCGATGTGCTAAGAGGATAACGGTAAAATGGAGAGTAATCAACGGATAACCTACGGAATATTACAAATTGCCACCATGTTTGATGCTGGAAGTTCAAGTTGATGAGTTTTCCAGGTGATCAGGATACTAATCACAATTGTATTCAGGCAACAATAGGGTTACATGAAGACATTTAGTTCTAAAGAGCATAATGGAGGAGAATTTCATTGTCCTGATTTGCTCATTCACTTACGTGTTTGCGGATGATGATCGATTTGTAATCGCTACCTCACGCAACTGACGCAAAGTCCAACGTTTGAAGCCGACTGCCTGATGCAGAAAATTAAACACGGGTAGCAGTAGACTATCCAAATTTCTTCTCTTAATATAGGGCCCGTGTGACCTACACAGCTCTTACCGAAGAATTTTAATTGAAAAGTTGGTCAACTGATTTCAGAGGCTTAGATGCTATCATTTTTAACTGAGTTTTCCCCTGAATTAGGAACATTTGGTGAGCTGAGATACTAAAATCCGCAAAATTATATTGCAAGTGTCGTCTTTCACTTATTTGTAGCCTGGGTTTTCAGGCTTCGGTATAGACTTCCATGTGTCTGATCTTCAACGCCTATTCGACTTTTATTTTATTGAAATTGTACTGGAGTTAAGCATCAGCATCAGTGACTGATGTAAACCATGGAGTATCCACGTGAAAGCCAAAAATGTATGTGCAGAGTTTGTGTCCGATAAAGTATATGGTCAGGAATTTCACCGTTAACTGCGTGGAACAGATTACCGATTTCACAATACGTTGTTTTTTGTTGAAATGTACAGCCAAGAACATCTTTGATAAGATGGAAATAATTGATGTCATATAGTCAACTTATGATTGCAATTGCTAGAAAGCAATGAATGTTCTTGCAAAAGTGACACAAGTTACCACTAATAGCACCCGTGAGTTGCAAGCTGTCCAGATGCATTCACTGTTTCGCCTAGAGTATAATGAGAGTCGTCACTAATCTTGAGCATTAAAAATCATGGAACAATGTCTGAAACCGATAAGACATCCGAGAGTGCCGACCACTTAGAAAAGAACCAGAACGACCGTTACAGGTAAATGGGAGTTTTGTTTGTGGTGTTAAAGTCCTGTACAGTTTTTGTCAATTCTCCTAATGAAATTATCATTGTTAGTAACAGTGGAATACCAGAACTAACTATTTCTTAGAAAAAATATCCGGGTAACGGATCAGATTTTTACATTTTGCGAAAAAGACTCGTGTTCTTAGAAAGTGAAAGGTAGATGGATGAAATCACCTAATACTAGTGATACTCAGAAAAGACGTTTGGGTCTAGTAAGTTGGGTCTCAAGTGATTCAGGCAAGTCAAGAACTAGAATCCACTGGCTGTGTGTAAATCTGAGAATGCTGGTCTAAGCACACCTCCATTAGATCCTGGAAAGTTTGGAAAGTTATGAAAATTAGACTGGCTTTGTGAAATAACTATTTTGGGCTCGGTGGACTGTGATTCAAACGTTGACACCATCTCCATTTTCCCCGTGATTGGTAAAGGTCGTATCGCCACCAATCGCCGTGTTAGACTTCACATTTGTATGCCAGAATACTACAAACCAAACTTTCGCAGTAGTTTCCATATTTTTGGTGCTCTAACGGTTGTGCGAAGATAACGTCCTCTCACTGCGAAACAAAATCACACACGGTTCCTAACGTACACCATTTACCGAAGCGTTCAAAGGACAATTCCAACGTGTTATTGTTCTAGGAATCAAAGTTGCTGGTGCTTTTTAATCACGTAAAGCATTGAAAAGACCTTCAAGTCTAGTGGAGCTTGATGGAAAGTACAGCGGACTGTTTTGATGTGTTGATTACGTGAGAACTGTTGAGTAGGTGCTAAACCATCTGATAACCGGGCTAGCAATCCTGATGGTCCCTGAAGTACTCACAGTTTGTGAGTTCTAACATAACCAATATCTTTCAGAAGTGGCCCAATCGCAACAGTTCATCTGTGTGCAAAAGTCGTGAGCAAATGTAGGCTGTAGCAGAGCAAACCTTCTAGTCATCAGGTCAACAAGTGTACAACGGAAGATGACGCTTCTCCTCGTCGACATTTGAACTGGTCTGTGGCCTCGTTGTATGTGCGGTCGTTTACGTGGGTAAAGACATTTCTCCCGTTTTAAATGACGTATTTGCGTTTATGGTTATTTATGTTGTGGAGTTTACTAACTTTGAATCAAAACGTCTGCTGGACTCTACTCTTAACACAGGTCAGCGGGCTGCATTATGTAACTGGTGAGATTCAATGACAGGCTTTGACGATACATTGTGAAAAAAGTGGTTCCTACTCCCGTTTCAAAAGTTGCCGCCACAAAACATTCACTACAGTCTGTCCTCACTGACAGACATTCTCTAGTCTTTTGAACGATAACTGTGCATTTTTGATTGAAGCGAGTGATCCTTCTTCATACTGTCTGACAGAATTACACTGGGTGTCGTACACGAACAAATGAAGCAGAGCCAGAAAAGTTCAGCAATGAAGACCCACAGTTTGAACAATAACTTGCCTTCATTCCTTTTATGTAGATGGACACAGTCCATCTTGAATTGGCAGTTTGCATTAGACATAGCCACAACAGCTTGTGATACTTTTGATGTTCAAGCTGACACTCCAAGACAGGTTTCATCCTTGTTAGAATTCAGCAGGTGGTAATAACTTGAATCAGATTTTGGACCAGCAACCCTTCGAGTTGCGAACGAAAGCCTTTATCTGCTCGGTCACAGGTTTTGCAATGGCGTGCCTGCTGGGGGTTGCACATCGAGAGTGACTATGAACTGATTTTCGAGCCCATGCGACGGTATCCAGTGCAAACTGGTAGTCTGGAATTAATTGTGTTCATTTGCGTAAAAGCGGTAAAACAGGTTGTAGTTCAGGCGATGCTCGTAGATCTGGTGGTTTAGCGAATAAGTGAATCGTCTGGTAACACGAAGTACAGCTAGTTCAACCCCCATTCAGACTGATCACTCCAGCTAAAGACGAAACCTGTCGTGGAGTTTTGTTATGGAAATAAGCCATTTGTTCCGTAGTCAGGGATAGCGATAGTGATATATCAAGGTATCAGATCAGTAGCGACTCATGGTGTTTATGCAGGAAGACTTTCTATCTGTCCAGTTGCGCAACCATCTTCACTGATGATGCCAGACGCTATACACGAACTTTTATTTTTTGTTCCAGATATTCCTTGCGGAGAGGCAACTTAACGCATCCATGTATCACCTGATTTCAACCATTAAAGACGCCAACCTGGCAACCAACCGAGGTCTGTTGCTGGAGGAATTCCGTCGCCACTTAATGACCTTGGCTTATGTGGTAGCGAACGACGCACACGTGCTGTACACTGCGGCGCACGAATATCGATCCAGGATTCCAACTAACAGCCGAACTTAATTAATGCCATTGGGTTTTCGTTTCTTACCGCTTATTCAAGCGGTAATTTGTAATTTTGTGTGTAAAGACACATAACAATAATGAGTATACAAGTCCTTTTTAAAAATTAGAATGATCATGCCCTGCGCGTTGTCAACAGTTCACTTGCAACAAAATTGTTTGATCGAAATTTCTGCTAAGTTTGCATGGAATCGACCGATCTTAATTCTGACTGACAGTCACCGAACCTACATATCCAACCTAGTATGCAACACAGTATCCTTCATCCCAGTGAATTTGGGAACCAGTTACTTCAGTTGTTACTGATCATATCATTACGCACATTACATGGCCAGTTGAAATGTACACTTTGCCAGATTGCAACAAATTCTATGAGACGAACGTGCCTTCAGCGGCTTATTTTTCTCTCTAGCTTGAAAACCAGACGCATATATTCCTGGTTCACCTAAGAGTTGGGCTAAGTCCAAGTAAGATTGATTAATACACAATTTTTTCTGTAAATCGGTCAAGTGTAGCTCAAAACTATGGTACAGTTATATACTATTTGATTGACGTAGCCATTTTAATAGAACATTTTCACAGAAAGTTGGAACGCAACGACCTTAAAAAATGGATGTAACCAGCCCATCACTGACGCTCGTGATTTTTACTTTTCCGCTAAAAATAAGTGACCGAATTAACTGATATTTTTCATGTTTTTTACTTGGCGTTTTTTCCTGTTTATCAATCGCTGGACGGGCTTCAGCAATAAAACGTCCCGTGATCCTCCAATTGTTATTCAGCATTAAGCTATTCCACTTCTAACCATTCGCACTGAATTGACGGTTTATGATTGACAAAAACCAAGGTGGAAAAATCAGTTGCTGCCTTGTAATAAAAGCAAACAAAGTGTGACACCTACGTCACAGTTGAATTTTAAACTGAATAGTAGATTGAAATTAACCATTTGGAAAATGTGCTGAAAGAAATCTACTATAAAAGAGGTGTAGAGCTTGTATGAATTTACACCTACCACATGCACACTGTGTAATTCGTCATCCTCATTCTATCCCAAATATCTGCCAAGTGTCTACCGGAGATATTTACAGTATGTTTACCTTATAGGTTAGTTATGAGAAAAGTACAACTCTAGCCTCGAAAGCAAATGGAAGGATGAAAAAGACAACCATATTTTGGTACAGTTTGTCCACTCCTGATAGAGGCTTCTTCGGAACAAATGAACTGTTCACAAATTTGGTGGTATCTAAGGTAGTCTAGACGCAAATACCTAAACGAGCCGAACGGCAGTAGGCCATAGGTCAGACCTGTTTAGAAGCGGTCAATATCAGTTTGTGATTATAAGCAGCATTACACGGGGGACGGATGAACCCGATATGGTCATTTAGATGGACTGGCCAAAGGATCAGCTTATATGTGGGAAGGTAAAGCGAATTACCTTAGTGTTGGCCTGTAAAAAATAATCGTTGGATTCAAATTGCTTGTTTGATTCAAGGCCGTTAACCATGTCTCGGAAACTTCTTCATTGCCTATACTTACAATAAATGTAATCCTCGTGATTCGAATGGCCTCTACAACTAACCTCTCTTGTGTGGTTCTAAACTCTCACTTAACTATCCTGACATTTTTCGGATAGATTTTGTGAATTATGCCTGAAGCATTATCAACAATTTCGCAACGCCTCATCACAGCCTGGTGATTCACTTGAATTCAAGGTGCTCCCCCAATGTTCTTTTGAAGCTAATTCATTCTAGTTCTAAATTTCCTTGCCGTCTGTGCAACATAAAGCTTTGAACAACCGTTGCCTTCTATTCTGAGCACACAATCACCACGTCCGTTAACAGACAAAGGATTGTTTAAGTGCACCAAGATCGTATGCAATAGTCGCTTTTCGGAATACAGTCCTTATGCCTACTTGACCAAAGACATTATGAATAGTTTGTGGCGTTGTTCACCTGAATGGACTAGCATTAGTACTTTTTCATTCAATTGATGCCTCTGATACTAGGTTTGGTAGCATTCTCGATGTTCCAGGAAAAATTTCAGTATAACCTTTACCGATCACCTTGATCACTGCCTCTCCCCGTGTCAGTTTTTGGCCACCCACATTTGTGCATAAATGAAATGCTTTATAGAGCACTGAGTTTGCAACCCTGACATGAACACCTTCACACTGAGCCGACATACAGATAGGCATGTTAAACATGTCAGGAGTTATTTATTGACGATGGTCCTGACAACGCAGACGTGTCAGCCGACCGTTACTGGATTCTAGATCCATCGGCCATTTAATTGTGGAATCCATCTGCCTGAGAGAATGCACATTCACAAATGAGTCGTGGAAAATTTCGAACTCACCTGTTGCTTTCCCTTCAAATTCTTCCACGCGAATATTTGTTAAAACAGAGAAAATCGAGGACCGCAAAGCTAGCGCCTGATCTTGGATGTGCAATTTTGAATGAACTAGTTCGTATCTAACCACAGACAATCGAACTAAACTCCGTTCCTTATACAACTTCGTTTCCTTTCACCCAGAGCAGTCTCGCTTGACGATAGTCTTCTGGATGGTTCTGTTACTACTGTCCGAGGTAACTGAGCAAATAGCGACGGAAATCAGCAGAAATCGAGCATACAGAACCATAAATGTTCTTGACTGTAAGAGCCGAATTTCTCACTAAAAGTCGTCAGATTCCCATAAAATGTTCAACAAGTTCAAGTAGCTGAGAGTCTTTCTCTTCAACAATAAGTCAGATAGACATATGGGTTTTGTACACTTCTGGCAAACTACAAACATAACTGGCACATGTTGTCTACCGATATAAGGCAAAACAAACCCCTTATCTTATACTGCCCACTGTCACAATTGAATAACTGTTTACTCCCGATCATAAGTCAAGCTGCAGTTTTTTTCTCCACTGTCTTAAGTTGTCCTCTTCAGAGATAAGGTTCTAATGGCACCTCACAGTCTTCCCAATTCAGCTAGATAATGACATTACTTTTATCCGCTTTGGTAATACAAATTTCACGGATCGCAAGGCCTGTGGGTTCATCAGGGATGTAGGAAAAAACGCCATTTGGACAAGGCATCACGCGAAGAAATCGCAATCATTTACTTAGATTATTCAATAGCTCGTTTTTGACCCGTACAAATTGGTAAGTCCAACGTGACCAAATTTTCCTCAGTTTTTCCCCGTCAGAATTCAACGAGCTCTTAATATGTCTACGTTGTCCTTACTGTCATTTCCGGATGTTCTGTTCAATCACAAGCATCAACCTGTTCGATGCTTCATTAATTTTGCGTGTTAACAAGTGTCCCTTGTTACCATGTTCGACTACGACGATTCAACTGAGCATCTGATCGTATCCATACATATCAATCTGTCTGAATTTGAAGTCAATAACCTCCCCTCCCTGGTTTGAATAATTTGAAGCTCTCATTTGAACGAGACGCATTAAGTTGCAGTCAAGTCCTTCCCTACCGAGATCGTTGAATAGGTCTCGGATCTTATCGACAATACGCCTGAAGAAAAACTGTACGATAAGCTGAAGGAAGCCCTGATTGACCGGATAGATGGTTCTGAACAGAGGAGACTGGACCAACTATTTTCTGAAATGGAAATAGGTGACCGCAAGACATCACAACTCCTACGACACATGAAACAGTTTCTTGAAAGCAGAAAGATGAATGACACTCTTTTTTGACAGTCGTGGATGAAAAATCTGTTAGCACCAACCCGTGCGATTTTGGCTACGTTCAACAGAGCAGAAGCAGCTGACAAACTTTAAACGTCTAACGTAACCTTCAGTTAACAAATAAAGTTGCAGCCAACCTCATTACAAAGACGTATGCCCTCCTTCGTTTCACCGAACTCCCCAGTGACCGCGTAAAGAACGAATAGAAGTTTGTCTGGTCGACCCACCAAAGTTTGTGAATTTGCCTAACACTCTATCAGTCGATATGCAAACAGTCGCTCTAATTCCAAACTCATGCCAACGGATGTATGAAACAGTCTCGTAGCCCGGAGTTGTGACGTTGTTCTTGGTACAAGGACCCAAAAACCACTTGGGTGGGAGTTCCGTTTAATATCGTCAGTCGGCTGTGCAACAGAAAGGAGAGCAGACCGATGTACACAGATTTTTCACTGCATTGTAATTTCAATTTTTGCAGTGTACAAAATGGTAGAAAAGCTTTTTTGTGCAAAAATGAAGCATCGTTTGTCAACAAAAATGAGAATGACTCTACACGTCCTCTGGTGTCAATTTAGTACATGCCCCCTCCATACCTAAAACAACCTGTTGTGCTTTTGATCGTGAGGTATACACAACATAATTCGAACAGTTTGTTCTGGGAGAGTTTGCTTTGTATGCAACAATGTCCAGCCAAACCACCTGAATGCGCATTGAAAGAACTGGGTATCAATTTTTGATTCTGTGTCCAGTGCTGTTGGGAGCACCTAGAAATCTTTCTAACTCAGCCATACCTATTACTTCAGTGCACACTCCCTGGACAGAAATGATCTTCAATAATTTCTCAGTTAGAGGATTGAAGATTCCTGTTGAAATCAATATTCTCAAGCATGACAGCATGCTTCCGATAGACTTTTTTGCACGATACTACTCCAAAGAAGACAATCCGTCCTGCGAAAGCGAAATCTTCGTTTGGTGAATGTATTGCACACTCGGACAGAGAGCGTTATATTTCATGAAACATATTCAACATAAATGCGACATAGTGAGTATGACACTATCGCGTTTTTAGTACTGATAAACTATTCGTTTGCACATCAGTGCTACTCGGATCTCACGGTGGTTGTCATTTAAACCCGATGGTTTTAAAGACCCTCTAAATTATGACCTGTTATCAAGTCTTTCATAACTTTGACTTGTCATGATGTGCATCGCGCATAAGCTGAGGTGAAAATTACCAGGAACACGCCGTCCAGATTAAAAGATGGCGAGGGACAAATTAATCGTAGTTAAATCAACTGTTATTTCCACGTAACTCAGTCATAAGAATTTTAACTAACCGGCTAGTTCTCATCATACAGAACAACATTAACTATTAGTTTTTAAGCATTCTGTTTCCGTTTTGTTAGGAAGATTCTATACAGCAACGAGCCTTGAAAGTCTTTCGACTTGAATTTTCGTGTACACAGCAGAATAAGAACATTGGGCCTGCATTCCAGTGTTAAAGTTGGAAGGTTGTTTTGAGCTGAGTTTACACGAAAGTTTTGAACTCTGCCTCATCACGCACAAAAGAATCACAATAGACTTGGTTTTATTCTCTAGACCAGTCATTGCATCTGTATGTTCACAGGCGAGTGAAGAGACAAGCCAGGATGCAGTTATCAAGATGGCCGTGTCGACCAACAGTCAACCAGACGATAGGCATGCAAAAAACCAACCGAATCTCGAACTCATTCAATGTCAAACATCTATCTCAAACCGAACTTAACCGAAGTATTAGAGTGACACCGAGTATATCTGCTTAATTTTGTTAAGGTTCATCACTTGCCAGAAACTTTCTCTTTTTATACAGAAAGTTTGACCAATCACAAAGCGTCTACCTTTTGTTTTTTTAAAGTATGAAATGATGGATCCAGACAACCACGTGTGCTTATTCTTGCTCATTTCACTTGGGGTTAATTTGAGTATATCGCGTTAAAAACTAAAACGGATGTACAAAATGACTCTCTACCGTGAATGTTGTGTTCTGTCTGTATTACTGAAATTCCGAATTGAAAGTGGTTTTGTGTGTTGCGATCACTTTATCAACAGTCTCAGATCACACCCCACCTCACCAAGCACGCTTGTTTATTAGTAATCTATACTTGTTAACTGGTTACAGATTTTCTTCTCTCACGAACCTGTCTCAAGTAGCTGTTTCACTGAACTTTGCTTATTATTGTGCATCGCCTATCTCCAATAGGTCGCGTAGGGACCAGGACTCTTTTCCGTGTTGAAACCATGGCAGTGATTGAACTGGTTATTGGTATTTTGACTAATAACGGGCGGTAGCATATTTTTGTTGATAGAAGTTAAACATCGCCCACAATGTGTGCGCTACTAACAAAAACGAAACTTGATTTTAATGCCTTTTTCTGAGGGTTGAGTGAAACGTCTATGGGAATGCGGAAACCGCGATCATTTGTGAGTGTTATTCAGATCCTGTAAACCAAAACGTCCTGTAACTCACTAATAATCAAAATATCGCTCAACAAGCTAACGGTTTCTGTGATTTAAACCTGACCAAAAGTCCTGTTCACAGACTAATCTACTCGAGTCAATAGAACAGTTATTGTGTGGCAATTGTGTAGTTGACCTTGAAAGTAAAATCGGTGTTTGGCGTACTCACCTGACTGTTTGGATAATTGAACATTGATATGTGCAGATAATATTCACCTCTTCTATGCGTTCTTACTTTGACCTCAGAAACCATGCTAACCATCCTTAACTTGTGAAGGATAAAGTTTTTAATTGAAGGTACGCTGAAAATTCACAAACCGGGTTGTGGTAATATGCGATCTACCCTATCCAAATATTCCGTGTAAACTGGAGTGGTTAACAGTACACCATCAACATGTCAGAGGAGTTCACGTCTCAGCACATAGGATACTCCATTTGCCAAATCATCCATAATGAAATATGCTCCCACCTGGTCCAAATAAACTATTGTTAAGATATCTTGTTGAAGATTTGATATCACTTAAGACTTGCAAAGCACACTTGTTCGGTGCCCAGGTGTGTCCATTCTGGATCATCCTAACTGCGTCTACTGTAAAAGTGTCATGAGTAGATGAATTCATTCGATGGGGACGCCAGACCGAGTTTTAGATTAGCCCGGTTATCTGCAACATTGTGGTAGGGTTCATATCTGACTGACTCCTCACCATATGCTGAAGTGGGCATGTAGTTTGCTGAATGGGCCGCGGATGGGTCTATCTTCCTTATATTTCCAACCAGCTTCTTCTCAGCCAGCCCGTCATTTGTGATTTTCATTGTACTTTGTCTAATGCAGATTCAAATGTGCATTTGTAGTCTTAGTTTCTTTTAATTATTGAATTTCGTGTGCCCTATATTCTCGCCGGCCAATTAATGTTACACTAATGTCCAATCCCTTCAACAGTTTGTTGAGCAGCTGACCTTCGCCCGATACAAAAATCACTCAAGGCTGCCGTTATCGTCTTGCAACAGAAACCACTTGAACCACATCCAGTCAGATGTTGTTTTTCTCCGCTGTTACAGCAAGCCCCACGTACGGCGGCTTAATCACTTCTTCGGTACCTACATCTCTGAATACATTCCAAAGTAACTGCAGTCCAGAACGAGCCTTCTGATCAAGCTAGCCTCTGGACAGGACTAATATCTGTCCTCTCCAATCCCCAAGCACCTACTGCAAACAATTTATAAGGTGCAATTCACCACAGTAATCCATGTTGTAATCCAAGCTAAAAGAGGCTATTTTGCAATCCCCTAACAGACCGTAAACCCAGTACATCATCTAGGCTACGCCTGTTCACAAACAATTCGCACCTGAACGATTCAGCTACTTTGATGGCTCGGAGTAATGTAAAACGGACGAACGTGCCCAGTTGTTTATGTGGCCCTGTCATTACCATACTGTCTTAAAGCATTCTTTAACTTACAAATGATATCACAAAGCTGATCCAGTCATACATTAAATAACTACTGACTGGTTTTCGGGTTCATTTTCGAGTTGAACACCACTCATACTTCATCACAGCCTTCGCATGCAGAAAAACTTTCCAGCCAGCCTCTTTCGAAAAGAGGCACTAGAGACGAGTTTCACCCTCATTAGAGCTCGTCAGCAGTGCATATCTTTGCTTCATAAGTAATCTAAAATACCGCCTTGCAGGTTCAATGATATCAATGATTTCGACCTGTCTCGGAAGTCCTAATCGCGGGGTTATCGATTGGAGTTAACAGGCAGTAACTGTGTCTCCTCTCGAGACGATCGGGCAACCTGATCATTGCTCACAAGCGAGAGTGGTTGAGCGTTCAGATTTGATGATTCGGTCGTGCCTAATGTGAGGTCAATGGCGCAGTGGTTAACACGGTTGCCTCATGATTGGAATGTCCGGAGTTCAAATCCCGGCCGTGGCAAGGATATGCACTACTGACGAGCTCTAATGAGAGCGAAACTCGAGTCTAGTGCTTCTTTTCGAAAGAGGTTGGCTGGCTGGAAAGTCTATCTGAATGCGAAGCGATCNAGACTGAGACTAAACGTGAGTGATGGTCAACTTGGAAACTTTTTCTAAATATTCGACAGGCTGTCTTATTTGTCCAGTCTGATTAAAAAACATACAAATTTCACTCGTATGGATGCCTTCGACGGCTACTTTGACGAAGTCATTCACAACGAAACTTCAGATTGATGTGTTTAGTTCTGTTAGAGGCAACGTGTAGTAAGTGTGGAGACTGTGAATGTTTATGTCCACCAGAGGCCCCCGTATTACACGCATCATACGCACCATTCACTATCAGATCAATATTTGGGCTTGCATATTTGCAAGAATATCTAGGACAAATAATCGGTGGACGTTACTCACTTCTTTCACGTAGTCAGTAGAGGTAGGTGAAACTTGCCGAATGAAACCATACGGGCATGTAAAGTAATTTCAATCCCGCTTCCTGTTGTATAACTTTAAAAAAGCCTTTTTCTGCACAGTTTAACAGTCGATCTAACGATCGATCTAAACAACGATGGAAGGGCCTGACAACCAAAGTTAATGAACACCTCCATGGATGAAATACTGACAGTTACTATCGATCAGCCTTGTGTTGAAACCGAGGACAACTTCATTTCATCGCCACTGATCTTTAAGTCTGCGACCATCAAGCCACATCAACTAACCAATATTAACAGTTCGTGTGATTAAACACGCTACGTGCACATGACTGACAGTAGCTTATATAATCTTATCGCCATGACGATGTTGATTTATGCTGTATTCTGCTCTCGATTCGTTGCTCTTAATATCCTTCAGAAAGTCAGCATGGTCGAAGTTGAGTATGGGGTGCTTCGGGTGCACAATCTTATCATTGTTCGTCAGTGTGCCGCTCAGATGTGTCTATTAGATGATTTCACTCCTCTAGGCTTCCAAGACACCGTCGGTTTTGTTCAGATTATAAATTCAGGTAGACGATTGTGTAAAATGCATCTTCCGTACATCTGTTGAGAGTTCGCTGTACAGAAGCGTAAACAAGAAGTGCGATTAAATGAAAACTGACTGCCTTACAGAAGCCAATGAATGAGTAGTTGTAAACATTGTGGAAGATTACCATTCAGAAGAGGTCCATAGGCAGAAAAATGCCTCTTCTTGTCAATTCTGTACGCAATTCAATAAATAAGTTTTTCACACGTCGTTCCTGATGTTCGAATGCGCGCCAGGTTAGGTTAATTTGAAAACCATTAGTAAAAAGTTGTTGACGATCAACACGATGTTCTTGAGTGAACAAAAGCCTGTGTGATGTTCTGTGTGGAAATAAGCGCAAATAATTGTTTACAAGTATTCGTGCCCACAGAAGGCGAAGTTCCAAATTTAAATAGACACACAACGGAGCCAGAAAGCAATAAAAGCATATCACCCTTCCAAGAGAATTTTCTTGACTACTAACCACAGGTGAAAAGTAACGCAATTTTGGGGTCAGGTGACGTAATGAGGCAAACAGAAAAAGAAGCACGATGATTATACAGGAAATAGAAATTAGACCAGCCAGAGCAAAATATCGCTCGAGTGGATAATCATAAACTGTTGACCAAAGTTGGACGGTATCATACAATTCCGAAGCTGAAGGTTCGGAATCTGAGTCCAGCCGCTGTCGGTGTAGGACACTAGCCATATATGACTTGAAATTAATTAAAAGCCGACTTGCTGCTCTTGAATGTGCTTCCATGAGAACTACCTGCTGCTGGTTGAAATGGACAGTGGTCTCCCATAACGGTCTTTTGGTCTGTCTATGACGTCCGGAAAACCTATTCCACATATTCTCATAAATACCTCGTGCCAGTAACGGATGACACGTTTGACAAGCCTTCATCGTCACCAAGTCGTTCAGTATGCATGCGCCATTTTCAAACCAAGCACGTAAAACTGGGCAGGAACTAAATCGCAGTGCTTCACTCTTATATTTATTCAGAAGTTCTTCCAGTCTATGAATTTCAAAGGGGACTCCATAAAAGTGTCGGCGTCTCGGAACTCGCAACAGCCATCCTCGAAGAAGGTGTATTCGGCAAACATAAAACCAATGATAAAAGAGCCAAATTAATATATTTTCCGAAATTTGAGCATTTGTAGAACAGTCTAGAAGCAGACCTATCAATGGGGCCAGTTTTGTGTAAGCATCCGCTAAGTAGGGCTGAAAAAACTCATCTGGTTCATTCGGTTTCATGCATAGATCGAAGATCGAGGCATCCACACACTGACCAATCAGAGCAAGTTGACGGTTTATCCATTTTGATAGATGCCGTTTTGTGTCACTATTTGGTTTTATCACACAACTATTCAGAATTGCCTCGCGGTAACGCTTCCTCAACTTCCATTGACTGGAATCTAAATAATCTCTAGCAGGATTGATTATCTTCGGTGAGGCTTGTTGTTTTGACTCATGTGTATTACACTGGATGTCGCGCTGATGAAATTCTCGCCACAGTAAGAATATTAGGCTAGATTTCATGTCCCGCATAATGCAAACAGCGCAATGTACTACACCGTGTTCGACTATCTGACCCATGTTTGTCCAAATCCGATAGACAGAGTTCAGGTTAAACTTAGCTGAAATCAAACACTGTAAGTGGAAACAACCACCATGTAGTTTAACATTAAAAAATGGACCGATTTAAGTGATATGGATAAAACTTGAGGGTTAAAATTCAAACCCTGTCAAGCTGGATGTAGCTAGCGGTCTACCACATTTAACTCCATCCATGTCGACTGCATATTTAGTGACTATAAATACTTAGAATGCATATTTTCGAGACATCAAGTAAAAAAGCTGAATTGATACGAAAGTTTTGATCTTTGCACTGGTACTGATTGCAGACAATAAGACCGACCGCATTGTGTGCAGAACAAAGTTAAACTGTCGACTTACTAAAGTGCGATATGATTCGAAGCTTTCACACAAACCGGCGCTTAAATTAAAACATCGCGAACAAGTTGTATTCATCTATGAACTCATTAGTATCGTGTGTCCTTGTCGAGACCAGTAAAGGGGATTCGACTCTACTGCGTGTGATGTGAACTTAGCGACATCTATTCCATCTAGCCTACATTATCTGTAAATCAGACAGATGATGTTGCTGAACTGTTCGGTATGCAATGGCTACCAACCAGCTGGGTTTAGTTTACAAATCCAAATAAAGTGCACAAGAGGACAACAGCCTTGCTTACTAGTGGTGACTTCGTTATCCGATATTGTAAAGTGAGATACCAAGCTTTTACGAGTAGCCTTGCATTAAAAGCTCAAATATCCGACAAATCGCCTTGAACTCTGGTGAAAAGTATACAGACCTACGTAACCTGCACTAAATCGGCTACACTATACATCATGCCAATGATTAATTCGTAAGATCTAACACAATTGGAGTAAAAAGAGTGGATTTTACAGATGGAAAGTTGCACAAATTTAGGTGACCCCAAACTCTTCACCGAATATGTGCAATGGTCTAATCGAAACGCTGACTCGGTGTACGGTAACCTCATAATGCGTTCACTCCGATGGTAAGTGAAATGTACAAAATGGTTGCCTGTCGAAACATGCCAGTCACACCCTGGGTCTGACAGATCAAATGAAACTCTTTCGGACATTCATAGTACTAGAATGTTAGTGAGTCAGCAAGGCCCCTTAAATCAAGACAGAAACAGCCATTGTTGATATCCGTTTTGTCCGTAAAGTCAATACCACTGACAGTGTCTCAGGTGCTATGCATGAATTACTCCAACACCATACTAGACTGAAGGCTGCTGTGCGATGGATTCTTTCCATTACAAACAAGGAAAAAGCAAGGCTATTGTTCAACTATATGATAATAAATAAACGCATAGCATAGCTGCTCACAACAAAAAATGGTGACTAACAGTAATCGTTCGTCCCATGTAAACTGAAGGAAATTCTACAGACAACTTATACTGGTGGCGGAACAATCTCAGACTTGAGATTTAGTGAGTTCACAAGTGCCGAGTGCCAATTTCTTATCTCGTAATCACACACTTCATCCGATGTACCGATGGTCATTATAAAGTCTTGGAATTAGTGCAGGTGTTTAACAGAAAAGAGGCAGATACACATGTTCCCATCAGACACTCAGGCTGGATAGAACACCTACAGCATTGCGCTGAAGGGCGGCTGTCTCTCACTATAACCTGTGTATACCAGTACGTGAAGGGTCAGGATACCTAGGTGATTGTTGACATTAAAAAGACCATACAGCTTCCACAATCAAAATTGGTGTTTCATTCTTGTGTTTGCGACGGTGATGTTTAGAAACTTCACGACTGTTTGGTAGTCCTCCCACAATTATTAACTGTCTGAAATGGCTATACATCCAAGCTCTAAAGGAATGCCCATATTTAAGGGGTTTGTTGTGTAAAATAATATGAGGATCAAGCCCCGTCTTACTGGAATTTGACTTATTTTTGTTCAGTGGCTTGTGTTTGCCTTTATTTTCAGCCACTCAGTCACCAGTTCGTCCTATTCTAACACCCGTTCACCTTCGCACTCTGGTTGCTAACTTTCCCAAACACTGTATTCTCCATTTGTCACTCTAACTGAAACGGTTAATCGCAAAATCATATATGCACAAGCAATCTCATCCTCCTTCAACATGAGACCTTCTTGCGGTTCTTGTGAACTTCCCAGTCAAAATTTACTCGCGGTATAAAGCGAACATTGGGTCTTCAGTAACATGCACGCATGTGACAGGATTTGTAGCTTTAGACAGGTCATTTTCTTTTAACCAGACAACAAAGAACGCGATTGACACACCTTGGACTTTCATCGGTTAGTGTTACCTCAGGCCGCGAGTTAGTTAAAGCTTGCAATTCGTCTCTAAAGGTAAACGGTAAAATCGTGTTAAAAACTGTCCACCGTTAATCACAACTGAATGTGACGAACTTCGCCTTCGTCAGTTAAATTGCACAAATTAATTTCCTAGCGGTGAGAAACTGGATGCAACGATACGCGAAATCGAGTTACACATGATTAGTTCACTTCAATTTAGCCAGTCCTACAGTCGTGTGTCAGTGGTTAAGCAACCTAAATCAATGTTTGATCTGTCCATCAGGCGTTTTGGGAGGTGTCACTTCGTCGGTTATGCCACCATGTTCGTATCGCTGTGCTCCTCTAAATTGAGTCTAATATTAAAGTCTAAGGTCTTTATTTCTTGAGGGACGATGCTCTCATTGAAATGGTCCTGTCAGAGCGTTCTCTTTCGGTGCTCAACGGGGACTGATCTCATGAAGCTACTGGCAGTTCCAAAGAAACTAGATTTCAGTATATGGGATCCATCATCAAACGAACCATTCGAACGGCATATAACACCGTTTTAGAGTTTGGATATATCCCATCTGGAACGAACCAGCGAAGTCTGTCATTGAAATTTCGTCAGTAGTTGAAACCTGTGGCTGTAGTGACACCAAAACCGGTCTTCTGATGACTTGTTCATGGAAGTCACTTTGAAGAATTGAAGATGTGCCTAACCTATCACTGAAGATGTTACCTAGCTGTTATGCGCTTTGAGTTGCCCTGTGCGTGTTGTATGCTCTACAGACGTTAGCTGGGTTTTTGTTTCGGTAAATATCCTGAATTTATGATATGTGATTTCTTATTTCTGACCCTCCAGCTGACATTTTTCTCACCAAACTGCCCAACGTGCGTTGATATATGCGTGGGGTTTTCCAGCTTCCTCCCATTAATAAATGTTTCATGAATCCTGTTAGTCTACTAGAAGACACTAAAGACTCCACAGGGAGATTTAATAAATCTAATTTCCTGAATATCTCTCAGGAACTAGTTACTTAATAAGTCTCCTTTCTAGAAATTTTTCCCAAAACCTTTCATAAATAGAGCTTGAATTATTTGCTTGATAAGTTTCGAAAACGGAATGTTTCACTGACATTTGTGGAACTTCACTTTGTCTCCCTGCCAACAATTATCTAAAGTGAAACTTCACCCGACCTTTTGGAGTTGATCCCATGCGCAAATTCTCCGGTGAACAATTACTGATCTAGCATTGCCAGAGTCGTCCATGGTTATACAAGACGAGCTCAACGGACTCTCAGGCTACTTTTAAATGAGAAATGAACTATCACTAAAATCACTACCTGACGGTATCAAAAGTTATCTCGGGTCTCCTAAGTGTGTATTTCCGAAGCATTTAGATGGATTCATTAACACAAATGCGTTACATTTTGACACATATAGCAAGTACTTCAGTCTTAGTCAGCAACCAGTATTTAGGTCAAGTTTCACGCTGTTAGCTCAGATAAGCCACTTACGTGAATCAAATGAGCACTTCATGTAAGAACGTTCGTACTAATCAATCAACCTTCATATTGACTTGTTTGAAAAATTACATCACGTGTACAGGAAAGTGGATATTTTGCCTTAGTTTAAAAAATGCAACGACGGTATCCGTTTCTTGGCACAGAGGATCCTCAACCAATAAAGGCAAAACGACCGTTCACGATAAAATCCGAGCAAGAAATATGGGATCTAGGCAATCCTACCGGGAAACCAAAAATCAATCCTCTGACACAGAGTCAGTTCCAAATGGGAGTGCGCTCTTCCAAATATCCCTTCATGCCCGATCATTCTGCACCAACGATGGTCCCACGACTGGCTTGGATGAATGAAATACAAACTTTGGACTATGCAATTTTATTGCCGGATTTGTTTGAAGGATTGACCGATAAGAATACATTGTACGCTACAGTTGCAATGACCGCTCTTACGGATATTTTCAAGCATGGTCCAGTCGAAAAACTGGTAGATGCTTTACCGACTATGACAGTTGCGCTGAAGAAAGGTTTGGCAATGAGTAAGTAAAATTTAAGGTATCTGTGAAGTTTGCGTCTACAAAAATACTAATGTGAAGTACGGTAGAACGAATACTCCGATATCAAGATTTACTCCGTCCTTAGTTTCGGTGTTCAGCCTTTGATCTATAACGTCAATGTTGTGAGTATCTATGTGCGAAAGGTTTAATAGAGAATTGAATCACTGTAGTTGTTTGTCTATGGTGAATGGCCACTCATCGTCTTTGATGCAAACACAGCATACTTCTGTGATTCCTCTTCTCACTTTATGTAACTGGTTATCCATCAGTTCCCCGTTTAATGAATGAACAACCGTACGTGTACGTCATCGGTTTACGATGAACTAACCGATAAACTGTAGAACTGGGGCAACTGGTTTATCACGGCTGAGATTTTTCCAAACATCTGGAAGGTGTAACATCTAAATAGAACAAGTCTGCTCTACCACCATACGCTCTTCCTTGATTGAGTGAGATAAAGGGAATTAAAAAGGTGAAGAAGTGCAAAACATTAACCACCAGACAGCAACAAAGTATTATCGAAATAACATTTACATAGCACAGAACGCCCAATGAGACCAGGTACTTTGCTTCTGATTCTTTCATGAAAGTCATTATCTGATGTGAGGCTGTCCGAGCTATCCAACACAGCACCCTCAGCCCAAATACGAGCAAACTCACAAAACTGGAATGGGGCACTCTAAGCAGAATTAAACTACCATTTCTGGGAGATGATCGACAAGAATTTACGAATAAACATTACGAAGCAAATAAAGCTGTATGAAAAATCAACTACCTCACTGGAAAATATACTCATGACCAACAAACTGCGTGGAACTTACCGGACCGATCTACAACGTGTCACGTGAATCAAACGAAGTGTTCGTGCAACGGGAATTCAGGATTTTATGAATGGCAGCAAAAATTAAACTTGAGACCTAGCTGACCTATGAGGTGCCGTTTCATCTATGAACCATATAGACTTCGACGAAACGCCTTCTTTGTACAGTTTGGTGATCTTCATTCTGGATGCGTGCATCCGTCAGATTTGATTATCCGTTTATGCATTCGTAGACGTCATGAGGTTGTAGCTTCTTCGAATTTAAATTGTGGCAGGGATTTCGTCACCCGATCTGCAGTCACCATTGAACTATCGTTTTTCAGCTAGCGGTGTACACTCCGATCAGAAAGCCAGCTTCATGCACGCGTACACTGAAGGCTCCATTGCCTAGTTTACGGACAAGTGCTTATTGCAACCTTTTCAATTATTTCTTAGCCTCAGCTTGTTTGGAGGGTTTATAACGAAGTCGGTAAAATAGAAACTGTCGTAAATCAAAAAAATTTAAACTCAAAACAAACCTATAGTTTCTGGCAAAGTGTGTGGTGCACCAGGGTATTCTGAGCGAAACCGTATGAGGATAAACTGAACAGGGTAGGCAAGAACATTAGCGTGGTCAACGAAGATCAGGCAAGGGTCAATAACTGACAAAGGCTCGAGTGTAGGTTCAAGCGACAGAGTTTGCCATTTGAGGGAATTGAGAACCGTCGACCGTGGGCGTATACACTAGCCTGCCGAAGCATGCGGATAACATTCTTAACGCGATCGATGTCAGCTGCTATGACGTATATAAATAGTTGCCAGTAGCTACTTCTGTTGACCTGGGTTAAGCAATCAGACTAAGGACCTCGTCAGGCAATGCAGTCGCTGAACTAAATGAAGGCCGCCTCGAGTCGGTCCACAGTTTTGGAAGCATATTGAGCAAACTTGCTATCAGGTTTCGTCTCACCAGATCACAGGAAAATTTTGGTCACTAGCAACTCTGTGTGACGGATCTTGGGCTGACCTCATCATCGTGGATGGTTATATATCAGTGGTTCTCAATGACAATTAACTGTCAGACAATCATGGAGAAAAAACAGGGAAAAATGAGAACGAACTGAATAGATGGTAAAGCCCGTTTTGAAGAACTTCCTCTTCTTTGCTTGTTGGTAGCACTAAATTAAGAGGGTTGTGTCACGTTTCTCGTACTGATGATTTCGCGACGTGTTTTAACCTGGAGTAACAGTTGGCGTATGCCTCTTCCATGACAGCGATTTTGCGTATGGTTCTGTGTTCCATTCCGGTATTTTTCTCTCAGGAGCCGTAACAGTTGGTTGATCTCCTTTCTAAAAATAACTGTTTCACAAAATCAGTGCCTTGGATTAATGTGTCAAACGACCCCTCCGTGAACTGAATAAAACGAGAATTTTCGAATGCTTATGCGATCAGATGCCTGGTAGGCTGATAACACGAATGATAGAGCAAATTTCCACCAACGTATTTTGTTTGACTGTTCAATTGTTGCTTGTGTATTTGAAGTCTTCCATTTCTATAGCGTGCTTCCTGATTCATGGGTACACACCTAGATGTATCGACGAAGATGAACCAGTTGATGTGGCTTTTCCAGATTTCTCTGAGATGTCGGATTGGGTACAGGAATTAACAGTAAGCACGAAGCTTCGTAATTACGACAGCTTACCGACTACCTCTAAGAATTTAATGTCAGAGTGAAAGTTTTTTTTCGGCATACCGGTGTATCACACGACTCCTTACTGAGACCTTTGCTGTTTATACTGTTTGTGCTAGAAATCCCACAGCTCCCGAATGCCCCTTTGTAGTAATATGCTGATGACAGCAAAATGTGATGCATGGTGAACAGTGTGATAGAAATTTAGAAGATTGCTTTGAACTGTTTGGACACATGGAACCATCTGATATAGTTAAATACAGACTGATACACCTGTGTCTTTTGAGCTGCTCAAAATAATTTCTGAGTGGCAAAAATCTGAATAACATTAATCACTAAAGGGACTTGACCATAATCGTTCTGTGACCTCGGCCTACTATTCACCAATGTGTCAATGATAAGCAAGGTCAACTCGGTGGATGGGTTACTCATTAGGATGTTTGAATGGTGTCGGCTAGGCCAATTTACTATTGTTTTGTACTTTCTAGTAAGCTCCCATCTGGAGGAAAATATTCAGATTTGTCATTACCACTTTGTGAAGAACGTTACTATTATTGAGAAGATAAAACGTACTGCAAAAAATGATTCCAACATAAGATTTTCTGTTTTACGCAAGTGGGTTGTACAAACCGCGCCAAGTTCCAATGTACTACTGACATACCAAAGAAGGTTTGACTCTGAAGTTTGACATTTTTATCCACTCTAAAACACTTATTCCTGGTGAAATTAACTATCAAAGGGGTGACTCGATTACAGAGCACACTGTTTCAGTGTCTGGATACGGTTAGTCTAGGAAAAATTATCTGAAGCTTTCGTAACTATATTATAGGTCGCTGAAGTCAACGGCAGGCCTGATACAATTATTCTACGACTTTTTCCTTCGCAATAATTTTACCGTTGATATTCTGAACTGAAAACAATATTTCGATTTCGATTTTCTTTCCAAAACTTCCAAACTCGATACCGACTTACATCGGCACTCTCACCTTTGATTGTTCCGCAAATTCTTTACGAATGTGGTCAATAACCGTATTTCTCGCATGTAAATAAATTCCGGTATGAAAATATGGTCATTTTAGCTAAACGGATAAACAATAATGTCATAATGAGAACGCAGTGTTTACCAGAAATTTTCGACGTAACTAATATTATCCACCAAAAGACGTTTCTGAGCTTCGAGACAGGAGTTTTACCGCAAGGGTAACTAGGTTCACCGGCTGTCGTCTTTTGATAACTACCATTGTTGGCGGGTAAATCGGCAAGTATTTACGTCACATTTCTTTTTTGGGTATTGTAGTTTGTTATTGGGTAGATCGTGCCGTGCGGTGCATCCGTGATATGCCAGTTCTTGACAGTTTGCTAGCAGTTTCAACATTACTGGTCTTCAAGAGACTATTAGTTACGAGCTACCATCGCTACACACACAAAATAGTCCCCATTCTGATGAATTCGAACGTTGTCAAATGACAAGCAGGTGTTCTGCGTACTTCATTTACCCGAGCGTTGATTGTATTCAGAAAAGCTTTTTCTTGACTTTGCTTCCATAGTGGCACTTGCGTTACTAAGTCATTCATTCCAAACATTACTTCGGGAAGTTCTTTTGCTCCTGGTGTTTTCTGGAAAATTAAAGAAGCCGTTGTCTGTCTGATTGTGTGTAAAGCTATGTCACTGTAACCTAATGCCCATCAAGCTAGTTTGATTCTGAGGACTTCCGCAATAATATTTCTTTCGAGAAGCTTGCGGTTCGTTTCCTCAAGAATTGCATGAGTACTACCATTGCCAAAGTTTGAATTTACTGTTCAGCATTCTTCTTCCATGGTTAAATTGGTCTATTTCGCAGACTAGAGGACGCCGAGAGCTTTAGGTAATCACGAGCTTCCTGAACTTGTCACGTTTCCATCATAGCTGGAAAGTTGTATCCAGGTATTTTTGCGTCATTTCTTCAGGTAAATCAAAACGATACGGAGCGATTTAGTTGCCGATATGTCTTCTACACTCATTCCGGTCATCAAGTGAACTGACTGGGCGTTAGTTGATCCCCCTCCACCATTGTCAAAATATGTCCGTGTGGTCCTCATTGAAGTGCCTCCTTGTACTATTTGGCCCACCCAGCGAATTACGAATTACTTTGCTTTCAGATCTTCAAACCGCTCAATCAAATGCTTATTCTGGTAGCATTATCTTTCCTCTACAGTCAAAGCAGTCTGCTGCCATTCCATACTGGTGTTCTCGGTCCAGATATACTAACCACTATTATCTAACATAGCTGTTCCGTTTCCTTTCCCCAATGGCTGGACCTGATCAATCCAATGTGACTGGTTAGCAAACTGGCTGCGGAAGGCGTTGTGAAAGGCTTTTGCAGACAGTTGTTCATAATTTTAATGGTGTTTATGGAGGTCATTTGTTCGCATACATTTCTCCCCAACTGTTTTGATACTTTCCGTACTTCCTATAGTGTTTCACTAGTGGAAATGTTCGACTGTACTGAGACCACGCACATGGCTTCTAACTTTTGCATCACTCTCTCCATCCATCTGGTGACTTCGGCAAGGTCGAGCTGGTTGTTGATTGTCATCATGAGACCTGCGAAAAGTTGCTGAGGCAGCAGCCGTCGCATGCAATGTTTCTGACGTTTAGGCACGGCCTTGTCCAACGATGCCCACAGAATGGCGAAAAATACTGATAGATCCGCTTTTTGTTTAACAAAGTCCACTTTGAGACAATGCGCCAGGCGGTCGGTCGAATTTTTGAATGCAACCAACATTGTCTATTTCGCAATGGTCCACTGCCGATTCCTGTTGTGTCTGGCGTCATTTTTGCCGTATTTCTCACCAACATCCACAAGACAGAACACTTTTCCGCAGCTTGTTTCAAGGGCATGTGAAAAACGGCTGGGGACGCAAACAGACAGGTTAGATGTCCGTAGAGAGGTTTGTAGGCTAGATCTGCTGCAATCAACATCGAACCACTATTCAATCATGGCACAAAAGCAGCGTGTGCCCATTCCTCGTGATTTTTCGGAGCAAACTTATCGACAATTTCATTGAACTTACTGTGGTTGTGAATACATAAAGAATGCTTACAAATTTTGTTCACACCTGATTCGGTGTGGGATAGTAGTAGGAGAAAACTTAGATGTTACAAGTCTCCGCAGGTACTGTAGTCCAGACGTGTACTTTCCAGAATTCTAGTGTAGGTTATTGGCTCATGTGCCACACACACACATGTCACATGGGAGTATGCGAATCGTATGAGGGAGTCACATAGAACCTAAGCCCAGAATTTCCCTATTCAAATATTTTTAGTAATAATGAAGTTGCCATATTACTTATCACTACTGAAATTTGGAAGCCCATTGGTGACTGTGGAGCACAGTTTGAGCTATTCAAGATAGTAAGGCATCTCATCTTCTGACTAACTGGAACACATCAGTAAGATTGTTGGGTGGATAGATGATAGACATTTCGTGAAGTTTCAAGGATATTCTTCGTGGTTTTGTAGCTCAGTTGGCAAATTGTATGTCTCCCTCTCTCTTCCTGTTACTCATTTGAGTCATACTGAATCCCACAGTGTTCCAAAGGGTACTATTCTCTGAACATCAACAATCAATCCTCCTTTCACAGTAAAAGTTAGCGAACATATAATTAACACATCTACTGACCCGTAATCCTGATAGTCCAGTTTTTGATTTGTTTTACTGTGATCGAATTTTTCTTATTGCACCGCTGCCATCTGTGTAGTGTTGGGTGGCTGCATGAGTCCGAGTTCGGACTTATTTGTTCATATGTTTACGTACCTTGCCACAAAACAAACTGCCATTCAGTGGCTTAGCCTACGAATTAAAGGTGACTCAGTAAAAAAGCTGATAATTACAAGTAAAGCGCTCTAGGCACTGGACAGTTTTACCACTTCTGTCATTAATAGCACAATAGCTGCCTTGTTTTCAGTTAAGTACGGCACACGCTGTCTAAGCAAAATGTGCAAATTTGAGTCATTTCTTAAAGTTCTGCGATTACGCGGAAAATCCATCGTCGATTGATGGATAAACGAACCACACCTTATACTGACTACTTTACCATTACATAGAACAGAACAGTAACGTTAGTATATTTCATCTTTATCCGCTGCAGAAAATCTTCGACAGTTGCAAATTGCACAACGGGACGAGTGGGTGATCAGGTCCAAATGTGAGATTCCCAAGCTGTCTATTTACAAGTGGACAGCCCAGAAAACATGAATTCGAAAAGTGATAAGAGGATGACAGTGGCTCAGCCAGACGGCTAGCGAGGAAGTAAGCCTTAGGGTGTTGCCTAGTGACCTTGTTGCCTGTTCTGCTGACCAGATGAAAGTTAGCTGTCAACCCGACGCAGTGTAGTTGGCAGACGGAAGAACGTGGGTGCCTCACTCGGCACAGACTATACTAGTGCCTGAATGACAAATTTCGTTGTTCGGTTAAAGTTTATCAGTGGCAGATAGAACGCGACACAATGGCAGACGATATGGAATCCAAAGCCAAGTAGGAACATCTTATTTGACAACGATCCACTTAATTATATGTCGATCATCATGATCACTTTTTCCCGCAGATGCCTAACTGCTACTCCGTGTGTATGAACTACGTAGAGCTTGAAAATGTGAAGATTCGGACGATGGGAACGTAAGACATTCGTACACTATATTCGTTAAAACCGCGAAATTTATTTGGCATGAAAGGTGTATGGGATGAGAACAGACTAGGCAACCGAAAGATCAGCCTCCCAGTATGTGACTGAACCACGCTGGTCTTCAACGTCTCCATGGTAGTATTCTTTCTCGGTACAATGTTCACTGACTGATGCCGAAACGGACAAGTGACTGGGGGTTTCTTTACTTTAGGCAAACACCATATCACAAGAGTTATTATGCCATGTCCTAAAAGATGTGCGTCAACACTGGTTCGCCAGTCGCCTGTTGTCATGATCTAGTTTCAAAAACCTCTTTGCAGACAGGTAACGACTCTAATGATGTCCATCAGAAGTAAACTCTTGCAGCCGGAAGAAATGAGCACTGTACTACCGAAGCATGCTTGATAAGTTTTTCAATTCCGTCTAGCATTAACAGGACAAAAGGTTATCAAGATCAACTCAGCTTATGGGCATCTCTTAATCACCAGTGTTTAAAACTTCGGAAAGAAACTTAAAATATTTAAAGAAGAGTTTTATGAAACGGTTTCTTGTCACCACCAATTTCATAAGAGTGCTTCACGCTGGTCATGTGTAAAATGGTAAGATATGTTGTGTAGCCAATGGTGCACTATCCATTTTAGGGCTATGTAGGTAGAATGTGCCTTTCCCAATACTCTTTAGGGGATTAACCATGTAGCTCAATCTGGCCACATAGATACACACAACATATATGTATACATATGTTTTGCGGTATGTTTGATTTTACTCAGTTTGCAATCAGAACTTCACATCCAAACCGGTGGAGTTACAGGTATGGGAAAAGAAACTTGTATCTTAAAGTTTAACGCAGCAATCATTAACCCCGGACAACTTTGGTGACAAAGAGGTATCTTCCAGGGGTTCAAAAGTAGTGTGTGTGAAGCGATAGTGAGCAGCGTATTGATTTACGGCTGCGAAACTTGGCCACCTAGGGCAGGAGGCGTGAACTGTCTTCAAGCAGTTGGCTGGCGATGTCCACATTCAGTATTGTCATTGAGCGGCATCATCTGGAAATTACCGAAGAGGTTGAAAAGCGGGTATTAGATAGTGATTGCTAAGCGAGTTCTTTCGGTTTTCCTTCATGTTTAAGCAGACTTAGATGGCTAGACCATGTTCTGAAGATAATACCAAGTCGTCTGCTACACCGAGCACATTTGCTGGTATCTCGGCTGAGTGGCATAAAATATTGTGGTGAGGACAGACGGTCGCGCCATACTACTCACCACTATTCAGTAGCAGCTTGGATCGAAATGAACGCGAGATAAATACGGGAAAGATATGAGAAGGATCATTGGAAGACAGAATGATATAGAATGGCTTTCGCCACATGGCGGAATTGAGACATGATGTCTAAATCGACTGGAGCATCCTCAGACGAATGTGGCGTGCAAATGAGTGTTTCTGTTCGTAGTCCTGTTGAGACGCTTAAGTTGTGTATTGGTTTCCCAAATAAACAACTTGTGTGCCATCCACCTTCTCGGTTCACAACAATAGGACGGGAATAGACGATAATCAGGAGTTGAGACATATAGTCGTTTACGAAGATGTCGTCCAATCTATGTCAGTTTCGTCGCTCGGGTTGAGGCAAACAGGATTCGATGGTTAGGTCTGTCGGTTGGTGATGGTGAGACTGAGGCACTAAGTAGACGCTCAGTGGAAATTTCAATATTGTTCTAATTTTGACGGGTTGTGGTGAATGTTACTGCCGAGCCGTTTCTGTTCGTTTGTGATCAACACCGAAAATTTGTTAACTGTAGAAAATGTATCATTCTTTCAAGTTTACAGATCCCACTGTAAACATGACATTGCTACATTGTCCGTTCAGAAATTGTGGAAAGGCTTTTTGTGGCTAGTGTTTATAACTAAAACTGTTATCTACACACGTTAGCCACATTTTCTAGGGTTTGGCTAAATTGTCTAGACTTTGCATTTCGAAGTGCTATAGAAGAATGCTGACAGCTATCGGTGAGATGGGTGAACCAGCTGCCACACAGACTGTTTTGTTATACGGACTCTCAGTAAACGTGGAATATGTCCTGAAGGAAGAAAGCTGGAAGATGACGATGAAATCGAAGGGAGTTGGGATTTTTCACATCCCAGACTATCATTACTGCTTGGGACAGACAAGAGAAATATTAACCTTTCACGTTTCAGAATGCTATTAAACAACGGGTTAAGAAAACCTAACAGCTCCGATCACTTATGAGTGATGTTTAACTTTTGTCCTCTACTGCTTACCAGCAACCTATATCTTTTCTTCTCCCGGTTATACGAAAC
Source organism: Paragonimus westermani (assembly GCA_008508345.1). NCBI lineage: Eukaryota > Metazoa > Platyhelminthes > Trematoda > Plagiorchiida > Troglotrematidae > Paragonimus > Paragonimus westermani. The sequence goes on from QNGE01000254.1 coordinate 100,774, forward strand.
GTCAAGTGCTCACAAACCCGGAAGAATTGTTGATGTGACTTACCGCTTCATTATAGGAATTCAGAATAATGCTAAGACCTTTGACAAGTTTGGAAGTTACACAGATGATGTAATATACGATAAATATGGCAGATAAATCAGTTTTACGTATAGTCGTCGGACCGTAGACTTATTTGGGGCTGTCTGAAATTGGGCCAATATGTATCATGACCAGTGAACAAGTTTTTACTTCAATCTCTTTGTATATGTGTTTCCTGTTACCAGATTTTGCTGTAAATCAGACTCCAATCAAATCCTTTCCCATGTTGCAGACTCTGTATGCTCGAGAACTTTATTTTCATAGTTTATGTAGCTCAAAATACCTATGATATTCCTCTTACTTGTCTTGTTTATGCGCACAAAATGATCTTGCAAAGTGCTTGCCACCAAAGTCCCATTCTTTTTTGCATTTGGTTAGGCAGGTCTTTGATTTTGATTATGTTAATTATATTCAATCGGGCTTTTTCAGCTCTTTCTGACGACAGATTTGCCAATGTTGCGCCAAAATTGAAATTGCATGCTGTGGTCGTAGCGGTTTTCAATAAACAAAAATCAAATCACTGTAAAAGAAGGTGCATTTCGCTAGCTGAATCTACCTGTTCGTCGGGTTCGACAAGTTGTTTGCGTGACAGACGTTGTGTTTCCAACACTTACGCCAGTGTTAGCCATTGTAGTCGAGTAAGAGTAAGCTGGAAAATCTCCTAAATTTCTTCATGTGAGCTCGGATTGATTCCACTGTTACAATGAACACATGGATTCATCGCCTGAGAGGCGTACAGAGTGCACTAATAGCGGCGCACAACATGATTGCAGGCATCCGATTTGGATTAGCCTGTCACAGTGACGGAAGCCAAATGACACTTGCATTTAACCATTACCGCAATTGGCTTGCGTCGCACCACTTGCGGTTCCACCCACACACCACATATCCGAAGCAATAAGACCGGGAGGTGTGCTACTGGGGCCTTTGTGTCCAGCCGGAAAGTGAACACAGAGGTTGCAAAGACGAGATCTAAACTAAGAATAAAGATTTGTGAAGTGGAATACAAGAAGCATTACAGTATAGGAGTGCAGGTTAATGCAGCCCAGAGAAGATAAGCATGAGAAACAAAATTCTCATTGAACTACGAAAAGTCAGACAGACCGTTTCTCATACAGTATACCAACAAAGCTGAAGAAGGGAATAGATAGAAGACCATAAACACCAAGTTTCTGAAAAGAAGAGCACACTGGTTGCCATACGACCAGGCTGTTGGCCGATGTAGTGGTTAACAGAATCAGAACGAATATAATGATATGATCTATCTGACCTGAGCTCAACGCACTCATCTTCTCTCCGCCGACGGTGTATTATGAGTATGCTGGTGACCTACTAATCCCAAACGGCCAGCGCATTCGCGGCCGCACACACCGCAACGCCATATAGTCATGTCACCGCGACCTATGGTATCGGTGGTTCCCCTGCGTACCACACGCTTTCGTTCTCTGCCGCGCTATAACTACACGTTGAACTCTCGGACGCCCGCCCGAACCGTATTCCTCCAGTCCGTCCGGTTCAACGCTAATTCGCCCCGACATCTAGAATCAAAATTACAACGCGGAAGACTTACCTGCACAACATCTTGGAGTTCGCTTACCTGATGTCACTTGTCCGCACAGAAACTACTTCAAAATACGGTAATCGCCCGTCAGACGAACGTGACCGAGACAACGGAGCTGATTCAGCATCAGCAGAACTTCCATCTCGTCCAAGGCCGCTCGTCACAGCACCTCACTGTTCGGAACCATGTCCGACCACCGATTTCCCAAGATGCACCTCAGACACTGCACAAGGAAGCGGCTTAGATAGCTCACGTCCCGCTGATACATTGTCCATGTCTCACTGCCATAGAGCAGTAAAGACAGCACCACCAAGGATACACACACACAGCTTGATGGCCATCTTCAGGCTATGGTTCTTTCAGACACGTCTTTTAAGACTTCCGAAAGGAGCACTAGCCTTCGTCACACACGCTCCCAACTCGCGGTCCACTAACAAATCCGTTGACAAATTGCTACCCAAGTAACGAAAATTCCCGTAGCTATCGACAATGTCTCCATAGATGCGGATTTAGGGTGAAGCTACACAAGCACCACCTCCACGAAAACGAGCACGCACACACGTCCATGAAAGACAGTAACCACGCTCGATAGCCAGCTGACAAAGATCCAGTCACAACTGCGCGCTCGACTTAGGTTTCCGCTAGTGCATCTTACTCGTGAGAAAAACTGTCTTAACAACGGTTACCAGTGCTAACCAATGCGCTGGGATGAGAATTGTTGTTACGGCCACTGCTGTGTTGTTCACCTTTTGATCGATATGTAGCTTCATCAAAAGTAATTTTGGTTCGAGAGTTCCGAACCCAAATACAATTGTGACACTTGAAGCGTGAAATAAAACGTTGCACTTAAAACGTGCGGCACCTAAAATGTTCACGGTATATTTTTAACAGATTAAATGTTAGGTGCAGCGTGTTCTCATCAAATAGTTTGAGAATAAAGTCATATGTTTGTCTGCATTGTTTTAGACGAGTGATTTACGGACAATTCATGTTGGGCTGACGCCTGAGAAAACTGATTTGGTCCATATTAGTTGCAGAACATCAGTGACATTACACTAAACGACGTAGCCTTCCGGGTTAGCTCGCTGCATCAGATAAACTACAACAAACGGAGACCACACTAACTGTAAATGGTCATTCTACAGAGTTCAGAGAAATGCTCAATATGCCTAAGTAAACTCAGATAACATCCCCGGTATTCCAGAACAGAGTTTCTCATAGACTGCCATTTGAAATGCCCAATGTCTCACACAAAACCAGTCGCAAGTAATTTCAAGAGAGCTCAATCATTTCTGATCCTCTTCACTAAACGAGTTTCACTTGTTAAGTCACCCATCCTGTTGTATTTTAAATCAATTTGGATTTACGTGGTCAGACATGAACACAGAGAGTCATTTGTGTCAACTGGTCAAGTACCGCATTCCGGTGTGGATCAGATACGAGTTTGGAGGTAACAGCGTTGTGCTTAACCAAAGGTAAATCCAACAAAATATAACAAACAGAGGGTATTCTCACCTGCTTAGTATTCACCTCTTCATTGATCCAGCTCACTCTGAGTGAAACTTGCTGTATTCTTCATTAAATTAGTTTACGGAGGCAATGAGCATTGAATGGAAGTTCTCATCATTTTGTTTGAAGGGATATTTCAGTCATAATCTGTTTACTTTGGTGAGAGTCTACATGTAGTAAATGTCAAATTTCATTGGTATTCAATGTTGGTCATTTATTTCACGTCCGCTCTACTGCAGGATGATGTCAAATTACCTGCAGGGGCACATACCGTGCAGTGGAATCTTTTATAATCCCGGTGCCAGTTTCTCAGATTCGACAAAGTGAAGTTATCAAGTTGACCATCACTCACATTTGATCGCACCGTTCACATTCAGATAGACTTTCCAGCCAACCTCTTTCGAAAAGAAGCACTAGACTCGAGTTTCGCTCTCATTAGAGCTCGTCAGTAGTGCATATCCTTGCCACGGCCGGGATTTGTTTCAATGTTTCAATGGTCAGAAACAACAAACCATGTCCCCTGGGGGTAGATTTCAGAAAATTGCTATGGCATGAATAAACAACTACAAAATCACTTCTATATTTTCTTCGCATTGTTGGAAAGACTATTCCAAGAAGTTAAGCAAATCTTCCGCTGGACCGAAATGAACTCAGTAATCGATCCGCAGTGGATAGAGATTAGAACAAAAGTGGAGTATAACAGAGGTTACCAGTTTCACTGCCAGAAACTAGTTTAACAGAATTCTGGTCGATCCAGTCAATTTCACAAAGTATGAACTCATTGGAAAATAATCGGAAATGTAATCCGCCATATGCAGAAGTCGGGCGAGACACCTGTTGATGTTAGATCATCAGTGTATTTAGTTTTCTTGCGAAATTAAGTAATTCCCATTGGAAATACTACGCAGTTGAGTGGAGTAATAGCTATAAATTTAAACTACCATTTACCACCGAGACTCATACTGATCGTGTCCGAATTCAATAGGTAGACTCCATCTAAATCCAGGACTAGCCGTATCTTATCTCCAACCGTAAGTACCATAATTTCACGCACTGTGCATCATTTACCAGAGGTCCAATATTAGGCTTCAGTTTTAAAACCAAACCAGGCAGTGTAACAGAAACTATCCAGTAACAGAGGCAAAAAGTAGGCAGCATATAGCACGGAAGACGAGATCGTCGTTTGTACAGACTTAGTGCTCGTTGAAACAAACAATGATACTGGATAACTTGTTCAACAACCATTTCAAGAAAGAGCCGAATCCGTTGAAAAATCAAGAACAAGGGTAAGATATGTTAATTCGGAGGACGATTGTGTGTGTATTTCCGCACCGCAGCTCCAATATCTTCCATCATGGTCGTCAAAATGATCAGTAATTTGTGTCTTCGGTAAAATAGCTAGTCAGAGGAACAAAATCTGGTTTCGTGAGTTCACTTTTTACGTTACCTGCTGGTGATTAACAGCAGCTTGAGTACGAAGTTTGCCTCATCAGTTGTTCCACTTTGATGAAGGGGGGAAAACTGTTGTGCGTTGCGTATAACCGCTACACGGGAAATAACCGTATCACTTAGACAGATTGCTTAAATCCTCTCGTTCGATGTTGTAAAAAACAGATTTCTATTGTTATTGCCCTATTCAGATAACTTGGAAATAAATCGACGAATCATCGAAGCGCTGAGACGAATGTGCGTAATGCAACCAGGCGTCGGACCAGATTTGGCTTTTTACTTGCGTGAAATTCTCGTGCCTCTGAACTACTATTTCGAACGCACCAAAGACAACCGGGACCAAATTGTCTACAAAGATTCCACAAACGCAGATATTTATGACGCGATAGATCAGTTGGTTAAATTGTTTTTGCATATTGCCGGCCCTGAGCTGGAGACAGCCGAACGGAATATCAAGAAAGCCATTCCGACCTACCAAATTAACAGCTATTTTTGAGTTTTGCCCCAATTTTTCATTGGACTGTTTGTCTGAACCGACACTTTCAGTTACTTTCGTTAATTTGGACAATAAATGAATAATTTTCTTATAACTTCCTTTTTGCTATCAATCAACAGATGAGCATCACCCTAATATTCAAAGATAACCATTTTACCCAGAACATTTGCGTCTTTGGATGAGGTCTGAACACGCAAGTAAACATAAGCTGCATTGGGACGGGATATGCAACTGACGGCACACCGACATTAGTAATGAGCTCACATGTGAGCAAATTGCAATTCATTTTAACTCACCCTTAGTGACGAGTGCTGGTGACAGAAATTCCAGAGCTACCGACGACTGCCGCAGTAAACATCCAGTTGGTAAACCAGCATTGTGACGGTAGAAAAGATCGGAGATCTAAATACCAAACAACTAGAACTGGTAACTTAACACGATAAAACGTGAGAGCTGTTATTCTACGGATATTGTCATAACAAAAGATTCCGGTTTCAATACAGGAACTCATCCACTGGTGACCTCATGAAGTCGGCCGTAGAGTAATCGCTTGTGACCAGCATGATCATCAGTGCATCTTTAAATCCTTGGGTTCGACACCACTTTCGAGTCACCATGGGTTGTGCCATGTCAATCTCAGTAATTGAGACTGAACTCGCTCAAGTGACACAGAAACGTAGGCTGTTCTAGTAGAATTTTAGACTGAGATATGTGTTTCAGCCAACCATTTGTTGACATTCTGGTAGACCACAAAGGTAAAGCACTTGTTTCATCAGACGACCTCAATTTCGATCCTCCGATAAGTGTAAATGCATGCAGGCCCAAAGTTGGCATGTGTGACAGAACGAACTTGGCTTTTTTCAAACATTTAATTCACCAGTCCTGGAATACATACCTTCCATAAGCCTTTTGCACTGCAGTTAACTTGCGTTACACGACAAAATTCCGGTGGCTTTATCACACTATCTCACGCTGGCTGAGGCTACTATATTGTATGGTTGACACCATCATGCGTGTATACTGTCACGTCCGCTGTGGGGTGTTTTGACATCGTTACAGTAAACGGCTATTCATCTATGTATCTGATCAACCTGCTCATATCGTGGAGTCCTCAACTCGCACTTATCGCTGCTCAACCTTGAAATGGCTTATGGCTACGGCCATCCGTAATTGTTCGGCTAACCAGTCACTCGTGTCAGCTAACTGAGAACATGCTCACTTATGCCGTTTGTCAAGCTGTCCACAAATCTCTTACTAACTCACGTTAAGTTAATAAACTAGGATAACGCAGATCTTGAGTTGGCGTATGGCTGACCAAAGTCTCATTATTATATTTCTTCGCTCTAATTCCGTATATATATGATATGGAGCAGCGTCATTTTATTTCTACCAAACTGGATACCATCGATATCGTTATCGGACAGCTGAGAGTGCTACTTCGAGGGGAAACAGAGCTTGTGTCCACATTTCGAAATACTCCAGTCACAATATCTCCTCACGAAATCATATCACAATGTGAGCCCCAATTTCTGAATAAAACAACCACTAAGGAAAGTTGAATAAAAAAGAGTAACATTCGGGAAAATCACGCTGCATCTTTATGGTCGTGCAATGTAGACGTGATGTATTTCCGTACATGTTGTTCCCTCTCGATAACAGTTGTAACTACAGTTGTCTTGAACATTAGCCTAATGTATACGTCAGTTTTGCTGGACGTGATTACGAATCGTTTCAGACGCTGGTTATGGACAAAACCCTATCCCATTTTATGTAATTTCTGCATCCGCGAATTTTACCTCCTCAGATGGTATTATCGACGGAAGCGAAATACGCAACCAGTCAGTGCCACCCCCGTTTTGTGCTGACGAAAGCCAGTGACCGAAATGCTGTGAATTTCCACAAAAAGTTTTGGTGGTCCAGAATTCAGTATGCGTAAATAGTATGTAATAAACGGAAGCATTTGATTCGACTCGAATGGAAATCATGCAGTGCTTTACTTCACAGCATCAACCAAATCCGGGACGAAAATTGACATATGCTAATAAACTTTTACTGGGTTTCTGGTAGTATGACCAAAAACGATGAGCAGACCCCACTAACGCTTGTTTGCCACTCCATAGCGGTACGGCATCTGAGTGCTCCACCGATGTATTGTTGTTCGTGTCAATAATGGTGATCTACTAAGTCACGCTATCAAAACACACGACGCTAATTCGTTCAGGAAACAACATATAAGGCCTTAAGGTTTCGACTAACAAGTAGCCATTTACAACAGGTTAGAGAACACGGTTTTAAGTGTGCAAATAAGGCCTGGCGTTCACAGATTTATGTGAACTCGCAAACGACGCCAGATTGCATGCTTAAGACAAGGAGTGGATGTGTACACTCACTTTATCATGGATAGTCCACAATTATTGGTTGTTCTTTTGTGGAAATAGCACTCCACCATAGCGATAGGATGGTAATTTTCCGGGCCGTCGTGATCACTGTCCTGAATGGTTTCCGTCTTAATGGTTGATATTCTAAAATAGCGCCTGTGGGACGACCACAAGGTCTGTGCCATTTAGACGCATGACACTTGCGCCGGTTATAAACGTTCACGTTCCGCAATACAACCCAGTTGGGAAATGCTTTCTTATCCCTCTTTATAGACTCGTCGTGACGTATTTAGTTGTATAGCAGTGGGGATACATACACGCTTTGACTGACTGACGCTCCAGATGGATGCGCACACGAGAAATAAGGCAATCAGGCTGTTGGCTACAAACATTGCAGTGTTTTGTATATTGCAAATGTCGCGACTAAGAAACAGAACAGCTTGTGAGGAAAGATTTATGAAAACTGACATTCCACCTACAAATACGGACCAACTTTTCAGCGCCAGCCGACGTGCTCATAAAATGAATCTACTGTCCGTGAATACATGAGAACGACAGAGTAGCGAACAAGACTTTTGTGTTTGATCATCAGGCTAATTACAACACGAAAAATAGGAAAACATTAACTAGGGTGAGTCAGAAAAACGGTCAATATAGGTTATGGACGATGTGTTTGGTACCAGTTACGCAGTCACTGTTCCAAATCGTGGGCTTGATTGATTGTTGGTCAAGGGAGGTTGTGTCTGCACAAACTTCTTCTGAGCACAGAGGTCAGGCCAGGGTTGCGCAGTCGGATGCTAATGGCTTCGGCAACATTCGGGATCTCACCACTTTTGATCGATTCCTTGGGACTCGGTAAACAATCTGAAAAAACATCTCTCTCACTGACACAATGATTAGAGTTGGTCAAATGGGTAACAACCGTGCTTGAAACCGTTTTGATCACAACACTGTTCAACCACGTAGGATGATGTTCACACACTCTCTCAGACAACCGCCTTGTAGTACGACCAAAACATGATGCTCGATACGAGCAAACAAATGAGTACACACAACAACCGGTTGTATATCATGGAAGTTCGTTTCTGAGTTGTGACATGACAACGTGTGTTGAACGGAAACACATAATTGAGCGGCAAGGTAGGTTGTCTCAACTGACTTCGTGAGCTTTTTTGAGGTAAATCTGGCTGTGAGACCTTCTTTGAAAGGAAGACTAGTAAACGCAAGTTTCTTATTCACAGGGTGGCCTAAGTCTCAACTCTACCGTCTGCATTACCCACTGAATTAAACGCATTGGGTAGCCATTTTGCATCAACAATTCTTGTAGAAAATCTATCGCAGCTTGTAAAGTGTCAGGGATACAGATCTTTAACACTACCTGTTAGACATTGTATGAAGCTTCGTTTTTGATTTGGCGGAACAAAATTGTCAAACTGAATGTACTGGCCACTCCAAGTCTGCTTTCTGTACACATTTCGTCAGATTGAACATCTCTTACTATGCCAACGTCCAAAAACGTTATTTGACCATTGTCCTCTGACTCCTTGGTGAACTTAATAATGCTATGGGCTCAGTTGAAAGCTGCCATAACTCTGTTCATGTTAGCACTCTCGTTGACGACGCAAAAATTATCAGCATGGCGTTTGTAAAATGTAAACTGTTCAATGGCCGAACTCAATCGGCCAATCGCCAGTTTGCTCATGAAAACATCAGCCAATAGGGGACCTAGAGAAGAGCCTATTGCCACTTCATCTCTCTGTCCGTAAATCGCATTGTTGAACAAAGAGTGAACGTTACTTGTACAAAGCGCCAGTTCATCTTTTGGAATGCCTACATGTTTTTTGCTCGCTCGATACATTCGCATAAATAGTCAGTTATCCCTTAAAGAGGCACGTTTGTAAATAATAAGGCGACATCCAACGGGAACCTTCTCCGATTGTTCAGGTTTAGGTCTTGGATTGCGTCAATGAAATCAAACGTGTTTTGATAGCTCCGACCTGATGAGTTCGAGCAGACCGACAAGCCATTTGACCAGAGCATGACAGAGCGAGTTGCGCATATTTAAAACGGGTCTCAAAGGCAAACCTCCTTTGTGCACTTTGGGCAGACCGTGTAACCTAAGGACCATTGTTCCAGTAAGGATGCGCTCGAAAATGGCTGGACCAATTATCCTCTTCTGCTTCATTCCATACATGAACAAACTAGATGACAATTCGAACGTGAATATGAATGTCAAATTGTTATGGTTCTGCGGCTGCAGCGATTTAGGGCTTTGTTTTAACTGACGATACAGCATTGGTAGAATGTGTGCGGGCTGATATATGTAGGTTGGTGGCGTGGAACATTTCAACTGTCGTTAAGTAAAGTTGTGCAAGTTTACGTAGGAAAGAAATGTACCTATTGTTTTCAACCTGTGGCACCAATTAGAATTGAAAGTGTAATCCGCTGACAAACTGTGGATACTTGTGTCAAGCGACCGGCACTAACTAATTCACCTTCGGACCTCATTACTTGGACTTGAGTGCACAAAGGACACCTCATGAAAACCTACGAACCCAGAGAACACACCCGTGGCGAATGTATACGGAAACCTCTTTTCATGATGCTCTTATTTTCGAACCAAAAGCAATCGCGCCCTGTTACCATACGAAATACGGGTTGAGGCACTGTCTTAACAAAAACAATCAGTTATCCGTAAAGTTAGAGTAACGCAAAACAGCAGAACAGTCCCAGTATATACATATAGGAGCTAACACCCTGACTGACATCTAAAAGGACCAGTACTCTCACTTCAAAGGTCGAACGTACTATGACATGCGATCGGTTAGCAGCCAACGTTTGTGTCAACTGGAGCCCACCTCTTCATTATGCCAGTCGTATCTTTATGTGACACATTGATCCACATGTAATCACTGAAGCGAGAGAGACACTACAAGTGAGTATGAGAAATACCACCCACAACCCATAGTAAGAAAGGTCGAACATGAGCGTGGATAAAAAAATGGTTTTAAGACCTTTAACTAATCCTTTTGTCACAAGTCTTGCGTAGATTTTGAGCATTAGCACCAGGCTAATCTCAGAAGTAGTTCTTGCGGAATTTGAACTTAACTGAGATTAACCGTTTGTCTATTTTTATAAAGACGGATCGCCATACCCGGCCGTTTGCTCACACTATGTCCTCCAAGCACCTTGAACGGTGTGCAAGAACGCCTTCAGATCCACAGGAATCTTCTGACAATTCTTCGTGATCATGCGCATCTACTGCAATACTGAAATTGGTTGGTTCGTAAGCTCGTGGCAAGTGCTAGATGTACAACGACGAGCATACGTCTAGATCGCCAAAAGGCGGTCTTAAGACTGTAACGCTGGCTAGTCCATAACGTACAAAGGCTTTCAATACATCTGTGATCCACGTGATCGATTAACGTGAGCATGACACAGCCTGAGAGAATCATAGCAAACCAGATTGGCCGTATAATTTAGTGATGGTCATTATACTGTTCTTTCAACTGCTCGGTTGCAATGCCACTGTAGAAGTGGACTTTTCACGGTATTATTTGCGCCTGTTTTTTAAAATCAGTATTCCGGATACAACTCAAACGAAGTTAACACTGAGAAACGAGGTACCCACAAAACATTGTCCCAAAGAGTAGATGACTATAAACATTGAATTTGAATTGCCTGTGAAATATGCAGCGTAAGTGTAGCTGTTTGGTAATCACGTTGTTAGAACACAACTACCAGCCATTAGGCTTTAGTCGTGTATATCGTAGTCTATTGTCCACGAAACGTCAATAAGCACATGTGAAAGCTTGTTCTCACGGACCGCGGACATAGGTCAATCGTCTTCTATTCGCGGTGGACCGATGGAAATCGGAATGCTTGAGTGCGATAACTACTTTAATTAAACACCACATAAGCTGTGAGGTAACCAGCATGACGACAACCAAACTTGTTTGCTTGTTCTGTATTGATACATGGTAAACGTCATTTACTAAGCAACGCCTTGATTATAAAGGCTCTTTGGACACAACCAACAGATGTCTGTAGACGGGGTTGCACCGACTGAATAAATGTTTATGGACATTATTGGTGTTAAAATCATAGCTAGACGTGGAATAGTCTGGAACAAAAAGGGCTGTAATAGTGGGGAACAATAAGAGAAGTATAAGAGAAAACCAGTAAAAAAAACCAGGTCACGGAAATCACAGCTGATATGAAAATCAACGATTAGCACAACATCGGGCAGGTTGGCAACTGTGAAAATGGTAGTCTTCGCAACGACAGGCGCAACTGGACTCAAGAATACATAACCGGATGCAGCCTGTGCGGCTCGACGGACGAAAGCAGGGCGAGCTCATCTACATTAGACTCGACTGAGTCTGTATCACTCGTCTCATTATGTTCAACCAAGATAGGTTGACTCTGCTCTTGAACGATCCAATTCAGGGGGGCTTGCCATACGAACAAGCCGTAGATTACACCACACAGGCAGGAAATTGCAGCCGCCAGAATAAAAACGTTCTGCCACGCAACGGGTGCTGGCTGAAACGGAAAAACAAACGAACCTGTTTATTCTATAAGTAGAAGGTGTTATTCGATATGCCTTAATGTCACTACGGTTCGCAAAACTCTCCTTCCCTCTTTAGAAATTGTAACAAACCTTTTCCCTTTAAATCTCACGATCCTAATGCTTATCGAATTAGACCTTAAAGTTAGCCCTTTCATTCTGTTCCCCAAAGACAGAGATTTCATTTTAGCCGACCACTTGGCTCAACAGCCCAGACTGGCTGTAGCTCCGAGGCCTTCAGACACACACGTCTTCCAGGTGTTTATCGGTAAAAGAAGAATGGGACAGTATAAGTATATATAAGTATAACTGGTATCTCGATGTCGCCAACCAACAGTTGACGTAATCGCGTCAGTCCGTGACTACGTGGTTGGTATGTGGCGCTCTTACAGGTAGCCAGTACCTTGCACAGTACACTATTTTGCTTTATGAATTACTAAGTTGGACAACTTAGGCTAATAACCGCATGATCAATTCAACAATTGAAAAGAAATCATACATCACGGAGGTATAAGAAGTTTCTAAGCAGTGCTCAACCTTCTGAGAGCCTCACTGAAATGTATAAGCAGATGAATAAGAGAAACCTACTCTACCAGATTTCCTAACAAATATACCTGCATGGAGACGTTCGTTCCCAGATTAGTCACAAATACCGACAGAGGCTAAGAAGATAGCCGTATTCATGAATTACTTCTTTGACAACGAATCTTACAGTAGACTTAAACGTTCAAATGTATGCGTATCACTTGCTATTCACTCTTTTCACTTGACCACATATAGGTATCTACATAACCTGACAGAGTTTTTCGATACATTCATCCTTACCAACAACAATGCACCAGTGGTTGATATTGAAGCACAACTGCACTAGGGCTAGAGAAAAAGTTTTAGTTTAGATAAACCCTGACAAACACTGTTTTGTTGATGCTAGCAGACAACCTGATACAAGCAACTGGTAAAGAAAATGGCAAAATTATTTACGGATTCGCCATGGGTGTATCAAGTTTTCAGAACCCGAAGCAAGACAGCACAAACCGTTAATGTGCACACGACAACTATGCCGACCACTTGAAACAAAAAGTGAATGAGTGTAGAATCTCTTCTCGCGGATACCCTGCCAGTGATTTTGCAAATTGACGAAATGTTGCTAAGCAAACAAGTAGGCTGGTTCTCACGAATAGAAGTGATAACAACCGAGTGTTCAAGAGATGTAGACAGAGATACAGACATGAGATACCTTGGTTCATGCGTCTAGGCACCACCTTCTGGTAATGTTGCCTGGGCAATCTACATGAGTATTAGTTGGCCGTGTTCATCAACTCCAAATAAGATCAACTCCGTAGCCTGATTTCAAAATGATGATTGAAATTGACCAGTAAAATAGAAATCCATCAATGTTAACAGCTATTAGTGAGCAAGAGAGACAATTAGTCAACATCTGTGCAGACGCGGTAAAGTAACTTGGCCATTTAATCCGATTCCGGTTTGACAACAAAATTACCATATAAAACAGCGTGGAACCTTGGACTATTAGAAAAGAGGACGTAGATTTTGGACAAAAATGGACTTAAACCTATTCATCTTACCAGACTCAGTTGTGAAAATATCGCACGTACAAAGAACAAACGATGTAACATTGGTAATGGTAGCGTTCTAAGGCGGCTTAGTATGTCTAAGTGCCGTTTGACGCGAACTCTAATCCCACATTCAGCCTCCGTCGAGCATCCAGAAGCATCTAGACTATCAAGCAAACTCCACTTCCCATTACTTGTGGAAGACCGAGTTTGCCGTTGAATTGGAGTCCAGAAAGAGGTCTCCAGTAGCGGAACATCAAAAACAATTTACCAGATTTACACAAACCACTATGACCCACCACGGATGCCTGATAGGTCTTGTATGGATGTGGACAAATTGACCTTGTCCAGCTCACATTTGGCAAAATACCTCACGTGAAAAGAGAAACTTACACTCTTGAGGTTAACCACAACAACCAAAATCCTGGACCGAATAAGCATACAATAAAATTTCGCTTATTGGGAGTGTGATAAAAACGATTACTTCGCTTCCTTCACTACAAACACCTCAGTACGACTTAAGGAAGTAACAGCAACAAAACCGATTGAAGCACGGGTCATACAGAAGGGTCAGTTGTATTATCAACCAGGCGGCCACGATTATCAGAAATAGGTCTGACCTACGTGTTTGTTTTATGATCCCGAGTTGGCACTAGGTGTATGTGCAACAATAGCTCGATATTCATTTCTCAACCGTTGACTGTTCTATTTGAGGAGCATCATCTCCAAGATATTAATCCAGGTAGTCCAGCTTCTTTAAGGTGTCAAATTCTGGAACTGCTCATGATAGGCATTAGGTGTTCTGCGGAGGTAATTGCGATCAAATCAGCAAAGTCGTACATCTGCACAGGAAATAGCCAAGAGAACTTCCTTTGTGTAACTCTATGATCGCGTTCAGTTAATACACTTTTGGCAGTTGCTGTAGTAATAGTGATCGGCCAAAGAACATGTGAACTTACTGACATACTGAATATCCAGAACGTCAAGTCCAAATACGGACGTACACACCATATCTTATCGTTGCAGCACCCGTGACGCTTACGTCAAATAGGTTGGTCCCACTGTTACTGAATCAATTGGCGGGGGCTAACGGGTTGAGCTCTCAATAAGTGATTTAGCCAATCGTACACAGTGTCACTGCGACAGTCCACGACGGCAGTTTCTTGCGCAAACAAGATGATGGGAAATAACTTCACCAGGTCTTCAACGGCCCTGGAAAAACAAGAAGATCCGTCGACGATGGAGTAACGCACTGAGGTAGTGTTCCTAAAGGCGGTCAACAATGAAGACGTCATGTTATGGTCAAAGTAGCTGGACAGAAGGGATTCTGGCAATTAACCAAAGTAGTTACTTCCACGGCGTGAGGCGTTTTGCTACTGGTTTTTGTCCGACAATAACCTGCACCACGCCCTTGTCCCAGATGGAGCTAATCGTTTCAACAGTTTCGCAAACAAGCCTTGTTTCGACAGACATCCCACCCGTAACAATTTTCCTTCCTCCAAAGGTAGTGTGACCTCTAGCATACAGTTTTGGGAGGTGAGCTCAAGGTGAAAATCACTGGGTCATATAGTTTCACGTAAGACCAGTATTCATTGAATGACATCACCCACAAGCGAGTGTGGCCGACCGTTGGTATATGGTAATTTTCCCGTGTCCAATTAGAGGTGAAGAACGCAGCCGTGAACACAGCTGTTCTGCGAAAACTCGACCGCAGTTCTAAACCTAGCCGTGGCAAGCATATAAACAACTGACGAACTGTAACAAGAGCGGAACTCTGGTATGGTGTTTCCCTTCAAATGAGTCCAGCCAAAATGCCCATCGAAACGCGGTAGTTGTGACCAGCAGTCCAACTTACATTAACCAGAATCCTCTACTACTTACCAGTACTCTCCAACTCCTAGGCCTAAGTTTATCTGTGGTAGCTACAACGGTCGGACGGTGATCAAGTTCGAAAAATCAGTCCGCCCAACTATACCTGGGGTTATTTAGAACAACAGATGTATCATAACGAACCGAGGATCTTGGTATAGCTGAAAGCGACTATTATATAGGTGTAGTTTAATTACTACTGAAAATACTCTCGTGGTGTCACAAAATGATAATTTGAGGTAAGCAAAATAATCAACATTTTGGGCAACATCTTTAAATTGTAAAGTCCAATCAAGGTAAGGTATTGATTTTAATATATTACTGTTGTGTGACTAAGGCTATCTGGGGAATTTGTGACGCAAGGGACATTCAATAATTTAGTATTTTACTATCCACTGAATCATTAGCACCGAGGCTAAGTAACAACTGCTGTAAGAGAACGTCTGGCGGTTCAGTCAAATCGCAAGCCAAGTGTTATTAAATCCAACACTCCCAAGCCAGTTCTTGGAAAACCTCTCAACTGAATTACGCACCGTTTTGTAGCTGGCAGCACGCCTAGCTAAATACACACCATTAAACACCCCTGCGGCCAAGTGGGCGATTTCACTAGACGCTGCATATAGAAACACATCGATTTAACATGTCAATCTATTTTCAAAGGATATTCAGCGCCTTCGCATGAATACTGAAACAATAATGAGATGGCTTTCTCCCATCATGCGATTGTGTATGGCTGGTTGCATCACAGCATGAAAATACGTACCGGGATCACTCCTCGTGGTGTCCGCAAAGTAAACAGTGAGGGACAAGACTAAGAGATAAGTCATATCTGATCGGCTTGACCACTGTACTGTCGAACAATGTGATATCACCGCCATTTACGTTGAGACTTCACAAACAGATCAGTGTATTTGTGCGGCAGCTAGAATTGACCGCGAGGACGGACTGTGTGCATAAGCTTTCAGCTGGAGTTCACGGTGGTTTGTTCAGAGCAGAAGAAGGCGAATTAGTAACAGCTGGGCTGGTGAAACCAAGAAAGTCAAAATTAAAACACTGGGCTGGAATAAGAGGATTGATGCAGTAAATACCAATTCTTCTAATCCAACCTAATAGAGACGAAACCGAGTGTGAATAATCGTAACAGCGAGCAGCGAAAACATAGGCATTAAAGATAGGAGATTCCCCTTAATCCTAAAACTAGAGGCCTGAATCACAGGATGATGACGTAAGTATCTCGTACAGGATCCGACAAATCATTTAGTAAGAAATACATTGTGAGTCAAGTTGAAAAATACTTTTTTTCACTTGCCATGAGAATCTTGTCAGCAACTCTCATGGAAATGAGTATTGGAGAGAAAAAAGGATGAAAAATATAGGAGTGAAAAAGAATGCTAGAACGTAGTGCAACACTTACATAGACGCTGGTGAACAGACCAACCATTAGAGGAGCCACAATTCCGCTGAATGTGGAGCACGCGTTGAACACAGAGAAAAGAAACCCTGAAGACCGAAGCACACAAAATTACTCAGTTAGGACTGACCAAAATTTGAGGACAATAAGTCTAGTTACTGCCTACACTTGCTTAACTACAGGGAGCAATGTCGGTTTTAAACAGCAACAAAACCAATCAACCGGGTCGCTGTGGTATCTCAATGATGCGGCCAGGGATTCAGCAAAAAATGATCATAACTGGGACGTTTAGTAAGCAGTAGTGACAGATACTTCGATCTAGATAAAAACGGATACAGAGCCCAGTGATAAGATGCAGTTGAGAATCCAGCGTATCGCTTGATTACAGTGTTCGGTGTTAAGAAGAATTACAATGAAAACACTTAACGAAAACATCTACACAGCGCTGGTGACTATGAGTACCCATTTTTCTTCAATATGAGCTAAATTTAACATTGCCCGCATGTGTGAATGATGGCACAACTGATTCTACACACAGGCGCCGAGTTATTTGAGTGTATATGTGCGGAAATCCTCAAGGCCAATTAACCCCAAATTCAAATACAGGCGCCGAAACAGCCAACTTAATCATCAAGATGAAGGAAATGAAATAAGTGGCCATGTTTTCCACCCATTCCGGGGATCTTGATCTGTCTTTTGATCCGGTTTAACGTTCCGAATTCAAACTATGGTAGGCGCAGCTATACTTTGAAACACTGGGTTCCATTACCAGAGCAAAAGGAAGACATATGTTGTGATAAGTTATCACTTCGTTCACTCTCATCAGATGTAAGCGTAAAGAATGTAGACTAGGTATGACAAGTAAACAGTGACACACAAGAAACAGACGGTTGGTGAAACCTGTTTCAGATTAGCCCACCGTAGGTGACGTGTGCTGAAATGCTTACTTACACACCATGTATGCAGTGTAAACCCAGAGGAATAAAACCAGGAGACGTGGGAGTAGAAGCGTTTGTGGTTCATTTGGACAAAGTTGGTTAGCTACTTCACAGGTTAGCACGAAGGTGAAACCGCCATCTCTCAAAAACAAAAAATAGACTCCAATGTTAGGATTTAAGCTAGGAAGAGGGATATTGAAAATATAGGACAACAAGTAGTTCAACATGGGACTGCATAGAATTGTACACTAGACAGGAAAAGGAAGAAAGGCACGCATTCAAAGTTGGATCAAAAAAACCTCTACCACACAACAAAGACAGAAGGCTATCAGGGCTCAATAAACACATACAATGTCATCAACAACACAGCCACCTGATGGACAGCTTCGATCACTTTTGCGTAAACAAGCCTGGCTGATGAGTTTCGGTCAATATGGTTTCGGCAAATACCGGTATTTCCGAGTTCTGATTGTGCAACAATTTGAATGATCAACTTGGTAAACTTGTGTTATGAACGGTCTAGTAATCGGTGATGTGGAGGACATCGGGCAAATGACACCAAGCACACACTGACGTCTGCCTTACCTCGTAACTATGCGGCTGCATAGTTGCGCTTGCTTCGGGCTATCAAAGGACCAGTTCTGCATAATCTCGAACACAGTTCGTTTGACACTTCCGTCTCCAACACTGTTTACCACTTCGCTTGCAGTTGCATTGGCGTTTATATAGGCAGGATAGGTCGATAAGTAGCTTAACGAGTAGCAGAACACGTCCCAAAATGGGTAAAACAGCTTATGACACATCAATCTCAGACCGACAAATCCGGTCCTCGAAATCTCACAGCGTTGTTGGCTAGATACGTCATGGCAACAGGCCACCAAGTTAAGCCGCTTAGCTCATTCAAAATACTGTTACACAATCAGATCTCGAAGCTACTGGCATTTACCGAAGCCATGTTGGTCAGAACTCACCAGTCAGCGCTGTATGCACAAAGTGGCCGAAACAACTGTTTGGGTTACTGTAGCGTTCATGACCTAACCCTGGGTATGAATGTATGTGCGCTAATGACCTGCCTGTAACTGTTTACCCTTCGTATATAATCTGTATGTTTTGCATTCGCAGTTGATGAGAGTAAACGAAATGTTAACAAATCGCAATATTTCTTCATTCTGTTCCGATGATTTTTTAGTACGACATTGAGTGATCTCACATCGCATATATGCACAAACATATTGTTGGAATCAGAAGTTTAGATAAGCAATTTCAGCATAATTGTCTGTGTGACCAGCAATTCGATAATGACTGTTAAATTCCATTCTGAGAATAACAAGGAGAAAACTCAGCTATCTAGGGATCAATCCTGTTGAACTAGCCAAGTTTACCTGCATAAGGTGGAGCCAGATCCAGGTCGGCCAGATTGAATCCGAGCAGAGCTGCCGAGGACAACATGACATTTATTATCAGAAGCACCACTATAGTGGTTTTGTAACTGCGGTCCAGATAGGCGATTGTAAGCAGAAGAACGGCTTTGCCAAATGCGCCTAACAAGTTGGTAAAATAAATTAAAGCAAAAAAGATGCAATGCTTAACAAAATAAACCACCATTATAATGGACAACATAGTCAGGAAAGGAAAATGGTAATAATTCAAACCAACAGCCGCGTTCGAGATCAACAAAACTGAGCCGGTACAGTGAGTAGGCTAAGAAGTGGGATTATGTCTTAAGCAACTGATAGTGTGATTCGTCACGCCTTTAGTTTCGAAAGGACGGAAGTAAGCGGAAACATAAGAACAGATTTCAGTTTGCACTACAATGGTCCCTGGGCAGTCCTCGGTAGACTTAGCACAGTCAGGTTGTCTACACTTATATAACAACGTTCAAGACAGCCGAAGTCAAACACTTGGATTTCGACCCACAGCATCAGAGTTTCTAGAATTCACACCACAGGGTGTCTACTTTCACGTCACAGACTAGATTAGACAGTCAGGTAGACCAGACATAAGTAAGAACATTCGTAACAGCTATAAAATGAACCTCACATAATGCAATTTGTAGTCAGCATTGTTGCAAGTGAGATTATGAACACAATGATCTTCAAAAAGTTCGTTAACACTCGACAATTATTGTGACAGAAACTTGAAACACTGGGTTCGCTTTAATAATTCATCAGTGCAGAAATGTTGCGATATGTTAACATTTCGTCTAACCACATAAAAACTTTGTGATTGTATGCGTGTCCATACTCTGTCTATCCTTATTTGTCTGTTATGTGTAACTTGCACGTTTTACGTATGCGGCTGATGAGAGTAAACGAAATGTCAACACACTGCAAAATGTCTTCTTTCCGCATTGATTAAATTGCTGTGATAATTATCATCAACGGCAGCCATAAGTTAATGGTTGAAATATTGCCTTAACTGCCACACAACAATGAGATGGAACCCAAAGGGACTAGGTGAGAGACAAAAGGGTGGACATAATTTATGAAATTTCATGTCCAAACTTAAACAATGCGTACGAAGATGTTTAGGCCGCGTACGGAAATGAACGAAATATGGGATGAAACATCTGTATAACATTTTTCACACGACCCTCATCGCAATTATTTTAGGTTGCCAACAGATAATTGTCAGACTGCAGCAACATTAACGTCGCTGTTGTCGATCAGCACGTTGACAACTGTACTGTATACATACGATCTGCCTTAACCTCTTTCTTTATGTACAGAGCTGTGTGGCAATTAAGTATCAGTGGGAACCACTGATGTATTGCTGTCTATGATGATCATCAACATCACCAAAGCCTAAGCCCTCACACTCCACGGGGCATAAAAGGCAACGATCTCAATCACGTACTGATCGCAAAAGAACGGTTTACAATATGCACCAGGCACTGTTTCTGAGTTTGCTCTAATTAACTCAATTAGTGGTGGGGTCATTTGTCTTCCCGTGTTGTCAGTAGTAGATTTTACATCCGCGGTATCCAGATAGCATCGTATTCTAACTGGTGTGTGTGAAGCTTCAAAATTCCCCTATCTAGTGTCGTGATTTACGTACTTGAAACATACAGCTAGCTGGCCGCTCAGATTTTCCACTCAACGTACTGTGAATCACACTACACCCATCCAACGACATTGCGGTCACGGATTCGCAGAAATGAGGCAGGGTGTACGTTCCATGCGACCGGCCGATTTTTTCATCGTCAGGTCGCGTTGTCATGCTCGGGCACAAATAGACATCGTTCAAGGTTGTACGAAAAGTATACCGTTATAGACAAAATGTGTGATCTGTTGGCGCAAAAGGTACTGACACTCAGGAGATGAAGCTGAAAAAATGCACACATAGCACATAAATAGCAGTGCGCCATATATAGGCGATTAACCAAACTGTATAACAAAATGTTCGGACTTGTCAAAATTGTGACAGCATTGTGGAAATGATTGTTGTGGATCACTGCTTGAACAAGTAGACTTGCGGGGTGTGACGAAGAGATGGACTGATGTGAACGTAATCCTTGACTTGTAGTTCCTTTACTGTATGAAGGTGTACAAGTCCCGGAGTCAAAATCCTCTCGGTGCAACCGGGCACCGCTTATAGGTCGTGTCAACCAGTCCAGGCGCGATCTGAATTTTCCGTTTCAAACCTCTCCTTATGTGTACAGACACCAGCTGTGTCGATGAGCTGGACTTGACAGCCAAGTCAGGTGCACAATGAGTGGACACAGTTGTCTGTCAACGTCACTTTACAGTTCGGACTGTAGGCTAAAAGATCGTGAGACGTCGAACCGCGTTAACTTATCAAATACGACGCGTCAACGCGGTTATTAGTACGGATACAAAAATGCCATTTATGGGTGTCCTGTCAGAAAGACACCTACATATCAAAGCGGTTGCTCACAAGGAATAGAACACGGAAAGCCAGCTTGTCATGGTCCAAAGGAACGACCATTTTTCATTAGCCTCACAAGAACCATACGTCAAATTTGGCTGTGTGTCTCTCAGTTCACAACACACTCATGAGCTGCCAATGAAGGCAACAACAACCGCAGGTTTTGCTAAGTGGTAACGGGATTGACTACCAAACAGAAGGAAAAAAGTTAAAACCCTACAAGTCCACCTAGTTTTGCGAGGGTTAAGCATGGCGGATTTGAAAACGGTAATCAACTCTGGACAATAAAGGGCGTTGCCACAATGTGTACACGTCAAGAGGGTTCAACAGTTACATGTTGTCAGAAACACAAGCAAAGGTGCTTTCAACAGAGGTCAGATAATAATGAAGTTGACTTTAAAAATCCAGCTCTCTAGTCAACTGCTGGGAAAAGCATTTTCAACAAATGGTACCGGTGAGCAGTGTACACTATCATTATTCATTCCATGTCATATGATTTTACCGACCAAAAGCGAGAATCAGTCGAAAATTTACCTCTGAAAAATCCCAAACTGCACCAAAGACAAACTACGGACATTAAGTAGCAGTCGAACCAAGGAATGGAATGGTAATTTTTGCATGTCGTCAAGTGCGAATATAGCAGCAAACTTACCTAAACAGCTCCACAATTTGCGCACGTTTGGCATGGAAAGACAGTTCCGACGAATTAGCAAGCCATCGACAAAGGTGATGATGTACATGAAACCCATTGCAGCTATGTACGGCAATGAAGATAGGAGTCCGTTCTGTGAGAAATCGGAGTACGTGAACACTGCGTGAGCGTTGGTGCGAGTATAATCATGGCATACCCAATATACTTGAATAGAAATAAACCAATGGTCTTCAACTTTACGTCCACAGAATCAGACTATATTGGTCTCGAAATAACGATATGGGAGACTTCTCAAACATATCGTACACATACGGTCTTCATCGAAAACAGGGCTTCTAAAAGTTTGCCTGTCTATTTAACTTTATCGGTAATGCCCATTCCGTTGTCAATTGTTATTAATCATGATAACATCGAACAGAGCTTACAGTTGGAGGGGATTCACTCCTCATGGAGGTTCAAAGGGAATGCGTGCTTGTTAGTGATTAAGCTCGATACGGATGGTCTTGCTACACATGACCTTCAAAAGGATGAGGTACGCTTCGATAAGAAGGCCAACGACAAACAATGAGTGGTAGATTGGAGTGCACTGCTAACGATGAGTGAAGTAACTGGCTCTTGTGAATAAGAGATAAAATAAGAACGTCCATCAACATACTTGAGTTTCTTTATTATCAGTTAGTACGCCACATAACCTTCAATATATATTTTCTTCGCAAGGATAAGGCATTCTCTGAGAAAGACTGGTGTCAGACCGACCAAACCTGCAGTCCCAACATGAACTCGATCGAGAACCTCTGGAGGATAATTATTACAAAAATATATAAGATACTACCCAATTTACGGCTATACAGAGAAGCCGAAGAATGTTTTAGGGATGGGACAATTCGAAACCAGTTGGTTTTGAGTCCTTGTCGACTAGAATCTGGAACGAAACAAAGAGAGCACGTACAATTAGCTCCGTTTTATGGACCATTAACACGTCGTAAATGAACACATTCCAAATGAAGCTGCTGTAGATCGGGTTCCAATGGTTTCAACGACTATAGCAAAATAATCCTTCAAAAAACGGGTCCTTTCAGTTTCACCGCGGAACGTTCGTAAAATATGGGTATCTGTACGGAGCCAAATATCTCACGCCGACATAATAAACGTAAAGCTGCCCTCGGATGCAGGTTTGGCTACACGCTAAACAATGTGGTTCTTAAAAGATGATCGAGATGGCAAATTTACTTTCTGCGTAACTTCCGGTTTAATCAGCTTCTTGAGACAGACAATGAAGCATTAGCGCCTCTCCCCTTAGCCAGCGGTCGTATTATTCTTTGACCTAAAGGTCGCTTTGGACTCGGCTTCGCGATACGACCTATGCAGCTGTCTCCATCGCAGGAAAGTCTCAGTGCTGTACGCCATTTTAATGAGCCCGCTGTATGGTCGTCCTGTATAGTAAGTGTGCACGTATGGACAGCTATCTCGACCATTCCTCACAGCAGGTAACGTTCTACATGGGTGCCCAATCTTCTTGTTCTTTTCAGAATGTGAGATGGACGATAGTTCGCAGTGGAGCTGCTGCAAGTAGTAAACTAACTGATATTCAGTATGTTGACATTTTTTTACTTCGTTTTTCAGCAGGGAACATGCGGATCCTGCTGAGACTATTAAATGATACGGGTGGTTTGTATGGGATGCACTTTATACCCTCAAAGCGAAGTTCTGTAACGAGGATGGGTTAGCACTGAACCCATCATTGTTACTGTGGGGGAATCGTTAAAGAATACCAGCTACTTCGCCTAGGTGAATTGTGTCACGTCATCACCTTGTACTACTGTTGGCGAGGCACGCATGACAATGGCTACACCAAACGATGAATTCGGCAACCTCCGTCACTTGTGACGTCGCAAACACGTCCACTCGTCGACTAAAGACAGAGTTTACAATGCATGTGTACGCTCAGTTATACTCTGAAGCAGAGACCTGACCCATCTGTGTGGAAGATGTATTTGGGCGCTCGGTATTCGATTACCCTTGTCTTCACTAGTTAGCCTACACCAAACACGCTGACTTTACAAACAACACGATGGTTCGTCAGGGCGCATTTAGGAAATGTGCAAGTTCACAACCGACAACCGAAATGACAAACAGACGGCCTACGCCGGATGGGTCAGATACTCCTCATGCCTACCAGAGTGTCTACCGCACCGTTCAACGCAGTTGCTGATGGTTGAAAAAAAAACAAGGCGACCAACAGATGATGTGACTACAGGCTAGAAAACCTCGACTGTCCAACTTAGCAAGGTTGACAGGTGTCGTCCACCTGATCGAAGAATTTGATATCATCGGCATGCAGGGCGGAAACACCCTCTGATATGACAGTGTGTTGCAGTCAACGGCTGATCTGTGTCCACAAGGTTATGAGCTACCCTTCTTCGTCTTCTTGATGCTCTAATGTCTTTCTCTTCCTTTTTCCGTTCTTCACTATACATAGGTACTTATTTGTTATTCTGCTACTTCGTGGACTGCCGTCAGCACCAACGGCGGCCCCAGGTACGGCTGGAAAAGACTATGATGACATTATTTCTACAGTAACCTACATCACTGATAGGAGAGGAGGTACATGATAGTCCTTACAGTTAGTATGCATTACGAGAGTGGAATACGTCTCCTTTCATGCAGTTTTTTGTGGAACATTTGGCATTTGGTGATAGCTCATGAGCGTCATGTTTGGACTTAAGCTGAAAATTACGCGAAACACAATTGTGAAGAAACCCGGCTTTAACAGATTCCAACTGGTGACAGGTAAAGAGATGCAACGTAACAGAGTTGAAGTGTAAGATGTCTGAACTTCTAACTGTGCTTCAAAGTTCAGTCGGCATAGCACATGCCTCCTAGAAGTATGCGAATCCCGTCACTGACTCGAATCCAGTCAAAGGCCAGATGGTTACAGTTGGTCATTTTTGTATCGTCGAGTCTAGTACATTGTTCACTAGTTAATCTGGAATATCCTGGTAGGAGAATATCCTTCATATTGTGCAGATAATGGATAACATGGATTTAAAACTTCAGTCGTCCAGGGAGAAATGTAACCAACACTGTGGGGAAAAATTCAGTCTACCAACATTTGCCCTGTAATTCGACGAAGGTTTCGATGAGACTAAGAAGCGATGCATCACCATCTGGTCTCGAACCAAGCGGCGTTTCTCAGTTCAGTACGAAATTTCGCATTGTATTCTTCACGATATACCTCTACTTCTGTATATTAAGTCCAAAAATGACATTAGTATCACCGTGAGATTACAGTAATATCAGCCCTCAAAACGATCATCAACGAAAAACTGATATCACACCAGCGTAGCAAGGTCACGGAGGCTAAAAGTATAATCCTGGTGTAAGCCGACTGGCAAACCACCAGCACACACGTCCCGTGTGTAACAATTGACTTCAGGCGCATACACAGAGCAGGCTCCTGTCAAACGCGTGAAAGGGAAAAAGATTAACTGACATTTTTAGTGTGGTTGCGACGCTCCAAATAGCCACAATGGCCTCCTAGAATAAATCGATAAAGTTAGTATAGTATTGGGGGTGCACTTCCAAGCATCTTGGTTGACAACTGGACAGAGGGACTGTGAAGATTGAGAAGTTGTGTATTATGTCATTCATTAATCAATCGTAGTCGACAACACATAAACCTTACAAACCAAAAAATGATAACTCAGATAGTGTGCAAGTTTTCCAATTGTTTCTCGTCTTACTCGATGATGAGTGCCTTTTCTGACAGTCAGTTGATTAGGAATGCACAAAATGTATCAGGTATCTACGTGTTACTCACGTGAATGCAGACGGAAAATTAAGTGACAGAAGACAACGCACAGATTTGTCACGTTCAAAGCAAAGGCAACTTCTCGTTAGTGTAGATAAACCGGGAGGGATTGCTTCTGTGAACCAGAATATCACCACTTTGCAGCTGAACCCAGCAAATCATTAGAGGGTGGTATTTTCTCATGTCAGATCTAGAAGAATCATCATTTCGCACTAAATGCTTTCGCATACTCTGTCATAATCATATATCTCAATGGTATATGGTCTTAGCGGCTTCGGATAAGTGTAGATCATTATATGTGAAAAAGTTTACCCCCTAAAATAAGCATTAGTGTATACCAATTCATTGTTTCTCTTCCATTTGTCACACTGGACGTCTTTGAAAGAATTTTGTGTCTGTCGGCGACGTCTTCGCAATTCCCAATGTGACGGTCAGCTCTACATCGTCTCACGGATAACACGTATGTTCCCCTGACCCTTGTGATACGTTTTGGAGCACAGGCACTCTAAAAAGTGGTACTTAACAATTCTAGTCTGTGACCCATACGCAATGTAAGAAGTTCGACTGCAAAATTAACTTTAAAGTTATTAGTTATCCAATCAAATGACTGCATTGTTAGCGCTACTTAATAGCAATAGTGTATAAATGTAAACATGTGCGCATGTGCTGAGAATTCATTCGTTTTCAAGAATACACCAATTGTTATAATTTTACGGTAACGAAGGGGAAGTATCGCCTTATAAACATCCAAATAAGAAAGGTAGGCTCCCCACAGAAAAAGTGAAACGCTGAGACGTTGACATCATGTAACACAAAATGCACTGAGGCGTGCGAACCATTTAACATTCAGTATAGTGAATGAGTCCGGATCGGGGAAAACAGTACACGGACTGGGTGATAAGCCTGGTTGGATTAATAAAGCTGAAAACATGCGAGTTCAATGAGAGATTTAAAAAAATGACACGAATCAGAAAATGATCCTCCAGTTGAAACCAGTAGTGCCAAAAGAAAACGGTCACGTGCATGGGAAGAAGTGTCCTGATTACGGTACGCGTACAGAAGTGAAAAGTGCAAACCGGACCAGCAGTACAGTGCACCAGCTCACCTCGTTGATGGGCACATCGAGCACGCTGTGCATGTATTGCGGAACGCAAACGAGCAGTGTGTAGTTGGACCAACCGTCCAGAATGAAGCAGGACATGATGAGCCACACCTGAGTGCTTCTGAACAGCCGACGCCAGGGCAGTGCGCGTTGATCACGGTGCTGCATCGGAGCAGACAAGGAAAGGCACGCTCAAAAGCCGTTTGGATAGCAACATCAAACCACTGAATCATAATGTACCGATGCATAACCATATTGTGTCCAAATATGTAGATTCACTAACGAGTAGACCGAGCACATGACATGTGGTCCGAAAGAAATGATATTGTTTGCATACAGCGTACAACGGGAATGTGTTCCAGTGACTTCAAGCTCGCAGTGTATCCGTAAACTAGTCCTGTATGAACTATAAGTCGAGAATACCACATTGTCTACGATGAGCCCACAGTCGACAATATGCCGAAAGTAGCCGTTTGTTTTAATCTGATTATTAGTTGACGATGAAGCAGTCATCTGCTTACTTCAATTCAGTTACGGGGGTATTATCAGCATTCATACTGCAAGATACTCCTGTTTAAACAGCCGCCGATCCAGAACAATGGGATTACCAAGTCACATTCGTACCGCATTTGCCCGAGTTTAGAAGAATGCCGTGTTCAGATGAGTTTAATGCAGGGATAGCGTTATACCGTAGTAGCTTAATGCGAACTGTGTGAGCCAGTGACGACAACAGCAAACAAAATCGTCTACATTCAAAGGAGGACAAAATGAAGAGCAGCGTCCATGAAGATAGCTAGCCTAATGCTATTAATCACAACAAACTTCTTGAAGAAGGGGGCTTCACAAAGTACAATCTTCTAGAAACGCCCTCTTCAAATCTAGAACCAAGAGGAAAGAACAAATAGCCTTGAAAACGATCGGAAATTCGAGAAACATGTATCGTAAGAACCCAAATTTTTCTAAATCTTTAGCCCAGTTCTGCCAGATACCATACGTGCTATCACCTAGTAGCCGGAACAATTCCAAAACGTGTATGCATTATAACCAGCTGCACCAATAGATCCAGTGACTTCACGATAAGTCGCAGACGCACCCAGTCCTTTGATTAAATAGAGATGACGTCCGAAGTGGTCAAATATCGCTTGTTGGCCATAGTTCAACCAAGACAGACGGATTCACGTTCTATTGTGAAAATGCTTGGGCGTTTTGAGGCTCAATCGTAGCGTGAACGTATAGTGTTACAGAACTAACGACTATTATTACTCAGTCACACCACTACTCACTTGGGTCCCAGTTATTACAAAACTTACTAATTCAAGTTTGGGAAACCTGATAAAAAACAACGCTTGGTGTGTGTAGGCAAGGTATGGGGTGATGGACTCGATGTAAAATGACCTCCTGGCGCGAAGATCAAGAAGACTAGGAAATTAATTGAAGAAGATAGTCTCGTGGACTTCCTTCAAGCGGGTAAACTATCCAGCTCAAGTATAAATAAATGTGTGCCACAAGTCATTTCAAGTGGTAACGTGCTACAGAAACCGAGTACTTTTACACGAACCCAATGAAATCCGAGCAACATATCCTGAATGAAATGTTCAACCTTTAGATTGTGTCCCAGAGAAATAAGTCAGAAGAATGAAGTAAACTGAACTAGGTAGATTGAAAAAAAATAGATCCGGAACCCACACATGTTACTCTGAGCGCAACGTAGAAAAGCTGACGTATGGAAAAAGAAAAAGAGGGATAACAAGAAATTGGACGAAATTCATCAAGATGTGGTCACCCGTCACTTCAAAGAAATAACAAGTGCCAATGTGAAACAGTCAATGTACGAGGAAATAGACCAACGCTGAACGGGATAATGATTATGGTACGATGTCTTGTAATGACTACATAAAAAGCTCCGCCCAACGATCCCACACACTTGGTTCGAAAATCCGATTTCTACTCAGAATGGTAGAGAGTTGACATGCACAGCCGATCAAGCGCGTAGTCAACCAAAGTGGTATCGAAGTCCAACAGTAATGTGACACTTAACAGCACGCAAAAAAATGGCACACTGATTGATAAAATGATCAGGAACACCATGATGAGAATCACCAAAACACTAACGGGAAGCCAAAAACGATTCACCAATCTGAACATTTCAGTGTGTCACAAGGTCTTGAGGAAAAAGGTTGGTGTTGACAAGTAGTTGGGTTACCTTGAGCATAGGCGGTCGAAACAGAACAGGAAATACTGCTTGTAAGTAAACGCTGACGTTTGAATACATCAGTGATGATTGCCGGCAGGTAGGCTACTGAGTACTGCTGAACTTTACCCAAGTATTTGGTCCGATCTGTTCTGCCTACGACAAAGGGTTGAACGTATGTCTAAATGGTTGGTGCACGTGATGACGCAACAGGCAATGAAAACAGAGCAAATGACACGAAATCCGACTTCATCCATTGCAAAGCAAATCATGGAAACAGGTAACGTTGTTGAACCCGCCAACTCGTTTCAAGTATCGCTGCGTAATCGGAATCCGAAGTTGCTTGCTTTCTCCGAAGAAATGATAACCAACGCTCGCCGTCCGGCCCTGAGTGCATAAACTGTTGATTCACGCAGTTTGTCTGCCCTGGAAATGATGGCACTCCTTGTTTCATGACTGTTTCCGTTGTTACTATCCGCATGCCCTATATATTCTAATGTTTCACGTTCGTGACTGAAGAGAGTAAACGAAGTGTTAAAATCTCGCGATATATGCCTTCTATCGCTATTGGTGAATTGGGTCATGGAAACTCAGTGCTTCAAGTTGAGCATCAATCACTGATCAATAATTGACAAAGACCGGCTCACAAAAATAACGTTTCTGGTTCGAAACACGCCGATGTTGGCCTTACGTCAAACCGTGAACAGGGACGAGACTGGTCGCGTCGCGTACCTTTGAAAGCAGGTATCCACAAATACTAACAAGAACGTTAAAGTAGCGAACAAGGTTTGTTTCCCGTGTTTGTGGCTAATCACAACACGATGAGTAAGAAAACGGTTAGCAGAGTAAGCGAGAAATGCCCTTAATAGATAGTTACGAGCTGGCTAGTCCAAATTATCCGTTCGACTGATTGAAGGCCAGTGTCCACAAGAACCACTACAGAACACAGAGGTAAAGAATGCGGAATCGGACAATAATGGCTGCAACAACGATTAACGCTTATAACCCCTCCGTCCTCGACCGGATTCTAGCAGGATGTCAACAAAATACGAATTGTCCAAAACACACAAACCTCGTATCCCGGTACATTCTATTATTTCGATGAGTGATTCACCTTGTCAACTTTGTCCAATAGCTGATCGATATGGTAGGCTCTGCAGGAAAGAATGCTAGAAGTGCACGCACCACAAGACACTCTGGACCGTATCAAACGAATTTAGGATATACCTCCGATTGCAAGTCTCTTTGGACATTATGTTCCACTTCATGAATGTTCCTTTGAATAAGACTATCGAATTTTTCCATAGCTTTACTCTTATTCACAAAGTTTATCCCCTACGCATAACACTCGAGTTTTTAAGGCATTTGGATTTGTTGTGCATCCAAATCAAGAGATTCATTCTGATTGAAGATGTCACGATGGGAAATTCCTTGGACCAACATTGGCTGATACCTTCGCGCCAAACACTGAGAAACAGCTGTCTCTGCTATCAGAAGCGTGAAATTCTTTCAGCAAAACGTCGACGATGTTCTTATTACAGCCGACAATGAGCAGTACATTTTGGGAATCTGAACACACTGAATTCTCTTCGCCCTACTGTGTCAGTTGTAGGTTAGGAGAATGGCTGTTTGTCTTTCTAGAGTGCTAGGGAAAGCACCATATGATGTACAATTCCACTCCCATGTGACATCCTTTTTCGCACTGCGATTCAAGATCCTTTCCATAGCTACCCAGCGTAAAAAACTACATTAGCCAAGTTTGAAGTGTCTCATTCCGACTGAAGGTGGTGGTCACTGCGTCGTGGCAAGCATTTGATTTCCATTACTTAAAACCGCTTGACTTAGTATCTCCTGTGTACACTGGCCTATAAAACAGGCAGCGGTTGTAACCCATCTCACACGGGAATCGTACAAATGTGGCTTTCCCCAAGAATCTCACTACGAAGTCCATATATCTTGATATCTTGATTGAAAGATGTTTGGGGCAAATGCGACACGACAGTAACTCATGCACACCGCTACGAAGGACATTCGGAGCTCAGTTTGCCGTAAACTAACACAAGTAGGGCAGTGGTTGAAGTTCATGAGCTTCACATCAACTGCTCATAAACGAACCTAGGTGAAAACACTGTTCCATCAAGTTTGTCATTTACATCCTTCACACAGATGAGAAAGAAAGACTTCGTGCCAATAATTTGTGATCCGATAATTACGCCGACGCCTTCAGTGAACGCAATGCGAAGGAAATGAAATGCAAAAATCAGCAACAGTTGTGCCATGGGAATATTTCACAACCTGCCACATGGCGGAGACAATTTGCTGTACAGCGGCTCAAAACAGCAGTTAAGGCCCATAACACCGCAGATTTGACCAAGATCAGAAGAGTATCAATGCCATGAATTAAGTAGAACATTCCAACAGTTTCCGTCTCATGTAATTTGGAATTTCACTTGTAGCTGTGGACGAACACAGAAAGGTCTTCAAACAAGAATGAGCCAGCATGGTACCAAATAACGAATAATATGTTTCAGACAACCATATGAATCGATGGAAACCCTTATGAAGTTTCTTCACCGATTACTAGAGTCAGCGTTCAATGTGAATTAGTCCAGAAGACGATATCAACTGTCCAAACTCGCGGAAGCTCACCAGACGGCCAAACAGTGGTCACAAGTGTGTGCCCAAAAGCAACTAACCATGACACTGAGACCGCAGTGATTGTAACAAGCATGGAGGAATTACATATTCGTGCGTTGGCTCGCAGGTTTTGCGTTTTTGTATCCACCTTTAGTAACATTTGTGATAGATTGTGTGAATGATGAACGCGAGGAACGGGTCCATCCCGTAGTATATTTGTTCGTTACGCAGTGTTCAAATGGGTTAGGAGCATAAAAATGTGGGTATGTTGAGGTGCAATTGGTGAGAACACGAAAATGAACTCTGAAATAGGGGCATACTTTGAGGAAATCAATGCCACATACGACGCCTGAGTGAAAAGCTTCGAATGGTAACAAAGTTGTTCGTTGTGTTCACCCCTATACAATCGGACGTCGACATGAAGTTCTTACAGTCGTCGTGACTATTTCAGTATAAGATCACCTACCACAGGAACATACCTAAAACATCATAAATGACAAGCGTACACACAAGATTACTCACACTAGTATTCCTCAAAGAGCCCTCAATGTAGTGCTTTTCCACAGTGGAGATCCATGGATGTGAACTTGGAGATTCGGAAACAAAAACAATCCAAGCAGGTAGCCAAACAAATGCAAGCAGACCTATTAAAGAAAAAAGCGGAGATCGGAGATTTGCACATAGGCAAATGTGAATTAAAGTCAACTACCAGAAAAGAATATTGTCCGGAAATCGAGCTTATAGAACCGTCACGTGGTGTCAGCATATGTACAGTAGAATAAACCTACACTGGAATGGAACCAATAACAAAAAGAGTAGAACAAATCATTGATTGCTGCCGATACCAAACCAACACGGAACCAAAGGAAAAGGCAATAATTCTTTGTTCCTCATTGGAAATTTTGTCTGGAAAAGAAACCTCAGGACAAATATAGGATATCAAGAAACCATTCAGCTTTGAATGCATGTCATGCAATTAGGGCACTGTTAGTTCAAGCAGAGAACAAGGTGATTAAACGAAGAACAAGTGTGTACTGTAGCAATGAAAAGCGTGAGACGTCCACGAGAGTTTGAAGAACGGGAGCGCCCAAGATGACCGGCCAACCGTGTTTTATCGTACTGCAGTTATGAGTCAAGAGTTTCATTAGCATAAAGGTTATTAATTCTATAGACCGAAGGAATTCACGTTTTCACCCCATAAGAGAGTAATAGTCTATGTGCAAAAAAGTGTAAAGAGAAACCCGGTTAGCTTTAAACCATATTACGTTTCTAATCGTGATCCTAAACTGCTTCACAAATTGACTATAACGATTATTTTTGTTGAACTCCTCGCGCGTAATAGGGTTCTGCCAATTTTGTCACCAAATCAGTAGCCAGGCTTGACTGAGCGGTAACTTCAAGGTCAAATACCGTGGTGAGCGAACAAGCCGACATCTAGTGGAATATTGTAACGCAGTCGTTAGAAATGTTTAATGCCCACTGCCGATGGAACAGACATTACGAGAATTCGAAGGTACCGCCGTTGGATGGGATCAGACCAACAGAATAGAAATGAGGGGCGAAAACCCAAAATGGGAAATTCCGCTGAGCTACGGACTAGAAGTTAGGCTCATAAATGCGGATGAACGATTGACGAGGAGTATGCAAGAGCTGGACAGTGAAGAATAAGCCTTTTGGAAAGACTTCCCAGGACAACTAGTGTGTAGTGAATAGTGGATCTGAAACAATTTTCCTTGACGAATTTCACTGAAGAAAATAAGCTTATATTGCACGATTTATGTCCAGAAAAATTTGCCTATATATTTAACAGTGCACACTACAGGCTCGGTTAAACGTAATTGCAGTAATGATACATAATGTTCAAGAAGAGAAGGCTTTGCTAGAGATCACCCTGCATAGTCAAATCACAACAGCCCCGTGACATGATAATTCAACCTGACAAAACTTCAAAAAAGCCGAATACTCCTTCACCCACCTTAAAATAGTGATGTGTGTCAATTAACTCAGCGTCGTCAAGTGAGTTCTATCACGAATATACACCAAATGCGATTTTCCTGGTAGTTTTGTTCAGAAGATTCCGGACTTCAATGCCCTGCACAGAACACCCGGTACCCGAGTCAGCCAAATCCAATGTTACCAATTAACGTCGATGTGCACATGGAGCATCCTATATAAGCAGTACCGAACGCCCGTTGCGAACCCGAATCATGGAGCATATTCCTAAGTGGATCAATAAACAGGTCACGCGAAAGTATGACGCACAACCAGCCACAGAAGCAAGGAGCCTGCATCGTTCATTGCACATCAGATTCTAATGACGCAACACCAGTGCGATCCCACAGCAGCACATCGCACTACGTGCACGACACCACATAGTCGAACACTGTGCCTTGCTGAAACTGTTGTGTGAAACTTTGAACCTATGTTACGTATTCGGAAAGAAGTGTTTGTAGGGTTGTTGGTGCCTTGCTAATGGCAACGATAGCGAACTCGGGCATATGGTTTTTGTTGCGATTTTATTTTATTTTTCCTATGGATATATAAGCGGTCTGTCGTATGCACTCGTGGAATACCAGTTTATGCTTCTTTTATTCAAATATTAACTTTAACGTGAAGAAACCAAATAATCGACTCTTGGTTTCTGGATACTCCCAAATTAATGTCAATAGTGTCACAGGTCTGCAGCTGCGTCGATTAATCGAAGTCCACTTCTCTAAACTCGATTGCTCCCAACAAGCACCGTTGAATCCAAAAAGGTAGTCGACCAAGAAAGTTAACTGTTTTGAGCGAACGGCATAAGCTACATGATACTACTACAAACCCAGGTTTCCGTGGTGCATTTTCTTGGTACCGACGACCAGCGGTAGCACTCTCTGTTCTGAAATGGGAAAGTTTAGTGCAATGTTTGTCCTATTCCGAGGTGCCTTCTGTGTTCCGAACGGACTGCGGTTTTCGGGGCTCGTGCCTTGCTACTGACAAGCCCTGCTGACTAGCACGGCCGCATATTATTCCAAACCGAGTACTCACTAATGCGTCTTATACAAAGCCAAACTGCATATACGATTCCGCTGCAATCAGGTTCAAAAGTAAGGAAAATTGACATCCACCAGACTGGGATCCTGTCAACGAAGGTGTTCGTAAAATCCTTGTTCATCCTCTTCAAATCCGTGATCGCCAGATCATCGCGCTGCTTTGCGCCAACGATGAAGAATCCCGACGGACTGCGGAGTGACCAGAAGATGTGGAAGCGATACGGAGAGATTTGAGCCGTCGAGTCGAGTAATCCAAACAAACGACCTACCGCTTAACGTCAACAAATGCAGCCATGCAGATTTGCCATCAAGATTATGTGGAGTGATAACTTAACGACACTAACCTGATCGTATCAGTAGGCGAACGAGACCCAGGGCACCTAGTGACAAACGATTTAAGTTGGTCTACGAATTGCGCAAACGTGGTTACAAAAACGCAGACGACATATCATCTCTCAGGATGAAACTGTGGAACATTCCACTGTGAGGTCTTTCCCGCTATGTCCCACTACACAATCCACTCAAATCTGGAGAAGAGCCTAAAAGCCTATCATGTTTATCTTAAAAAGATTTAGCACTTATTGCAAGTGTTCACAGACAAACTATTGGAATAGTTACAAAGCTCAATAAAATCCTTTATCCAAAGAACCTAGTGGAATTTGGCTAACTTCCGATACAGTACGGACATCTTAGAAGAAACTCACAGGATACTCCACATTCCGAATCACCCACTGAGATATCTACTCTCGTTAAAAGAAGCATGAACGCTCAAACGGTCGCTCCCCGAAACCAGAGCATGGAATGTAAACAGCTGTCTCAAAGCAAGAATCTGTGCAAACTGGAACACACTGCCCGAATCTGTGATGACGGATGAGTCAGCTGAGAGACTGAAAATTCCACTCGATCGACTCATACGTGAGAGACAACTGGCACTACAAGTCTCCTAGCCCACTCTAGCAGGGCACCAAATGTTTACAGCTGCTAGAAAGCTGTTTCAGTTTCTCGGTGCACGTTGCTAATATGACTTCACCGCAGCAGCAGTTTTATTCAACTTTAATTTATTAATTTCAATTCACTTTCTCTTTACACTTATAAACCATCCAATACCAATTTTCCCGATCGACAAAGAGGCAGAAAAGCACAAGCAAACTTCCTCCTCCTTGCTATAATAATCTATGAACCTAAGTGATGCTGCAGGAGTAGGTATTAGCTATCATGATAACGGGAGTATGAACTCATAACCACGTAACTGGTGGTCGGTGCCGGCAGTACCGAAGTGCCGAGAGGCCCATCGATTTGAAAAGGACGATTGACAGAAACAAAACGGTGTATAACCACCAGTTAACTGAGCGATGTCCCTGGGCGCTGAGTATACATCACAAAAAAAGACAGAGAGTACAGGCGGTGGACATTAGGTTAGATTGTGGACTTACCGGAAACATAGAATGGCAGTGGCCACCCGTCCCATACGCCAGATTTGATCAAGTAGCCGCTACAAGACAACGCCAAGACGGTGCCAAAGATGTAACCTAGTGGGGAGGAAAATCGTAGATGGCAAATATGAACTTATGGCTGTCAGATCTGTAATCAGAAACAAGAGGAGTGCATAAGCAAACCATACGACCGCTAGAAACGGAACACACGGGAATTAAGACGTCATTACGCTGTACAACGTAAACTGTTCGATGAAGTTTCTTGTGTAGAATGCCCATGTTTGTTCCCTTTTGAGAGACTTATTATGATAAACTGATCGACTTTCAAACTTATTGGGATCGTTATTTGTGGAACAACTCAATCGTAAACCAGCGAATAAGTATAAAAAGGCGAAGAGTGCATCATTTCAAATCTACATGATCGTAGTCAGTACTGGCTTCTATGACGATATAAACAATCCATCCCTAGTAGCACTGACCGCACAGAATGATCAGCCGAAACAAGTCTAAGGAAGCCTCGATACTATCAATTTCAAACAACTAGGACAGTTCTCTTCTAAATACAAGGCTATCTTCAATACAAGGTCTGGTACATTGGACGTGACCGTACACACCTTGATAGATTAGAAAATAGCGCAGACCAAGGTGCAACCACATGAGCAGTGTGTAACCATTCTGTGACCAGGTGAAAAACAGTCATAAATAAACCAATCGTACCGGAATGCATGATGCCGCACAAACAGGCGAATTCACGTGGTGGGAACCAGCTGCCAGCCAACCGATGAATGGACGGATAGCACAGACCCTGAACAGATGAAATATGGACAATTAAAAAAACTGACTGTTCGTTCGTTATGAGGACACGGTAATAGCCAGCGCCGTTAACGAAACATACCTTCTTTTCAAGAAGTAGTCAAAGAGATACTAAGACAAGCAGCAAAGGACGATGGCCAAACTCGGTTACCATTCTAAACCTTGATGGCAATTCACTTGAGCATTGCAGGGGGACGAATGCATGTATACACTTTTTCAGATTTTCGGTATCTTGGCATTGTTCCTGAGGTGTGACTTTGGATTAATAAAGTGAGTCATGGATGGGGCATGAAAAACTGGTTGAGTTTTCAGCAATAATATGACCAGGTGAAAAGAGATGTCGAAATAAAAGATAACCTCGAACTGACGTCCGTATGACTGGAAACACCGGCGCTGGTAACACCGAGCTTGGTTGTTGACATAAATAAAACTTCGCCGCAAGATGTCACTAAAAGACGTTGAAACATGGCGTTGTGGACAAAAAATGAAGGAAGCCACTAGAAAGAAAGGCTGTAAAGCGGCGGCAGCACGAAGTCATCTGGTCTTATGATCAACTGATGGTGTTCCAACTGTATATATTAGTCCGCATCAGACCTGAAATTTGTTCGTGAAAGTATCACATTAACTCCGAAGTTATGCGATGGATTTCCAGAAGCAAAAATCGGTAGTACGATGAACAAGTCATGTAGCACCGGAGGAACAATGGGTTTACCATTCTAAGGAGTCCCGATGGCACTCTAGTGTCCCAATATTACTGATACATAATCCGAGGCCAGTTTGAGAAGAGTATATCGGTTCCTCTGAAGCTATTCTATACTTATCAGGTGATGCCAACTGACAAGGGCAAAGATCGGAAACCAGCAAAACATGCCGGAGTCGTAGTACATGTCTTTGCCCAACTTAGACTAAAGAACGACCAAAGTTGGACACGGGTTGCCTGGATCACAGTGTTCTTCCCCATCGCCTCAATATGCTTCAACTGTCGTAAACCCTTAGCACCCCTTGAGCAAACGCGGTTGAAAGGCTTATTGGTGCAAGCCTACGCACAGACTTGAGACTCTAGTGAAATTCGTTAGTCCATACCTTCCGTACCATTGCACCACAGCGATCTACCTAATTTGGATCAGTCAGCAATACCAGGCAGGCATCTTACATTATCTTAAGTTACCACAGAGTCAAGTGACGGTGAAATAGGAACAAACAAAACCATTATTGAAAAGGTATTGCACGATATTTCAGGCAAAATATATACTGATAACACCAGCATAAGGGTGTCTGGGCACTTTTAAGTAACGTGACAAAAGATAGTAGCTGCCAGGCTGCCCATATTGTAACTCAAACCTAGGTGAGCGAGAGTTGCAACCAAAGGCGAATACCACAATGATCAAGTTTACTCACTTGAAACAGGCCCTGTGAAAGACGAAGCAGCAGAAACGCTGTAAATCCACCCGCAGTTACCACTGTTGGGGTCAAAACAGCGACCAAGCCGCAAAACGACACACCAGCAGCAAACGTCCACTTCCCACCGATATGTTGAGAAGCCCATCCAGCTGAAAAAGTCCATTTGGTAAA
The DNA here is from genome assembly GCA_008508345.1 of Paragonimus westermani. NCBI lineage: Eukaryota > Metazoa > Platyhelminthes > Trematoda > Plagiorchiida > Troglotrematidae > Paragonimus > Paragonimus westermani. Next base: position 139,739 of record QNGE01000254.1, read on the forward strand.
ATTAGAGTCCAGGTTAAACACGTATGTAACAGGCAGCATACTACGTTGATCTGGAATACTCACAGGGTGGACATCGTCACAGGAGTAAAATAAGAACAGAACAATCGGAGTGACTTAGGTTTAGACATGGTAGTATCGTTAACCGTAAATCAACTTGTTGAGCAAACCGACGCACTCCTGAAATGGACTAGAACTAGGACCAGTAAAATGATGGAAAACCAGTTGGCTCGACAGCTCAACACGAGGCAGCACAAAGAGTTGGCTTACTCCAGTATATAACCCTGTAACGATCTTACGTCTCCAGCTGGGTAATTACGCCTACCTGTACGAGCAACGTTCACAAAATACTCATTCACAATGAGGTTTACTGATATGCTGTCCAAAAACTGCGGTCGTCAGGTTTGTCAAAAAAATTGCCGTTTTTTCAGCCAGTTGTGCACAAAAGATGTGAGATAATACTTTTGACAATAGAAATGAGCACGAGTAAAAACTTCAAGCACCACATAACTCTGATACAATGAAAATGTTTGAACTGCAACACACCCCTGTAAAAGTTTACACGTGACGCCAACACGACAAGAGTCAAGTCGGCGGCAAAAGCAAAGCTGATAAGATTGCTGACTATCAACTACGTGTCAGTGAACTGTTTACCACCATGCAACGCGATATACACAAAAAAACACCTAATTACCTGGAAGCTGCATTAGAAAATAAGTGTAGAAAAATGAACTCAAAATAGTGTTTTGTTCCATGGACGACCAGTCAAACCTTCTGAACGAGAAGTCAGATAAAGAATGAAAACCCACTTGGTATGGCTGGATACATTTGTGAACCTAGACACAGTCTGAGAAAATGTAAAATAAATCTGGAAAATTTACCGGCCGATTTTTCGGCTCTACCATGTCAATGATAGCAATGCCTGGTGAGATGCGCATAATGTAACAAACTGTCAATCCGCAGAAACCGAGAAGCATGAGGCAATGTCGATAGCCCAAACAATGGCCAGTAGACATGTCGGGAATACGGACAGCCGTCATTTTTATAAATCGTCAGTTTTGCTTAGAACAGGATCAGAAAAATGACTGCCCAAATTCAATACAGGCTGTAAACACGAAGTTCAGAGGTTTTGAAGTGCAAGAAAGCGTCCACGAGGTAGAAAGCATTAGTATAGGAAGGTCTGAAACGGAATCGCAGAGTTCGATTGACAGCTATGAAAACAGTAGGATGAATCGGGGAATAACACGAGGCAGTGAAAAAAGAGGTTGAAGAATTAAACGAGCGGCCTGCATAGTGTCATGAATGATAACGTTGACGTACTTCAAGTTCCTGAGTCGTAGATTCGTCGAGTTCCTGCGGGTAGATCCACAGACGAAAGACGTCACCAATGATCAACTAAAAAAAGAAAGGTCAGAGCGGAAAAGGTTGTCGCACACAGTCGATATTGACAGAGGATGGTGACAGATGCCCACATGGTTGACAAGCTGAAAGCTACATAAAGTGGAAAACGTCGGCGTCTCTTCCGGACAAACGACTTTGTGAAATTCAATCACAGCGGAAGCAAGAGAACCTCATGAGCGTTACACGAGCACAATCAAGACTGGGAATGTCACAAGAAAAGCCTATATCCTTACTTCCAGTTACAGCGCAACATATTGCTTATCATCAATTTTCTGAAAAGAGACGTAATTAACAACGATCATGTGACTGGTTTCCCTAGGAACCCTGGCTTCCGTCTGACAGTTTTGTATGCATGCTACCTTAATAAGGCCCAATGCGAAACATGTTGCTCCCCAAGGTCCATAGCTAAGTATAAGCAGTAGACGACGCATCATCACAGACAGTAATACATTTCAAGGATCGAGTTGCTTGGGTTTGCACAATTGATTTCTGTCAATGTTCATTCTAGCATTGGGCTTCAGCCAATCATAGTGACGATTTCAAATTCACTGCAGTCAACCTCAGTACGTTGCATGAAGGCACGAGACAATGTGTCAGCAACGAACAGTTGACCCTGAGGATGCTTTATGTTAGTTCGTAAGTGTACTACGGAAGTCAGCGTCATTCTTGGAATGTTTTGCTTAGAAGCCTCAGTATAACAGACACCAGTATTCTGCGATCCGTTAACACCAATACTCTCTTTCGAAGTGTACGTGCTGAATCCATTCAAGGTAAAAACAAAGGTCAGTGGCTCATTTTCGACTTGAGCGTAATTCGTCACTGCTGTTTTTGGATTCGGTTTTTATGAGCTATCTCCCAATATACAAGGTCCACCTTAATGCTATCACCCTGAACTACAAGAGATCATCATCATAGACAGCAATGCCTTAGTGGTTCACAATAATGCTCAACTGCCACATCAAGAGATAGGTTGGGACCGTAATAAATAAATCAGAGAACTTCCACGTGATTTGTCGCCACTTTCTCTCATGTTGAACAAGTTCACTGATGGATACACAGCTTAAGGAATTTCTCCGGATTCCTGTTGTGTTTTTGCAATGTTCTGTCATGAACTGTAACATCACCACCCGAAAAGAATGTTTTTTTTGGATTCACCATCATCACAGATAGCAATACATCAGTGGTTCTCACTGACGCTTAACTGCCACACAATCCCGAAGAATGAAGTACACACTGGTCCGGAAAGAAGAAGAGAGAAGGGGAGAGGAAGAGACCTGACTACTTGAAAAAGTTGCGGCAAGGTTCAAAAATCTAACATCAAGGTTGACCACACCTTGCAAACAAACATCCGAGCTGTAATTGAAAGTAAGGCGTTATCCAAAGACAGCTTTCTCACGACTTTCGCCCTCTCGTCTAATTAATTGCACTCACTTCGCAGACAAATCGACAACGAAAACATTCACGCCATAGAGCTCGATTAGTTATCATCTCGCCTAAAGTCTCCAACCACCAACTCTACCAGTCGCGGGGGCCCCAACCCAGAAGACGACCCTGATCCACGGTGGTCAGTCCCGTGGTGAATGACCTCAATTCTCCACAACTGATCATCTGCCAACTTAACACCTAACGCCAGGTAGCCGCAGCGTTGGCTTGATGTAGGAGACAACTGGCTGGTATGCTTAACACACGGCTCAGCCATTTACGTATGTGTTAACGTGAGGGCAGGACAAAAGAACTCATTTGGCAGTCTACCAAGTGCAAAGCAGTGGTTACCTAGCAACTTCCGACTTCTCAAGTCTGCCGTGAGTACAAATGAGGTGATAACATCAACATCAATAGTTTGTGTTGTACGTCTGCAACAATGAAGAACCAATGGAATTGTCATAGTGGACCGAGGTCGGGTAGTTTCTCTTCACAGGTCTGTAAAGCAGTACGATCAGTGGCCTGTAGAATAGACGACACCCGTTTGAAGTGTTTGTTACCAATGGCTGGAATGACATCGACATCTGTATCAATTAGAAAATTGGGGGGAGTACTGAACAGTCGAGTGCACCAAACATGCGATATACATATGGATCGACGGCAACCGTTGCCATTACTAACTGGTTTGGCCGATGCCTGTCAGAGTTTGGCCGCTTCGGTAGGAATAAGGTTCGGTGAAACAACGAACACACGTTCCAAATCGGTGGTGTTATTTGCAAACACTCCTATCGATCTGTCGCGTGTACGGCCGACTTTTTGTGCAAGACCTTGACAGCGCTGATAGTTGTTTATCCGCTAAACAGCTTAGATAAAGGGGCCGGATGCACGGAAATTTGATAACAGTCTTTTCGAATGTAAAACATTCCGTCGAAGGGTGTCCCGGCTGCAAGACGAGTGCATCTGGGTTACTTGCAGAGGGGAATAGTTGTCCTCCTCAATACAGCAAACACGTGACGAAGCTTGTGTAGAGGGTTCTGAAGCCACGATTCACGCAGCACCAGTTCGCTGGCGATCACCGCGTTCCACAAATGAATCATACAACGAAGCAACTCCGAAGGAGTGCGGTCTTCCGATTAGATATCGGAAAGCTTGTGGAGGTTATCCCAATCAACAGCTGTCGTCGAGTTAATAATGGCCGGTTTAATAAAATTCTAGGGATCCTCCGACGGTCCACCAACAGTGTCTTGGTATTCCAACCCTGGGGCCAGTCGAACCCTACTATTTTTGAGATCGGAGTCGCCAATGCCCTCGCTGAGTTCCACAGCAACATTTTCCCACAGTCACCAATGGTTCCTCGTCTAACTACCGGAATTAATAGCATTTACAGGGTTGATACTTCCTCAACGGTGGTGTTGGCCAAACTCAGATGTCTTAAAGACAACCCTCCTGGCCCAGGTGATATACTTCCTACGGCTTACCGTGAGGCGACTGAACAGCTTGCTGACACACTTGACCTAATGTTTACGTCATACACCATCCGGGGGACAGTACACGGCAACTGGAAACTCGCAAGCATCACATCTGCTTTTTGAGAATAGCAGACGTGACCTTCGCGGTGATTTACCGGCCAACTGAGTTACCAAGGAGCAGCTCGAAAATTGTAGACGTATGCACATGGCTCGCTGATGACGCCTTACTCACACCTGCAGCTCAGTTTTTTGTTTGCAAGGTGCAGGCACCTTGATGTTGAATGTTTGAATATGGACGTAGTCATTTTAAGTGGTTAGGTCCCTTCCCGTCTCCTTCTTTATTCTTTCTCTCTCTTCCTATACAGGGTTTGCTTTTTCTTCATGGTTGTGTGGCAGTTGAGCATTAGGGTGAACCAATGACGTGATGATGATGGTGATGATGTACATGGTTCGTTCTATGGTTACATGACCTCTCACAGATCCTGTAACCTATTGCGTAGATTCCACAAGGGTCGTTTGGCTGCCACGACTCTGTTGATAGCCGTTGGTCAATGGACTTGAGCACTTGATCAGGACAATTAAACTGATGCCGCACGCCTCGACTTCATCGAAGAATTTGGCTGTGTGGATTGTGCTGTTTTACTTCGTTGACTATCATTATGAAATATGAGACAACTTCCTTTAATGGCTGGAACTATACTATGCTAATCGTCTGAGTAGGGTGCACGTAAACAGCGTATTCCCCGCCTGCAAGTCATGTTTCAGCGGCATACCCCAAAGTTCACCTAGTGACTCGCTTCCATTAACGTTTATTTTTCAACGACGCTACACTATTACTTGCTGGTATCATAAATCGGCGTGTTGTTCACACCGGTAGTGATTCTTCTACCTTACAGTGACCTGAGGACGGAGCTGTGACCTGGTCACCCTATGTTTAACTGGGTAAGTTATTGTTAGGGGCAGTGCAACGTTTTCACTAAGGGTAGTCCGGTGCTTGAAAACTTGTTCGATTTACCTTTAAAACTGCACGTCCTGTGTCCAACACTCGGCTCTATCGCGCAGAACACCCATGGGAGACAGAAGTGAGCCAACAATAGATGAAAAATTTGTTCAGTAATTGCAATTAAGTTCAGCGATTAATACACGGGTTCGGGACAAAAGGAACTCGGGTCCAGTTAGTTTGTCTTGTTCTGTGTTAAGTGGGCGCCTAATGATCTGAGAAGCAGTCACTGAATGTAGGGTGTAGCAAATTTCGTGCAAATTACAGCAAACACCAAGAACAGAATAGCATCACTAGTGTTTTAAGTAAATGGAAGTCTAGCAATGCTTTAAAACAATCTGTAGAAGCGCAGCCGATGACTTCAGAAAGATGACTATACCACTGGTTAGTAATCCTAAAAGAAAGGAACTGTCGTACAAGGAAGGTCCAGAGACAGAGCCTGCTAAGTCTCCTGACATGTCCTCGTCGGCCGTCATCATTTACTACGATGAACGGTTCTAAAAAGATCCGCTTCAAAAAAGAAGTACGAGGAAAATAAACCACCGTGAAGTCGTCGAAATTCAAGCGGATACAGATTAACAATTACAAATCGATAGCCGCATACGACAGTTCTTAAGCCCGTGACTAGATTGGTAGTCGCACGCTGGACATGTTCAACAGCGAGTATATCTTTCTTCAGACCAGTATACAAGACCTGATCAGCATAATTGGGTGGCGGACTTACATAAACCCCACGAAGCGTTTAAAACGCTCTCTTGCCTATACGGAGGAAAATGCGCTTAATTATCCTAACAGTGGTGAACCTTTTTTGTCGCCATCTTGTAGTGGTATGCAAAGGATAAATTAAGCAGCATCCAGGTGATTAGATCTTTCTTTAGATCGATTTTCGTGGCGTTTACTGCACTGAACGCACTATGAATCACAAAGACATCGCCAAAGTCCCCAGCGAGCGACATATGTGCACACTTGTCATCTAGTGGGAAGCTCCAATCGTCCGATATGCGCTTAATCACGTCAAGATCAATCTGCATTGCACTGAGGTTACTTTTATTCCCGATTTTTAGGTCATCGGCGTATAGAGGAGCGTTTGTGGATATACTTTTCAGAAGGTAATTGATGTAGATAAGAAACAAAAGAGGACCTAACACTGATCCTTGATGAACCCCGGCATGAATCGAAAGGGAGATGGAAAGTCTGATCCGGTTTTGTCCAGAAGAGACGCAATCCAGCAAAGAACCTCTCCCTGAATACCATAGGCTTCCCGTATGTATCTGGAGAGGCCATGTGGGCCACGGTCAAAAGCCTTGACGAAATCAAAGAACAGCATTCGAGGTGAGATCACTGTCATTGGCCTCATTACGTTTGTCCATGAAGATCACCACATTTGTCATACATGACCGGTTAAGAAGAAAGCCATTTTGGGAGAAGGGAGACTGGTTGATAGAAAGTGCCTGAGGACGGCGCATTTCAGCAGACCATCCATCTTTTTGGACGGAATATTAGTAGGGCTGACTCGGGGAGTGCCGGTCACCTGCTTTGATAATAGTTGTGACCATGGATTCTTCCCATGCACTAGGGAGAGCGTCAGTCCGAAACGTCTCTGTAGGACAAGCAGCTGTTTCCTTGAGAATCCCAGGGTGGACCATATCAGGAACCAACGCAATGTGTGAAGTAACCTCGTATAAAAGGTCTCCAGTATCGAGAACAGAAAACCCAACGGTAAAAAGTGGCTGCAAAAAGCTCCACAGTGGTAGAGTAGAGTACAAGTTCGATGGTGCAACGTTGCAGACTGCCGAAAAGTACTCCTTGTATAACTAGGCCACAACAATGAGGTCCGAAGAAGTCTCCTTCGTCAGACAAAGGTTCCCTGTATCCATCGTTGTTGGAAGCACTCCCAGTGGTTTTCGCTTGCGATGGACATTATGTCCTGTTCTTTGAATCCATTGCTGAATCCGCCCCATAACTTGTTAATGTACAACACTGGCGCAGTTGATGTTGCGGTTGACGCTAAAATTCGAGGGACGCCCTGTTTGCTCACTTGCTCTCTTTCGAGCGCCAGCAGATAAGCGCAAAACCAGTATCCTACGGACGCATCCGTGAACGCGTATTTTATGATCACAGAACATAGTGTCGGGGATCATGATATACGCGTTTAAGTACGCGTCCGCAGAGTGCAAGTTTTGGATGCAGTTGCAGTGGGGCCTAGACGTCTCGAATGGAATAAGGTTATTGTACCACACAAGTCAGTTCACCCCCCTTCTGAATCGTGGTAGACGAAAGTAGAAAACGACAGCTTCTGATAGTTCCATTTCTCCGGGGAAAAAATGGAGAATAAATATAAGAATGTATACTGGTACAATAAAGGTCCGTTACGCTAAGACTGAACCTAGACGTGATGTGACGCCTTGCGCATCTCGATGACTTTTGGGCTGAACTGGACGGTATGGCGAGCACACCAAAAGAGTTACTCATAACGGAGATGTGAACTCCCAGGACGACCGCCTTGGTTAGGCCGAATCTCGTCTAGGTGGCAGGTTTGGGGTAGCATCACATCGATCAAACAATGGCGGGCGACTGCTGTAGCTGTGCGCTGAACATAGGCTGTTTTTAGCCAGCACTAGTTTTAGGCATCGTGCGCGTCATTGATACACTTGGCACTCTCCCTCTTCAAATCAGACCTGGTCTCAGATAGACCACATAGTTGTTAGTTATCGGTGGCAGGGTTCAATTCAGGGCTGTCGTTCGTATTGGAGCACGTACCTAGATCAGATCATGCGCTGGTACGCTGTCGTTTCGTACTCACTTTTGCCCAGCAACGACCCCACCGACAGCAACGATTGGCTGTTGAGAAACTGACTGCACCGCCGATAAAGCATAAGCGTCAAACTAGCTTAGAAGCCTGCCCTAGTAGTTCTCACTCCGAAGATCCTGATCGCTCCTGGACACAGATCATACAGGCCATTCGTGACGCGGGTACACTGGCATGCGGCACGGGGGTGCATGAAATGAACAAACATTGGATCTCGGAGATATCCCTGGAGTTGTTAGAAGCCAGACGGAACATCCCTCCTGGCAGTTCAGGTAACAAGT
>QNGE01000254.1:149523-160339 GCA_008508345.1 Paragonimus westermani
GTGAATGTTGTCGTTGTTTGGCCGAGTTATCTGTGAAGTGAGTGCATTTGATGACGCGGGGCAGTAAAAGCCGTGAGGAAGCTGTCTTGCTGATGACGCCTTACTCTCACTTGCGGCTCGGTTGTTTGTTTGCAAGGTGTAGGCACCTCGATGTTGAATTTTTGAATATAGACGTAACTATTTTCAGCAGTTAGGTCCCTTCTCGTCCCCTTCTTTTTTCCTCTCTTCCTATATAGGGTTTGCTTTTTCTTCATGGTTGTGTGGCAGTTAAGCACTAGTGTGAACCAGTGATGTACTGCTATCTATGATGATGATTATGCACGTAAGTCTACAGCTGGGTAACTACGCAACAGTGAGCTGTGAGCTACTCGACGGACGAAAATACACGTGGCTGTGTGCAGGAATGTATACTGGGCACTAACTAGGAATAAATTGGCGATCCAGACGAATTTTGAACTCAGCCACTGTCGTGGCACTCGCGATATATTCTGGAAGAGAGTACCAGGCTACGCAGATCCGAACCAAGAATAAACTGTGCCCTAGCTCACGTCTGCTATACCGACATTTTAGTTTCAGAGAATGCCCTCTGAGTGAGCAAATATCCGCAGAAGTGAGGAGCGATCTGTACGGATGGTTAGGGGTCCCCAAATTCATGAACATCAATATTAGGTCATCTCTGTGCCTACGGTACCCCGGGGAGAAGAGACCTAGCCTTTGAGGCCGCTCGATGTCGGGTCTTAAACTCAACGCATGAACTGCTTTTGTGGTGCGCCCTCAAAGTTTTAAAAATAATTTTGCCCTTCCATAAGTGCGAAAAAAACAGCAATCCTCTGCTTGATGCGAGGACGATGAAAGCAGTTTTACAGGCTTTAGAAACAGGACCGCTCGAGTTTGGCTTGAATTGGCTTATGCCTCAGTATTGGGGAACTCGAAAGATTGTGCGCCACAACAGTGCCAAGGTCCTTTTTTCTGTTAGTGAGTTGGAGCGGTACTCTGGCGAGGGAGAAAAGGGAACTGTTTATGTCTGATATGCATAACTTGGCACTTGCAGGTATTGAACACGGAGTTTGATTTGGACCATCTGAAAGGCGATAACATGTCTGCAGGGTGCTTGCTTCAGAGCTATTACGCACGATACGCCAGATTTTAATACCATCGGCAAGCAACATCAATGGAGACGATACATCACACGGTAGATCGTTGATGAAGACAAGAAAGTAGTGTCCCCAGTGAAATTGAGGGCAAATCAAGGGGAAACAGTTGATAATGCTTAAGATAATACAGATACTGTAACATGCAAGCCGGCCGCTTCTACTCTGAGCACCCGTTACACTAGTGGCCCAACTTTGGGGCAAACTGGACACTGGGAGACGTCGTTCTTCCGAAGTAGAGGTTCCAATGACAGCCCTGTAAAAGGAAACAACGCAAACAAGCATGAGCCAAATGCTCAGTAGGTCATGCGCACGACCTGCAAAAAACAAAAACTAATACGGTGCCAACAACACAGCAAGCACACGAGAGTCGGTTTCCTTTCATACAAAAATTTCTGGTTCAGTGTAATGGAAGTTATATCGAGTTTACTTGAAATGGTACAGATAACCTTGCCGAAAAATACGTAGAATACCACACATCGTAATTTTTTTCCCGAAAAAGTGTTCGTGCTTAACTCAATCACACGTGCTATGAAGGCACATTCGAGGGGAGCCGGCTCCCTTTCATACTCGGGAAAAAAATTGGACCGCTGAGTGACCTAGAAGCCGGATTTTCTCATTGGTTGTCCTAAGGTGTATTGGAAAATATCTTCTAACGTGTGAAAGCACGTGGGTACTGATATATAAGTATATTGTGACAAAAATGTGTATATGTATACACACTGATGAATGTATTCCTGTAGGTATATATATATATATNGGGTACTGATATATAAGTATATTGTGACAAAAATGTGTATATGTATACACACTGATGAATGTATTCCTGTAGGTATATATATATATATTCATGTATATAAGTATACATATATATGTATATGGATATGCACATAAGTACGTATGTGCGTGGATATATGTATGCAAATATATATATAAGATATAAATGTTCGTACAAATGTACACGTATATATACATGTATATATACATATATATATGTATATATGTGCATATCTCTATGAACATCTATAATATCATATATATACATATGTATATACACATGTGTTTATGTGTATATCCATATGCATGTACATGTATACATATATATATCCATATATATATATACCTATATACACAAGTGTACATATGTATAATGCTGTATATACACATATATGTACATGTAGACTGATGTATGTATGTATGCCGTTGCGGAAACAGATATATGTATGTGTATATATATATATTTCCAGAACGGTTTACATATAATTATATTTATATATATGTATATATACATATGTATATATACATATATATGAACAAATATATATAACGTGTATATTATTATATAAATATATGTACACATACGTACATATGTTTATGCATTCTTATGTGCACATATGAATATGTGTGCATATACATACATATATATGTATGTAAATACGTATATCTGAACGAACGTCTATAACTTTGAAAATATGTATACATGTATATATATATACATATGTATACATGTATGCACACATGTAAATATATATGCATATATGTATATATACAGATATGCACGTGTACATACATAGGTTGCCATTGGAATGAGGCTCAATGGCACTAATCACCCATCCACGGTAAACTGCATGCCCAAACGGTTGTGGACCCAAGAGGGTGCCCCTGAAATAAGACTCAGTGGACCTAATCACTTATCCTCGTAATCTGGTATTGCCAATCAGCTGAGGACTCAGGAGGCTGTCACTGAAATAAGACTCAATGACCCTCATCGTCTGCCCTCAGTGAACAATCGTACGCATGTTACCAATAATTGAGCAGGGCTCGGGATGGTAATCAAGTTGTAAAAGGCCCTAAAGAGGGCCGTGGGGTCATTCCACTTTTCCTGAGAACGACAGTGGGGTCGTTCTCGTGGTTCACGTTAGCTACTGAATTGTCTCAAAGTGCAGGCAGGTAAAGTCGACGTCAGATTTGTGGTAGTCAACACACGAATGATGGTACCAACAGGTGTACTTGGAGTACAGGACCCAGTTGACGTTGTCCTCGTCTAAGTCTGTCTTCAGGCAGCATAGCTGATAAACGTCGTTTTTTACCGGCTTCAACGCCATCTTCCTTACAATACGTTCCCTCATTTTTGTTTTGGATTGCTTTAAGCCTTCATGAGTTTTATACCAGCAGCGCAAAGTCGGTCGGAATACATACTCTTTGAACGTTCAACAATGTTTCATTGACTCATATACCGTTGAACGTTCACACACAGCAGTTTTGATGTGCCTATTCTCGTTCTCCACCCGGTTGAATGTATACTTACCGGAGAGAACAGTCCCTGATGAAAAGTGACAGGCCCACCCAGATTTACAGACAAGCCATGTCATACACAGGTGATCGAAAACTTTCCGGCCTAGAGACCTAAATTTATAAGCAGTGAAGAGTTTTCTACAGCATTTTGCACAGCATAATTCTCATTGTTTCTCACATTATTTTCAGTCTCTTCAAATTCACATGTACACTCGTTTAAATCATGTGAGTTGATTCTGTGACGCGCAACCGAAACCAGCGAGCGCGCACGAATTGAATTTGTGTGTGACGGGACGTGCTCCTGTGTTGTCGGTGCCGTTTTAGCTTACATTTGTGTAAGTCGTGTGCATGGCTTATTGGGCCTTCGGTTCATGTTTGTTCGTATTGTTTCTCTTTTCAGAACTGCTGTTCGAACCCCTACTTCCGAAGAGCGCTGCCCCCTGGAGCGTCCATTTTGCCCGAAGGTTGGTCCGCGTAGTAANTCTGCGTTCGTTGCCACGTATGCACGGATTTGGGGAGAGTTAACGGCTAACGGAATCCGCGTTTATTTTAGCGAATTTCCAAATACATCAATCGTCGGAATTATCTCCGTTGTGACTTCTAAAGTTACGTGGAACTATACGACAGATCGATTGGATACTTCATTCCGTGTGGCGGACCTCTAAACGGCGCACCTGCACGAACTACTGTGAGTCGGTTGTTTTCATTTTCACCCCTGTTTTTATTTTGTATTCACACCTGAACTATATAAAGCGTTTGGATCCACTACAGCATGAGGTGAACGCTGTCATTGGTATATTGTTAAGATGTTGTTTTGGAATATCATGTAAGTGATTGTGGACCGAATAGTTAGGTTAGTGTGAAATGTACTTATTGTGCTGTGGGAAATATTTCGTTTTAATGCGTAAAGGATTTTTATCAAGAACGCTGAGGAATTGCGCTAACTTAATAGCGAAATAGGTTGACGAGGTAGCTGAAGGAGCCGGTTTCATCCCATACCCAGCAAAAATACTTTGAACGGCCTAATAGTGTAACATGCACACCAGCCACTTCTGCTCTGACCGTTCGTAGCACTTGCGGACCGAATCTGGAGCAGTCGTGCTACAGACGGTCAGAAGGGAAGTGGCTGTTCTGCATGTTACATTATTAGACCGTTCGAAGTATTTTTGCCAGGTATGAAACTAAAACGGCTCCCTCAGACCAGCCACCTCCGCTCTGACCGCCCATAGTACTTGTGGAGCAATACGGAGGCTCCGGAGACAACGTTCTTACGTAGCAAGAGTTCGAACAACATTCCTGAAAGGAGGAACAATACGAACATGCATGAGCCGAAGGCCTAATAGACCATGCACACGACTTTCACAAAAGCAAACCGAAACGGCACCGACAACACAGCGGCACGCCCGTTAGACGATTCAGATTCAATTCGTGCGCGCTCGCTGGTTTCGGTTGCGCGTCACAATAATACGCTGAGTGACATTGAAGCTTAATTTTCCCACTGGCGGCCTACGTAGTACGTCTGTAGCACGCATATGTGTAGTATATATGATGAGTGTGATATAGATATGTAGACCATATGTATATAAGAAATACCTAAAGTGTACGGGGAAATATCTGCATGTACTGACCTATATATAGGTGTTTTGTGTCAAGAATATGAATATGTATATATATACGCATATATATTTATACACACCTATATACGTGTATATATACATATGGGTATGTGCATATATATATATATATATATGTAAACCCTGATAAACCTATACATATACATACATGTGTACATATGTGTGTAGATATATACATATACATAGGTTGCCGATGAAAGAAGACTCAATGGCCCTAATCGCTTATCCAAGGTAGACCGTATGCCTAATCGGTTGAGGACCCGAGAGGATGTCACTGGAATAAGACTCAATAGACCTCATCGCCTGCCCACATTGAACAATCGTACGCATGTTACCAATAATTGAGCAGGGCTCGGGATGGTAATCAAGTTGTAAAAGGCCCTGAAGAGGGCCGTGGGGTCATTCCACTTTGTCCTGAGAACGACAGTGGGGTCGTTCTCGTGGTTTACTTCGGCTGCTCAATTGTCTCAAAGTGCGGGCAGGTAAAGTCGACGTCGGATTTGTGGTAGTCAGCGCACGAATGATGGTACCAACAGGAGCACTGGACCCATCTGACGTTGTCCTCGTCTAAGTCCACGGGATCTTCCCTCAGGTAGCATATTTTACAAAAACCGTTGTTCACCGGCTCCAAAGCCATCTTTTTTAAAATAATCCCCCTCATCTTCGTTTTGAATTGCATCAGGACACCCGTAATGACTCGCCTAACGCGCGCTGTCTCTGAAGGATCCCCTGAAACTTTTATCTGCGGAAAATGTCGTTAGTCATTCGACTTCCAAGTGCGGACTTTCTGCGCCCCGTGGAAATAACTGAAGCACACGTGCTGGGAATGGCAGGCATGTGACTCTTCTCATCTGACTGATACACCGCCTTCCTAGTGGATGGGATGGAGGGGTTCGGGCAATTATGATAATATGCCGAAATACATCATTCATTAAGTGAAAGCGGCGAAATAAAGTGACACACATATGGTAAACCTTGCGAATTGCTCGTCGCTGTGCAGGCGAACGATCAACGACGGAGGTTTGTACTGCTGGTGTGCAGGGTAACGTTTTCAGCATACGTTGTAAAACCATCCGGTAACTGACCGTGGTTCCCTTAGGCAGCATTACGTAAAAAAACGCCACACCTACGCCATTTACATCTAATAAGAGTCACAACGTCACGACCTATGGTTGAACATACTGATGTCTACGCTCGACGGTCAGCCTACGTGCACCCTACAGCCACGACGTAAAAATGATACTGAATTTTCGGAATACGTTTGTTATATGCACATGTCATCATTATCTGGACTATTCCGTCCGATTTCACGAAGCCTCCTTACGTTCGATTCCGCATGAGTAGCAGTCCTTCTCTTGTATGTGCTGGTCTAAAGTTAAACGGTATGCATTATGGTAGGTGGGGTATCGCTTGTTTTTGCCAGTGACGTCCGTGTAGTCAACACTTTCACTCGCACCCGCTTGCGTGGAGGAACAACGTGGAACTCATCTTCATAGGTTTCATCTATGATTATTGGCGCTACACACGGTCTCTTTTTGTGTCTCAACTTCGGAGGTGGCGCAGTGTTTGAGGTCGATGCAACTGAACCCGCATAGTTAATTAAATAATAACGTACCTCGCGAGGGAGTTGTAACTGTTCTGTGCGGACGGGCAGTGCGATATATCAGCATTATTCATGCACTCCACATCGAAAACTAACTGGACCTTATCGCAGCGATAGTCGCCCGTATCAACGGGGTTACCACGATATCCACAGGGCACCCCCATATGAACATTCCCATTCCACTTTGGCTGTTTTGCATTCCAGGACGGAATAAGAGGGATGTCTGTGTGTGGCAAAGCCGCCTTAGCCCTCTCAGTGGACTAGCGCATGAAAGCTATGGTGGTCTTGAAAACGCGGCTTCCTGTCAGAGGTTTACATTGTGCAGATTGGCTAACCTGTGATGCAACAATGTGTAATCCAGTTGAAATGCATCACTACCGGCAACAGTGACCTATCGACGGAACATACTGCTTTTGGGTGGATTGTATTCAGCAAGTCGTCGTCGATGGATTGGGAAGTGGCCAAGAGCAAATGCGGTCATAGTTAACAACGTACTGTATGGATAGAAGTGCTTTTTGAATACGGACTGCATATGAATACAAGGTAACCACATGGACCTATAGAAATTGCTCTCGCATGTGCCGTCACTGATGTTCACTGTGTGATGTGTGCCCTCGTGATTTACTCGAAGCTACCAACTGATGTTACACAAAGTACGATTATCTTGCACTCGTTTGAAGTGCAGCAGGGGAGCACGCTTCTTGAGATGCTTCAACACCAACTGACTGGTGAATGTTGTCAGCCGAGATAGTATATTCTCAACGTCCACGTCCACGCTGATCACCTTCCGGCGGTCGCAACCGTAGGCACACTGTATCTCAAACTCACGCATTAGCCACTGGCTGTGGACCAAATTTTACTAACGGCCGTGGCGGAGTGATCTTTGGGACGATTGCGCTTCTTCAGTCGCCCATTCGCACTCTCCAGACGGTTGTTTGTTCGGTCTCCGAGGTGAACAGCATCCACCTGTGCATGGATGGCCCACTTCGACGCAGGTGATCACTCACTCTTCAGAGTTATTGCAAGTAACCATGCGATGAAACAATTATCGGCTTCTGAAGAAATTCGTCTGAATGGTGTTTATAATGTTTATTGCGTCAACTTACGTGTTACCTCACAGCATCCTGAACTTGAATGTAACATCACCTTATGTCGCATCCAAAGACCACTCGTGCTGCTCGCATTTGGGTCGCCATTTCATCCATCACAAACTTTCTGACACGTATTTGTTCCCCCATCACCTCCCGGAATATTTCGGACAAATGACGCAGTGATGCGCATTTCTCACTTCGTGCATAGGCGTACATTACGGGTCGTCCATGGCCCATGTCGTCTGTAACGAGGAACTGATACAGCTTCAGGCTACAGCGGCGAACGTGGGGTGATAAAGGACCTACTCGCGGCGGTTGGTTCCATGAGCGGCATCGATTTTTACTACATCAGGGAACCGCCTGAATAACTGCACCTGCTCTCTGCGTGTGAAACCTATTTGCGTGTATCCATTATTGTCGTCTCTGACGATACGAAGTACGGCGTTCTTCTCTATATGACGCAGAATTTGGAGCTGACTTTCCGCTACATTAGTGCACACTAACCCACTTACTAATTGCTGGCGGTTTCAGCTGATGACTTATGTTTCAAATATCCACGGTAGTTTGTACTCGCCATGAACATCCGCAGAATACTGCTTCAACTCAGCAGTTAGTGTGTTTTACTCGAAAAGCTGCCTCAAGCCGTTCACTTCACTGTCTATGAGCCGACGAATCCTTGGATGTGCATCGTACAGCCAGGCAGGTATGTTGTGGTCGTGCTCCAATGTGAAAGAGCTAACAACCATCCCGGTATTTCTCCTGACCACGTTGAAGCGTGATTGGCAGCATGTATCCCGCGAACTGTGCCATGGGAAGTATGTGAACTGGACTCACTAAACACGTCGTAATCCGTGGCTTCCGCTCTTACGTCGCTTGTATTTTATACAGCGGAACGCCATCTGCCACGTGAACTCAACGGAAATCACACTCACATGATCATATTTCAAGCGTCCACTGCCAGCATTCTTGTTTGAACCAAGTACATACAAAACACTGTAATCTTTCACGAACCTATCCAAGCAACTTTTACACTCGCTGAAGCTAACAAATTTGTGACCCTCAAAGACATCTTCGAAGCCCATTAAATAATCCATAACCTAAAGTGCAATATAGGCAACATCGGTCAAATATTAATGACACGTGGAAAAATTCTTCACGAGATACCACATTCATACCGTCACAACACCTACCATTTCTAATTCTGATCTCTGCGCCAAATGGAGGACAAACTGATTTACGGTCGACTAAAACAAAAAATTTTAACCCTCCTGACGCTCTCTGTCATGAAAATGGGTGATTTTAAATGCTTGGGCGATACCACGGGGATATCGCCCGCTATTCAATGATTTATCACTTTATCGTTGTCTATCAGCAGATTTCACTTCCTACGGATAATTTCCATCCAACACTCTCCACCACAGAACCCAGATTCATCCTGCGCGCGCTTGACAATTTAGACTGGGCAATATCATAAGATGAAAATTACCCGCAGGAATGTAATCTGCCGTTAGACGGTGATAAAATGAGAAATCTATGAGCACTGGACGATATTTCCATGGTATCGCCCAGGAATGTGAAAGTCATCGAGTTCCATGACAGAGAGCATCAGGAGAGTTAAAAAGCTTTGGTTTAGTCGATGGTAAATCGGTTTGTCCTTCATTTGGCGCTGAGATCGATATTACCGATGGTAGGTGTTGTAACGGTATAAATGTAGTATCTTGTGATGATTTTTTTCACGTGTGATTAATAGTTGACCGATGTTATCTTATATTCCATTTTAGGTTATGGATTATGTACAGGGCTTCAAAGATGTCTTTGAGGATCGCTAATTTGCTAGCTTCAGCGAGTTCAAAAGTTGCCTAGATAGGTACATGAAGGATCATAATGTTCTGTATGCGCTTGGTTCAAGCAAAAAATCAGGCAGTGGACGCTTGAAATATGATCATGTTGGTGTGATTGCCGTTGAGTTTATCTGTTAGATGGCATTCCGTTGTATAAAACACAAGCGACGTAAGAGCGAAAGCCGTGGAGTACGACGTGTTTAGTGAGTTCAGTTCACATAATTTCCATTGCATTGGTCCCTCGATACATGCTGCCAATCATGCTTTAACGTGGTTAAGAGGAATACAGTGTTGGTTCTTAGCCCCTTCACGTTGGAGCACAGCCACGACCTAACTGCCTTGCTGTACGATGCACATTCAAGGATTCGTCGGCCCACAGGCAGTGAAGTGAACAACTCGAGACATCTTTTTGAGTACAACACGCCAACTGGTGAGTTGAAGCAGTATGCTGCGGATGTTTATGGCAAGTACATAACTACCATGGATATTTGCAACATCTAAAGCTGTATCAGTTCATCGTTACAGACGACATGGGCCATGGACGACCCGTAATGTACGTCTATGTACGAAATGAGAAATATGCATCACTGCGTCATTTGTTTGAGACATTCCGGGAGGTTATGGTGGAACACATAAGTGTCAGAACGTTTGTGATGGATGAAATGGCGGCCCAAATGCGAGCAGCACGAGTGGTCTTTGGGTGCGACACTATGTTATGTTACTTCCATGCTCGGGATGCTGTGAGGAAACATGTAAGTTGTTGTAATAAACCTTATAATCACCATCCAGACGAATTCATTCAGAAGCCGATAATTGTTTCATCGCATGGCTACTTGCAACAACTCTGGAAAGTGAGTGATCACCTTTGTCTATTCATTTCGCAGGTTTAACCGGGATGTTGCAATAATCCGGCGAACAGGCCCCAGCTTCATGAAATATCTCTTGTGCAGTTGGTTGTATATAAAGCCAGAGTGGGCCATCCATGCACAGTCGGATATTGTTCATTTGGTAAATCGAACAAACAACCGTCTGGAGAATGCGAGTAGGCGACTAAAGTAGCGCACTCATCCCAGAGATCATCTAGCCACGGCCATTAGTAAAATTTGGTCCCACAGCGAGTGGCTAATGCGGGAGTTTGAGGTGCAGTGCACTTACGGTTGCGACCGCCGGGAGGTGGTCAGCGTAGACGTGTACGTTAAGA
>QNGE01000254.1:176841-191546 GCA_008508345.1 Paragonimus westermani
TTGGTACTTTCTGTAACCCCCAAGAGCGGTGCTACACCCCGTTTTCAATGACTGCCTTTCAGGTCAACAGAAAACCGCCGGACATCGAAACGAACAAACTGACTGGATCCGGGTAGATTGGGCCCCCAGCCTCGAACCCGTGTACAAATCGCTGAAATCGCTGAAGTCTTCTCCGCCTTAAAAACCTTACATTACTACGACGTGTTACTGTGTCATACACACGCCTAATGTAATCGACTTCGTGTATCTCATGGAAACTATCCAACAGCCCACACACAGTCTCTCCACCGTAGCTTACAGCTTATGATTTGGTGGATAGAATTCCGGACCAACCGACATTGTCCAATGGTTGTGAACTGGGTAACTGCGACGCATACGGAGACCTTCGTCATTGGACGTTACACGAGTAACGGAGGGACAGTGGATTCCTCGAACCTACGGCACCATGTTGCAATACGTAACACACGTAACCTATTCACCTGTAACATACGCTTTCAGTTCGCTTGCTCTTTCTAGTACAATGCACACATAAAAGGAAGCACTGCTTGCAGATCGCATATTTCGGAATTTTCTCCCTCGATTTCCGGCAGTACTGCGCACGTTTTACACAATTCCTCCAGACTTGACTCGTTCCAGTCTTCAGTTAAAACGAACGACGCTGTCTACCCAATTCCGCAAATGCATCACAACGGAAACCCTCTGGAAATTAGGCTCGAACTACTCTGCCAAGGTCTGTAAGTTGCGAATTCCTGCGAGAAAGCCGGTTATTTTCCAGCCAACGCACCCGCCCTCAGATTTCTAACACGCACCAAGTAATAAATAGCCGCCGCGTCCACATTAACTATCCACACTACACAGCCGTGAACTCGCTTTCCAAGCTACTCCACGAATACGGCATTTTTTGCAAATTGATCCTGGAATTTACCCATTTTGCGGATGTGGTTTAATAAGACCAGCAGAGTCAGTTCAGTTAATGCAGTTGAGTTTCAAACAGAATTTTCACGGCGTATGCCACATTTCTTTCATTATCGTAGTTTGATTTTTTATGTGAAGTTTGTTTAGACGATGGTTGAATTGTTAGGTGGTGAGCGGATAGTCCCTTCTTCGTTTACACTACTGGTGCATCCCGAACATATTAACAACCATGCTGTTTGCTGCTCATGTTTGAAAATAATTCTTCGGTCATCAGTGACCTGCTTTACGGTTGCATATGTGGACTTCTAATCTCACCTTCTGCTTCAGTAGGATAGTTGAAAGACAAGTTACGACAAGAATTCATTTCGCACACCCTCATCAGTCGTAAACGTGTAACCGGCATGGAAACAAAACCGACAAGAGTTGAATGAAACGACCAAAGACGCCATTCGGGTTGTGTCGTGATTGGTGCTCACGGCTTATTCTACAGTAATCAAAGGTTGAAAGTGATTTATTTTTTAGGCATATAATCGTCTGTAGGCGGCTTATCAACAAGGCCCCAAGGTACTTGAGAATTTGTGAGCTGTGGGTATTTATGAAGACCTCAAGCGAAAATGTGGTATTCACCCTGCGACCGACGGTCGGTATGTACATTGCAACATCTACACATACTCCGTCCCACTTTCGCGGATCGCTTTTAAAAAATTCACCTAAACAGTTTAAGAGGCCCGAGAGGTTTCGGATATAAATACCGGAGTCGTTTTCCAATAAAATAACCAGTTTTCGTTTACAAAGTTAAAATGGGGATACGGAATGTAAGGGACTCGTGAGACAGTTTCCGAGGCTTGCTTGCAGTCCATTGAATTTTTCTTTAATATTGCTACAAAGGACTGTGTGCAAAAAGCAATGCGTAAGGGGTGAGCAAATGTTTTGTCGGTCTTTTCGTGGGTGAAAAATTTAAGAAGTGAAAAAATGTCGGCAATTTTGCGGTAAGTTACCTGGTAAGTAATTTTAGGTCATTTCCCGGCATTACCTTTGAAATCACCCGATAGATTTTAGAGTTCACCTAGGTTAGTTCAGAGATCTGACTGGCAAGGTAACCATGTAGCCGTAGGGGACATGGGCCACACGGTTGCATCTAGAATGAGATGTTCCGCAATGCATAGAATATAATTTTAAGGTTGAAATAAAAGCAGAAAGTTTAGGCCAAGGATAACCGAGACTACTGGTACATCTCTCCTGATCGGAAAAGCTGTAACAAACTCAACCCTTGAACAAACTTTCATATGGCTTTTTGTTGCTTACAGTGAGGAAACATTCATTAGTCATGGTTTTTCGGATGAGCACGACGGATTGTACTCTCTTCGTTCCCTATGTAAATGAAAACTTACAAAGATAAAGATAGCGCAACATTGCAATTTTAAAGTGGAATTACGAGCGGAGAATATAGTCCGCTTTAAATTAACCGAAATATCTTGACACGGCAGTGAAGCACGTGGAATGATTTAAAGAAGACTTACTGTTCGTGACTTCAACGTGTACATATTATGTACACATTGAAATACGTGATATCTTATTAGCATACTAAGACGGCAAACTGTGTTATAGGCGTATTAGAGGTGTTATTTTTTGTTGCTTTGCGATTTATCCTGTCAATCTCGCAAAACTGCTGCATCAGACCGCACTGTACATTCTTGTCTGGTCTGTTGAACAATAGGCGGAACAATTTTGAAGAGAAGCTTCTTCGCGCACACGTCGGTGACCAACAGCCAGCTATAACACTCCATTGCTGAGTGGAATTCCAGGTCCATTGCTTCGCACCATCAACCACGCCTGGAACACTCCGAATAATCCTCAGTATCATTGGAGGTTTCATGATCACTGTTCACAATTATCGAGCCGGGTCCTTGGATTCACCGGTTATTTTGTGTCCAGAGTTATTACAGCCTGTTCATTTTTTTCACACTACTCAGCCGACTCACTGATTTCAAGTTATTTCAGCTTCAGTACATGACTTCACTTCCGAAGCACTCACTAAAGTGTGGGTGTCATACTTAGAAACCGCTTCTTGTTGGCTGCAAAATTACATTACCTAGCCATGACTTTCATCTGTGAAGCTTCAAAATATCGGTCGTTTGCAACCTTTATTGCCAATAATTTCAAGAGCTTCAACGATCTTTACACAGGTTTGAGGCTGGAGGCCCAAAAAGTTCGAAGCCGGTCGACATGCAGCGGTTTTCTGTTAACCCGAAAGGCCGTCATTAGAAACAAGAAGTTACTCGCTGTTGACGGTTATAGGGAGCCGCAACAGAGTGTGTGTTTAGGAATACAATAAAACTTTGAAAGGTTCCGTAGAAGGGCAGCTAAATGCTTTTAATTAGGCGTTGTTTCATTTACTGGCACCCTTCTAAAAAGCACTGCATATGAATAACCTGAGGTCTGAGCTTCAAACGCTTCTTGTTGATATCTCCATCTGTTGTTACCAGTTATTGAGTTTGCACAAGATACGTGCAGAAATTAATTGTGTTGGGACCATGTAACCGTGGAGTATTCGAAATTCAAAAGGATGGAGATCAAGACATTTAAGGGTGGGCTAGTAGGAGAAATGCCAAATTTGGTAACCATTTTGGTGACTACTCGCAGGAGGCGTTCAATGGGGAAAGTCTTACTTTGAGCTCGTATACGCTACTTGATTAACATATTCAACCAGTGGTCCTATGCAGACTCCGTTGGGTGCTTGACAGGCATGCCTGTGTGTGAGGGGAAAGGTTACTTTTCTCAACTTAATTGTTCCAAATCCTTATTTTGCGGACATCCGTTGGTGCTGAGAGGAAGATAAACGAGTCGACAGCCGAATAACCGAGTCGTTATACGCACTGTGGTAAATAATTGAAGCAATACGTGAGGTGGGGAAGTAGTGGGAATTAAACATATAATCGGATAATAATCGACAAGGAGAACACGCCAAAAGATGATGAAAATTGTCCTGCTAACACATCTAAGGATAAATTTGAAAAATCCCTAATTCTGTCTGATGGACCAATCCGGAGCTCATTTGAAAGCTTGTTAGAGATTCGGGATACAATCATAAACGTAGTCCTAACAAGCGTAATGCACTTATTTTCTGACTGGCCTATCTCCCTTTCCCTGAACCATTCCCAGATAAACCCGAAATGAAGTAGTTCACCAGAAATTTCCCGGAAACAAAGCATTTCACGCTTGGAGTAAAACGCATTAGTGAAGAACGGGAAAAGTTTATTGCAGTTGTTGGAATACACATGATGCAGTCTTCTCAGTTATGCTTCATCCTTCCTTATGAGGTTCCGTTACTTGGAAAAAGAAGTAAGCATTCAACCAACGTTTTGAAACATCAGGAAACAACAAATGAACAAAAACAAGGACATCATAATGAAGACGATGTACATATACGTCAACAACAAAATCCATTGTTTCCAAACTCGTCCTCATGCTACATGACAACACAATCAAATAAGACTTCTAATGCGCACAACTTGACGTCACTGAAACTCACACTTATTATCGCCGTAGTGTGCACCGTTTCCACTTACGTGTTCAATATGCAAGCCGCTGCACCACATATTACCGCTTTTGAACAGACCGTACCCCGGAGATTGTTAGTCAGTTTTTGTTGCTTCCTCCATACACACTAGCTGCGAGCGGATCGGTTACCGTCGGCTTATTCAGGTGGCAGAGCATAGATAATATTTTGTACCTCCCTAAGTTCAGTTATGATATACCATACACAGCAAGCTGGATTCCCACAGACGTTGCGGTATAGAAACCCACCGCACCTCACAAAATGCTTCGGACAAATGACGCAAGGTAGCGTAGTTCCCACTTCAAGCATAGGCATACATCACTGGTCGTTTATGACCCATTTTGCTTGTAACCGAAAAAGGATATGGCTTCCGGTTACAACGGCAAATATGAACTGATGGTGGACTTACTTGTGGCGGTTGGTTCCACGCATGGCAGGAAACCCTCGGAACAGCTGCACTTGCTGCTTTCATGCGAACCATATGTGCGTGTATTTACCGTTGTCACCTCTAATGACACGCAGCACGCCGTCTTTTCTATATGATTTAGAATTTGGACAGATTTTCTGCAACATTAGTGTAAACAAACCCACTTACTAACTGTCGGAGGTTTTAACCAATGACGGACTTTGCAAATATCCATTGTCGTTATATACTTCCCATAAAAATCTGCACTATACTGCCTCAACTCAACAGTTAGACTGTTGTACTCAGACGGATGTATCTAGTCGTTCACTTCACTTGCAGTGGGCCGACGATTTGTTCGATGAGCATCGTAGAGAAAAGCAGCCATGTCGCGGTTGTGTTCCAGTGTGAAAGAACTAACAGCCAACCTGTCGATGCTTGATTGGCAACATTTATCACCAGAACTGCGCAGTGGGAACATATTCTCAGCACGTAAAACGTCGTAATCCGCGGCTTTCGCTCTTACGTCGCTCGTATTCATTATACAGATAAGCCATCTACCATGTAAAACCAGCAATAAATACACACCCGTGTTATCATACTTTAAGCGATCTTTACGGCCTCGTACATAACCCATCACTTAAAATGGGATCTGACGTAAAATTGGCCATTTGTGCAATATGCCGACGAAATACGCATCAAGGTCTACCTCACAACACTTATATGTAGTACATGGTTTATAAAAATGGGAAGGTTAGCTATCGATCAGACATGAAAGACCGCTTCAGAAGAAAAGGCATTTACACCGTCACAACACCAGCTGTTGATAATTTCGCCAAATGAAGGACAACTCGATCAACGGTCTGCTAAAACAAAACATTCTAATTCCTGTAATGATTCCAGCAGCGAAAATCGATTACTTTCCGTTTCCTGAACAATATCATCGGGATATTGCCCGATATTCACGGATGTTTCTTTTTATCACCGTCTAACGACAGATTTTACTACCTGCGGACAACTTCCATCTAGTAGATAGGGCCAGCGGAGCGTGAACTTGAAAACGGTGCGTGTGAATAGTTGAAGAGGTTAGAGTTTGGACAAGAGAATAACAAGTTTATACGTATAACGCTTACTTCCTCGATTCTAATGCAATCCCGTGTCATGTATTACATAAATAGAGGGTGTACCCAGTGCACCATGGTGCACAGACAAAGAGATATTTTCAACTACAAACACAGTACTGGTCAAAAATACTACTCCTAAAACATCAAGAAACAACCCTAATTCACTTTGAGTTATTTCTTAATTGGTGCTAGCAGGGTGTATGGATGTTGATGTTTACCCTAGTAACACGTCCGTTCCCTGAGTGTTCTCCGAAAGTTCCCTGAGTGATCTCTGAGTGTTCCAACTAGACATTTTGGGAACACTCAGGAAACGGTGGGAGAAAATATGCGCGCAGTCCCGCTAAGCGATCTTATCATATGCCGCCCATTGTCTATTTTCCTACGTAGTTCAATTGCGTTAAACGTAAATCTATTCTCGCACAATAACGACAACGCAATGTTCCACTTCACGAGAAACGATGTAAAAGGCACATAGACATTCAGTCGTTATATTAAGCGCAATATTTACAGCAATATTTGTATCACTTTGATGGGTACATAATTGGAATCACAGTGCAAAGATGTCGGTAACCAGATCGTCTGCTTCTTCCGTTGCCCGCAATCTCGCCTTCTGAATCCACCGTTGAATGGGGCCCTTGAAGTCCGCATGCAATACGCCGGGATTAGCCTTCTTCATGGTGGATCTTTGTGATCGAACATACCACTGACGGCTAGGGCCGGGGGTGAGGAGACACTGGGGACACGATTGTTGACCCCTCTCCAGTTTATGATTTTCGCCACCTTATCCGTTATTGATGTTTTCATAACATTCCGGGTGCACTCATCCATGGATGTACCGCCGACATTGCTGAGAAAGGGTACTGTGATTTGAACGTGTCAGCTGGTTATATAATTCTGTTTCTTCCAACTTCATATTGAGCAGTTGCATGTCCCCTATGGACTGCATCGGGAATCGCACGGGGAATTGTGCGGCGATGACGCACCGGAAGCTGCATGTTGAAATCGAAGTGCATTCACTTCCAGCCGTAGGGTGTACAACTCCTCGCGGGTTCTGATGTTTTGGAGCACTAATTTCTCAATTACACCTGTTGAACACGGTGATTATTTGTATTAAACGGACTTGCCTTTCAACTCTCTCACTCCTTTGGTAGTGTCGTTTTTACACACTGCCTCACTATATGCTGTTGGTGGACTAACAATGATGGAGCTGAATGCATACCGATTGACATTTTACCAATTACATACCTGGAAGCGATAGGGCTGGAGAAAGTGGGCAGGTTCTCCATTGACCCCAATGTCCATCGTGTTGAAGATGCCTAGGACACATTCTCCAATTGTGGTAGCGGTGGAGATTAGTCGATGTCGACTCCGTGAACTGGGGGCTTCCGTTTCTTCTCCACTTCATACGTGAAGTCGGAACAAACGATAGCTTGTCTGCAAATATGACATAACGCGATTTCACTGTACCTCTTACGTTTGCAATCGCGAACCATTATGTCCGTGGCGTCAGATGATGGTGTGTCTGATAGTTGTTCCAGGATTTGTTAGTAACTGTAAGCCAGTTGCTAGTCACCTAGAAAATGATAGGAAAATCAAAGGCGCATCCCTGTTGCGCGATGCATCTTGACTTTGTACAGCTTCGAACCAGTGGTTTCTGTCGTTCCACCCAATAGCAACTTGTGATGCTTCGTAGATGCCATTCCCGGCAAGATCGTGAACCCTGGCTGCGTAATCCACGACCTACGCACTATACCCACGCTTTTGTCCTCGAACTCCACCATCTGATGCATCTGAAAATGAAAGTGTTGATTATCGGAGGCACTGTGTTATTGCCCACAAAAACGAAATTAAGTTACGTAGGATTTAGTTTACTGACAATTTTCCAAGTGTACATTAGTGGGTAAAATACAAAGCTGTCCGTGAATAGTAGGAACAGCCCTTTACACTAAATACGTTCACGGTCCACTCAGCAGGTGGATGTGCATATACGGGAACACAGGAAAATGTGCAATTTGCTGGAAGGCGACATGTTGTCAAAAAAATCGCAGCAGGTTGCAAAACGCTGTGTGCGAGTGCGTCTTCCAGCCAAGGCGATGATTACCGCGGGTAATCCATTCACCAACACCACGGTGTTGGACTTGACGTCACAGTACATCACGCACTCATGAATGAACCCATCCTGTTTGTTCGCTGCTATAAAAATGGATGTTTCCCTTGCACCATCAACGAGTGAACTGTCATCTGGCAGGTGTACATGTATCCTTTCCTTTTTATGCGTCGGAAGATCTGCAAAGTAAGCGTATTTGGAGATCGTACGAACCCGCGTAAAGTTCTCATGTTCGACTCAAATGGAAACGCCGGATAAAAGTCTGGCGGTTCGTGCAGTCTGACGTCCCCACACAGGTGGTTGACAGTGCAAGTTGAACACAGGCTCTGATTCACCGTAGAGAGCAGCGAACTGAACCAATGTTTTTCGCAACAAGGACTCCACGAAATCCACCAAATGGAGAAACCACTTTGAGCAGCAAAGTAGGTATATGGAAACGGAGAACTTTAAGAAGTTTTCGCGAATTTTATCATCCACCACTCCTTTCAACGCCACGGGACCAATGTACAACAGGAATTGCCGAAATTCCGTAGTCTTCCAACGGTCGCAATCCACCGCTGATCGACATTTCCTAGGGAACTCACAAGTCAAGGCTCCTCTCAGTCTCATCAACCTACTGTTCAACCGAGTCATCTGTGATGATCCCAGACGGATTTTCTTTTCCGTTAGGACTGCTCTCCATAGGTTCATTGAGCGTTCCATCATTCCCAGTCATACCATGTGCATGTAACCTAGCGGGAAACAGGTTAACATGTCCCCATGTAACCTTTCGAAAAGGGACTGACCAACGTGGTGTTCTCCTTGGCACCTAATAGTAACTGCTAGGTGGGAACACCATCTTACAGTTGACGTACACTCCCGGTGCTGTACACTTTTCGCAACAATGGTAACCAATGTGGTTTTTTACCGGACGGAGAAAGGCTCTGGCGGGTGCACCTCAAACTACGCAATCCAAAACGACCTGCATATGACGGTTATATGTTGACAGCAACAAACCATCCTTCAATACAATCGACAAGTCTTCGATCACGCTATCCAGATATTCTGCGACACTCGTAGGTTTAGAAAGACCGCAGAAAAATCCCACGACGAACACTGGTGTTGAAGGGGATGTCAACATTCCAAGGATGGGCCAGAGTTGTAAACGAGAAATGTTGAAAAGGGTTGCGCTACCAATATGCAGCTGACGTCGGCAAACATTCAATTCTTCTGTTCATCGCCTACGTACTGCGTGGCTTATGCATCCAGTCAAACCAACGTGGACGTATTCTCCACCCTCGACGAATGTACATGAACACTCCCGTGGTGCTCCTAACAGAGTACGTGCATCCAACGGCAATTGAGGCAACACTTCCCGCAAGTGACCGAGCATAATGTCCACTGCTTTTAAAGATAGGCGGGCCTCCACAGCAATCGCGCGAACAACTCCTGTGGGTGTCCTCTTCTCTTCGTTCGTATCGACGGCGTCGTCTAAAATAATGATGGCAATAGTGTTGAATGACATTGACACATATCTGTATCCCGCGCCACAGAGATATTTCCTGTTACCACTGCTTGAATGTTCTCCAAAGTGGAAGGATGGAGAACGTAATCAGCGGACCTTGCTTCTGTTAATCAACCTCTCTTAACACTTTCCACGACCGAGGAAGTGGTCGCAAGTAAACGTTCGTCTAGACTTTTGAGTTCATATAAAAACCATCGCTTACCCTGACAGTATTACAGAACTGGAGAAACTGTGGTGCCAGGTACATGAATTTGTACGCCCAAGGTTTCCCCAACCTTATGCTACCGTGGGTCGGAAGTCGCAGAGAGAAAACGATGAATCTGCAAACAAACTTTATTTGTTGATTTACTCACCGTTCACAACAGTTTTCAACGTAACCATTAAGGGGTTCTAGGGAGCTGGACGTGAGAGCACCTTGAGCACAACCATACACAGCCACCAGAGTGGAAGAGTGCGTCGACGGAAAATTCCAGTCGACCTTCAGGATTCAAACAAGCGTTAGACTGGTTAAGCGGTGTTTCTAACGGTAATAGCTGAGACACTGTTATCCTAGTGAATGTAACCTACAACAGTAGAGATGATGTGGATTCATTATACAGCTACGAGCAAAACTGAGATACCTATGCCGGCCCACTAACTTTGATGCTAGTGGCTTGTAGTAACTTCACATTCGCAAGGTAATGTGAACCGGCGTGGTGGTACTCGCAAGGCACTTTTCACATCGCGCTGAGTTTAGAATCTTGGGGACGTCGAAAATGATCTCACTACAGAATCATTTGCACCTTCTCTGTAACAAAAGCCGTGGGTGTCGTACAGTTGCCTCCAGAACGCTGCTGATGCGCTAGTTCAGCCAAACTGTAAACGTTAGAACGCGAACAACCCATTGGCCTTTTTGACTCCTTAGTGCTCATTTTCCACGTAACTAGGTAAACAAGATGGCTGAGATTAGTCTGTTGGTGCCGTCGCTATTAATGCGAAGTGGTTCGATAAAACAAGATTCACACGGGTGATGTAGGTCCGTCGACACGTTTTTGAGTGGCAAAAAAGATGTGTGTTATTTTTATTAGCCCTTATTTCTGCGAACTGATACACAGAAATTATACCCAACGAAGTTCGGTGAGTGTTCCAAAATGAACGCTCAAAGATCACTCAGAGAACGGCTGTGTTCCCGTATGCCACTAGGGCAGGGTGGCAAAAGGCAATAGTAACAGGACCATGACAACAGCAAAAACGTATGGTATTGGAAATTGAGGACACTCGTTTTTATCCTCTGACTAACAATTGTACGAAAAAAATGTGTAATCAAGAGTAACTGTGCTGCCGTTGTCACAATTTCCTCCGGAAATGTTCAGCATGCGAACAACGCGGCATTTCCACAAGTTCAGTGCGATTTTCGATGTTTGTCCAACTATTACTGACCAATAGGCGTTTGATTCGGTTGATCAGTGCCATGTTCCGTTCGCGTTTGCTGAAATGACATGTTGTTTTATTTCCTATACCAACTGAGACATATCATTTTTATTATTACTGTAATAACTCGTGTTCGGAAATTTCTACAAATTCACCTGGCCTTCTGACGGATATCTAATTAAAACGGACTAAAAAGCACTCGGTTTAATTGAACAATGTTATATTCTCCTCAATTTTCCCGAAGTGACATATTGTGGCATTTTCAGCACAAACGAAGATATTCTATTCTCTGTTAAATCCTAGGAATAATTTGTTTCAGTAGCAGCACTATTTTTACTCTCCACTGTGTTGAGTGATTAATACACAATAGGTAGTGACGTTTTGTGTGTGTGTGCAATCATTGGTGAGCTGCAAATTGAGTGAGTGATTATAGCACGTTGTACAATCGGCTACGGAAGACCGGTAGGTCGAAGTACCTCAGGCGATTGCCAAGGCGAAGGTTCAACGATGGATACGAAAAGTAAGGGACGAAGTGACTATAAAGAAGAGAGGAAGGAATCAGTCACCGGACGAATGAATCGTTCTTAGTTGTGTACATTTAATACTTTTCTATCATATGTGTTGTAAATTAGCATCGAACTGTATAGAATGAGAATCGAACGTATAAGAAGTGCAAAACACTATCGGGCACAATAACACAGAACGTATACTGTTGAATCGTGTATTTTTACTCGTACAGGATGTTAGCATAATAAGACAATTGCATAACAAGAGGACACATGGCATGTTCATCACAATGTGCTCATCACCTTGAAACATTTTTGATATGCTCAAACTGCTGTGCGAAGGTGTCGTAAGTTCTTGGGGATTCAGCCTACACATAAGACGTTTTCGTTAGCCACGATCATCATGAAGTGAGCTGAAAGGCATTTGCAACAAAAACTCCGTGGAACTTTTCCCATTCGACCGTCTTTTGAGTCTTTCAAATATTCAGTTGCGACTTTTACAATACACTAAATAGATGGCTGAAAGAAACCCAGAAAACGATCGCGCTACTTCACATATGAATCCTGAGGTACCGGACTTGATAGTTTCCACTTAAGACAACAGCTGAAATTTTAAAGGGTCGACCTTTCGATATATATGGTCATTGTTCCAGGAAGTGAAATGTTGTTAGATGTTGACTGATAACCATGAATTTCTGATTGCAGAAATCTTCCGTAAATACGAACTCATAATACCG
This sequence comes from Paragonimus westermani, assembly GCA_008508345.1. Classification (NCBI taxonomy): domain Eukaryota; kingdom Metazoa; phylum Platyhelminthes; class Trematoda; order Plagiorchiida; family Troglotrematidae; genus Paragonimus; species Paragonimus westermani. Next base: position 189,107 of record QNGE01000254.1, read on the forward strand.
AGTTTCATAAGAACACTCTTCCGGGAACACTACACAGATCGCTTAAATGCATGAATGCAATTAAAGTTCCTCAAGACAAATGCATGCGATCCCACCAGCAAAAACGGGGGACTAAGGCACAGCTCAATGGCGTCGATGAACCAAATATCTGTGTGAAACCTTTGAGGTAAACAAAGCTTTCAACTACCACGATTGATTAGTGCATGTGGCCTGTTTCAGTCCCTAGAATAGCCACTCATGTAGTTCGCCGGAATAACGCAACGAAGTAGGAACGTTGTGAGAACCGTCAGTTGGGTGCAAAAATGTACTTGTCAAATTTTCTTGAAATATCAAAATACATGTTTTGTTAAACTGGCTACATATGTTGAGTATTTGACGACTGTTATGTGCTTTATAGAAGGCCTGTGACCACGCTCCCGATATTTATCCATTAACTTCTGGTAGACCCTTCTTCTTCCAATCAAAACCTTCCTGGTGGCGAGCCTTTTTGCAGGGACTGACACGGTTATTTAAGTTATGCGCGTAACATCATTTCTTCTGCAATTGTTAATCACGACGTATTACGAAATCTTGATATCGTTTACTGGACCTTTGTTTTTAGATACCCTGATTTCATTTGCGCTTTGTCGTTTCGTCACCATGCGACTGTTGCATTTGATCATGTTCAGACGAACCGTTAATCTTGGGGGTTGTATATTTGGTGGTCGAGGTTTGTTATCGTCCTCTATTTGATTTCTAGTAATTTTCCTGCACCTCCGCACCTCATCAGTGAGAAACTCGCCTTTCTGACCGGTTTCCCAGTGGGCTCGGATTTTGCTGACGTCCGCTGCACCACAAACGAGACTATTCTGGATCCAGCCTATCAGCGGACGTTATGAGTAGACTAGGCGTAGCTCGAGGAACCACTAGGCGTCCGCAATTAAACTGCTTTATAACAAATATATAGATTCTATTCGCTAAAATAACTGCACTGCAATAGGAACTTATTGGTTATAACCGGAAAGCGCTCATTTTCAATATTCTTGTCAGAACTGTTCTGCATTTTCCCCCCAAGAGCATCATGCTGGTTTTCGTAGTCGATTTTGTGTTGTGAAAGTGACTTCATGAGAATTTTTATGATTAAACACACCCCCACTTCATGAAAACACTCAATTTCGCACGGTTTGTGAGATATGCGTAGTTTGGAATTCTTGACCACATGGCATTCACATTATACTTTAGACTTAATACCTCAGCGACTTACCGGCAAAACAATACTACCACGTTCGAGGGTTAACTGTCTACCTGAGTTATAAATCCGATCTGTTTCCATGTCAGTATGTTAAGTAGATACCGGTCAACGAAATGCCATTCTTGTCAGCGGTTACACATGAGGTTATGGGGTAGTCGACTCGAATTATGGTCTATATGGGAAGGTGTACAATTTGGTAATATATCATACTCCATCACTGAAACACTGCGTACTGTCTAGTTATTTGTTTACTGACTTTGTTCGAGTGTAGTTCGTCATTTGTAAGCAACCGAACGTCCACTTATCTAGCGTATACTGACCCAATTAAGGCCCGTGATTTCACCTACGATAACGTCCATCTTCATTTGTACCCCTGCAGCTACAACAGTTCAATCTTCGTAACATGATTACCCATGGTTCTGATGGTTGTCAATCTGCTTTCCCTAGCTGCCTACTTCATTGATAGTTATCATTATTTTTTTTATCCTTCGCCAGCCCACATATTTCCATTTAAGATCCAGAAGTGTCATACCAGAAGCTTTAAGGTTTTCATACCATGGTTTGCCAGAGTAACCTGAGGTTAACTGTATCTCAGTGCCGGACAACTGCAATGCCGCTAAAAGGCGTACAGTTCAACGTGCTTATACTTCATGTTCAAACAGCCACTTACAAGTCTTCGAGCCAAAAGTTTGTACGACGATAATCTTTCCATGTTGACTACAGTTAAACCAACGTCTAAACTGGTTCTAGTGCCTCTGTCCGAAGGTGATCCCGTTCAATCCATCTGCATTCTGTAGAACCTGATTTCAGTCGAACGGTGCGCAAACAATAATGCTCAATCGTAGTCTGTCAGCAGAGGCTGGCCACTGATCACGAAGATGTATCGCTCAAAGTCAGTTGAGTGTCATCGTAACGAACGGAACCTATCTGATGGTTGGGAACAGCGGTGGTGCTGTTGTTTGTAGCTCGGGTTGATGGTTTTGGTATTGATATGTTCGCCGAGCTTGGCATTTAGGTTGCAAACGTTTCATCACCAGGCGAGGTGACATCATCAGTGCGTAAGTGTTTCAGCGTATATTTTAAATGTGAAGATTGATCGATGCCTGCTCTTATATAGGATAGTCAGTTGACCTACTAGCCTGGATTCTGGTTGGTCGCTTTCCGTCGTATTTGACCTCTGGTCCGACCCACCATTGGTTGACTTTTTTT